>JAWMAG010000006.1:25725000-26280000 GCA_037013455.1 Ceratitis rosa
AGAATTTCTGAAATGAGTAAACATAAAGGACGAAACTTAAGATAGAGGAGTTAATAGCTTTTTAGTTACAACGAATATATTTTTTTAGTGGTCTACGCAAGGACAAAATATTTATGCGCGTTGATTTTAGGTACCGCATAACTGTAGTGTTTTCCAAGTGGAACTGAGACAATCCATTCTGAAGGCTTTGGTAAACTTTCGGAAAATTTATATATCTAACTTATTAGAAACGATAGAGAATCGCCGAGGTACACATAACAGGATAGCTAAGCAGTATTCTCTGAACTAGGCATATTAACAGATCGGGTAATAAGATAGCGGACGAGCTTGTAAGAAAGTGTATTTTCCTTTCTCCTTCGCCGTCATGGAAGAATCTAGATATGAAATTATTCTTCTATAGGCTCACTATAATATAATATAATTATTCATAACAGACGGTCGCTCAATTTGGAAGAGTTTATTTCGCTATTTTTGCAATAGATGGCTTTAGTGATCTGTAGCTCATGTTCTATAAGTGGGATTGGACTAAGCTGGATGGCATTAGAAAGATGATACTTTGTGCGAAAATCGCTGCTGAATCGAAACGAAATAGATTCATTTCTGAGGCGGCTGATTGAGGGTCAGTGAGTCAGCACAAACCGTCTCCAAACAAATGTGAACGGCCAAGACGATTTTGGCGTTGTGTTTGGTGAGGTTTTCAAAGAATCATCCACTATTCGCTGCTCCCTTACGGCAAAACTCTTAATTCAGTTCTGTACTAACAGCAGTTCTAGCAACCAGTATATCGTTAGTTACTCGCCAGAAGCTCTGAGAGCTCGCTTGGGAGGTACTTATCCATCCACATTATAGTCCGCACCCCACACAAAGTGATTACCATCTGTTTCGGTCTATTAAATGATGAAGAATTGACCTCAAGAACAAGAGTCTCAATGAGAGAGGCTTAAGTTATCGAACAAAACGGTGCACACCTGAAGCCACATTACTTGCGAGTTTCCTGCACTTCAAAGAAATAGGTTAAAGTGTCCAAGGCGGGCTACCATAAGAGTTTTGACCAAAATAGCGAAAATAAAGAAACGTCGATTGCCCATTTTATTGAACTTCCGTCATTGAGCTGAGTAGCAGTACCTAGGTAACCCCACTGCTATCACAATGAGTCCACTTCGACTGCCTAATTAAGCTGATACCCTGAATTCATTCCAATAAAGTCTTACCTCAAAGTAGTGGAACATTTTTGCTTTAAATTTTTGGAATTTTTGAATTGATTATATTTGCTTTTACTTCTCTTTTTCATAATATGCAACCATTCTACTTTCACTGCAAGAAAAGAAAAGCTATAAAAATAGTTGTCAGTTCTCCTACTCGCCAATAAGTTGGTCTGAGCAGACAAAAATAAGAAATGCTAGAACTTTTGACACGTTCCAGTTACGAGTGGAGTGCAATTTACGTACGGAAGAAATATTTTTTCAAAGAAGGACATCTTTGTTTTGATTGCAAAGTGAGTGAGGTGTGCAAAAGAGCAACTCACTTAAGCTCGAATAAATTGCAGCACTTGAAAGCGATTGCTGTCAGAAAGTGACCTTCACCAGTGGAGAAGGAAAATTGAAAAGTTGACTAAGAGTAGTTAAATCTCGCTTGAACTTGGCATATTTGCTCGAGAGAGATAAATTTATTCCTTTTTTTTAACAGAGAATGTGCAAAATCAAATAAAATAACTTCTTCTGAGTAAAACTACTTTAAATCGGTTGATTTTAAACGGTTAAAAGTTATATGATTTAATTGCAACAATTTAAATGGAAAAATATCAATAATTGTGGCGCTTGTCTAAATCATACATACATACATATGTATATATGTAAATATGCACACTTTTTTATTTATTTACACGTACATACATTTATTTTCTGTAGAAATCCCACATTTACGCTTCGATGCTTGTCAACTCGCACTTCAATTCATATAAATAGTTGGAAAAGCGTCAAATTAAGAATCACTGACACAATTTTTTTCTCTGATACGAATATGTACATAGTTTACTCTATTCATAAATAGTTGTTGTAACGGAAAACATTTTAAATTTGCAATTTCGTGCAGTGACATCTGCCACTCATTGGTGGTCGCTTGTTTACTAACAAAAGCCCGGTTTGTGGGTAAATAAAAAATAAGTGTAAATCGCGACATGCAAGTATACATACATATGTATTATATTTACAAACCCGTACACTGGTGAGCAGAATGAAATTTAAAGAAATAATAATAATAAAAATGATAATAATAATAATAATAATAATAATAATAATAATAATAATAATAATAATAATAATAATAATAATAGTAATAATAATAATAATAATAATAATAATAATAATAATAATAATAATAATAGTAATAATAATAATAATAATAATAATAATAATAATAATAATAATAATAATAAAAATGATAATAATAACAATGGTAATAACAATAGTAATACAAATGATAATAAAAATAAGGATAATAACAATAAAAATAATAATAAAAATAAAAACAATAATAATATAAATAATAATACAAATAATGATAATAATAATAAATAACAATAATATTAATAATAATAATAATAATAATAATAATAATAATAATAATTTAAAATAATAGTAATAAAAATAATAATAACAATAATAATAATAATAAAAACGATAATAATAATAATTTAAATAAACTAATAATAATAACTATAAAAATGAATGTTTGTTAGTGACGCTAAGGCTCGAAAACGACTAAACCAATCTTGATGAAATTTTCAGAGATTGTTCGATGTGAATCTGGAAAAGCTTGGAAACAAAAAACCCTTGTACTTTTCCTGAGAAAAAGTCTGAAATTTTGAGAGTTCCAAAAAGTTACTTTTTTCAATACAAATATTATTTTTTTATTTTTTTTTTTTGTTTTTACTTTCTGATTTGTTTATTCGAACAGTTTTTGTTCGTTGGTGAATATACCTAACCTTATTTCCATTTGAACTAATTTGTGTTACTTCATCAACTGATTTGTAAGTTGTTTGAATCGTTCAATTTTTGTTGTTTGCTTTCATTATTTCGGCTATTAAAAAGGAAAAAATTATTGAAAATTATTTAGTGAAACTTCTTAATTTGTCACGATGCCACGCTAATATTGGTCGGAAGAACCGATTGCCAAATCGTGCGTCGGCCAAGGCTTTCCACATCTACATCGCTATTGATTACATCTCGTAAGTGAATATACTCTTTAGATCGAAGCTTGACCTGATTGAAGCGAATAAAATTGAGTCGTTCTATCTTCATCGGCGATATTTCAATATATTACGACGATTCACCAAATTCGAATCATAATGTACGCTGTTCAACTTCATTTGAGTCATTCATATGAGCTTATTGTGAATGTTGCGATGTGTGCAACTTTTTGAAAAGCATGCCAGCAACTGGAATTGCTGGAACACAATAATCACTGGTATCAAACCATGGACGATTGTGACGTAGCTATCAAATAATGTGATAGTTACAAGAATTTTGAAAGGGACTACAAGGGGGCAGAATGCTTGATAGCACGAATTCTTTTGAGTTCAAACGATCTGCCATTTCAGTTCAAACGCATTCAGTTTCTAGTGAAACTTTCATTTGCGATGACAATCAATAGTTCACAAGGACATTCGCTGGAAGTGTGTGGCATAAATCTGAAAATGGCATGTTTTCACACGGCCAGGTAGAGTTGACGTGTTCGCAAGTTGGTAAACCAAAAATGTTGTTTATCAAAATGCTTTACATTGAAACAAATGTAGATAAACCTAAATAAGTGATTTTCAACTTCAACTTTCTTTTCTTTTAAGAAAACATAATTTCACGCAGGACCCCGCCTATCAGCTAGTAATAATAATAAAAATAATAATTATAATAATAATATGTAATAATAATAACCGAAATAATAATTTTTTCTCGTTTTTTATTTGTGTAAATATTTTAAACATTTGTTTGAAAAACATCAAGACGCAAAACCACAAATTGGAGCAGGAGCTCGGCCGAAAATCGCTTCAGCAGTAATAAAGCGCCAATATATTTAAATATCTTAACTTTTTTGCTAGTTCCTATGAGTCGGGTCCGAAACCAAGCGACATAACATCGCTACGCGAGAAGATTTACATTTTTTAAACGACGTCCACTCACAGCCACACCTCTAATAACCAAACTGCAATTAGACTTAAGCGAACTATTAAACTGAATACGTCGGAGTGGATCCAATGAAGCTTCCTCTACTTTAGCCCAAATCCAAGGCTCCTCATGGGTAAGATAACCAATTATCTTGAACAAGGTTTGCTCATGCTTCACGCAGCAAATAATGCGAGCTGCAGAGCTGCGAAGAAAGAATACATTGAATACCAGAACTCAGGCACTCTCTTACTACGAATCTGGCTCCTTTATACGAGCGATTTCATTCTTGTACCGTTCATCGATGGTCGACCGTGATGTTTAGTCTTAAATAAACATCAATCAGCTGGACAGCGTCTCTTTCCCAATTAATGGTCAGTACATTCCAGTTGCATATTCTTAAATCATTGTCTTCAAAACGTTTCCGATGGTCATAATCAAATGTGGGGTTTGTCATCTGAGCCCCGTGAGTAGCTCCACTAAAGGTTCCTCTCTTTGATCTGCGACGCAAGGGTTACTCACGTTTCCAAGGTGTGCGGTGAGGAAGCAAGAATTAAATTGACATAACTACGAGTATATTCTAATATTCCAAAAATTTAACATATACAAAATATCGTACTTAGAATAAAAATTGTTCTGTTTTTACATATAAAAGAAAATCACAAAGAACTTCAGTTGTAAAATCATCAGGAATATACGTATGCATCACAGTTTATGTATGTATGTACGTTCCGTTGTGGGAATTGTTGTTAGGTTTGAGTAGAAACATGGTGGTTGCATCGTAAAATGTGTAGAAACGGTTAACAGACTGGAGGTTGCCACTCCCCATCGAAGAGAGATAAAATCAGAAAAAAAATTAGTATTTTTTAAAACAAATGTTCAATAAGTGGTAAAGTCCATTAAGTCAGGGTTCCAGCCCGTGACCATCCACATGGCAGTACGTACTACTAACAACACAGCTAATGCGTGGTTGGAAAATTAGAATTATGCACTGTACTGCTCGATAACTTTTTGCCATTTTCAAGGTAATGTCAGTATGCCTCTCTCATAGAAACCCTGGCAAGAAATTGTGATAATCGACTTTCACAGTCTACTTTTGAGGCAAATTCTTCATCAGCCCAATCAATCGCTACAGGCAGATACAGATGATAGCCACTTGGTGCGAGGTCCGGACTATAAGGCAGATGTATAAGAATTTGACAACTAAGCTCTCGGACATTTTTGCGAGTATTTATCAATGTGCGTAGTGTGACGTTGTCCTGATGAAACATAAAACTCCTCCTGTTGGCCAAATCTAGAGGCTACAAGACGATTGCTTCATTCAGACGGTCCAATTATTGACAGTACAGGTCCGAATTAAGAGTTTTACGGTGTAGAAGTAACTCATAGGGGATGATTCCTTACCAATCCCAACAAACAAAACATAGACTGCTTGTGCCGGTTCACTACTCTCATACCACGACGGTTATCATTTGACCTTGCTGGGTTTTTACGATTCGTCAGATGGAAATTCGGTTCATGAGGTATTTTCTCATTAGCTCATGTGGCATCCACATACCCTGCACCTTTGTGTATCCAGCCTTTTTATTGAAACACATGGTCAGACTCGACGATTTATATAATTTTATCGACCTTTTCTACAATTAGTCTTCCAAGCCGTGGTTCATCTTTAGCATCAAAGTTACCGGAACGAAATAGACCACACCAAATTGGTGCTTGATTGACTGTTATAGTATCAGACCTATAAGCACTCTTAATATTTTCCGCGGCCTGACTTGCATTTTCGCCTTTATCGAAGAAAAATTGTTGATTATAGCCTATTTTCTCTTCGATGGTGTCCATCTGTGGCATGCGTTTAAACACTACTGAGTTAAGAGCTCAACACCTCTCCCATTATCTTTTTTTAGCACAAAATATCATCTTTCTACCGCCATATAGCGTAATGCAATTGCACTTATAGATCGAGAGATACAGTTAACTCAAGCCATCTATAGCAAAAATAATCGATTACTTTTCACTTTCCCAAATAATATTCGGTAGTCAATCCGACTAACAAATTATCTACATATTAATATATTTTTAATTTTTTATTTAATTTTTCCTTAGTTGAAAAATTTAGCTCGTCCATATTAAATCTAAGCAATACACAGTGGCTGAAATGAATGATTTATCGTCGTTTAATTGAAATTTCGAAACGATAAAATTACCAAAAATTGTTTTATAATCGATAACTGATACCGCACTGAGTATTTCGATAGTTTATATTACCTTATATATTATCTATTCACTTAGCTGTGAGCTTAAAAATTCAAGAAATATATTTTGTCGCGATTCACTGTGTTTTGAGAACTCTATAAAAAACTGGTTTTTCTGAAAAGTAATAAAATAAGTTGCTTATAATAAATTTTGAAGTATGTATTAACGGTTTAAATACATGTTTGTTATCTTGTTTATATGTTGTAGCTAGAAATAATTGTCAATGTTTACTTCCCCTCTAACCTCTTATATTCGCATAACCTACAAATTCACTAGATCATAACTTTAAATCTCCACGGATCCCCGACCCGCAATAACTTTTTAAAATAACTGTAATGTCTTGTGATCGTGAAATGTTAAACATTTTTGTCATGTCTTTTCATTTTTGAATAATATACTTTTTAGGTGTCATGTCGGTACGGAAGGGGGTACTGTCCCATATACGGAAAGCAAGCGCTTGCACTGTAAAAGACATAAGTCAGTTGAAATTTATATTTGGTAATATTATTGATGTTAGATCATATAATGAAAGACAGTTGATTTTCGTATACAAAAAGTTTGCAACTTTATAAGAAAATTAGTTCACAAATCAATTCAGAAAAAAATAGAAAAAATTAACCAAAAAAAAAAGTGAAATTAAAAATAATTTTTGAAATTAAAAAAAAAAGTTTTCGAAACTAAATTTTTTTTGTTCAAAATATAGCTTCATATGTAGTCTACTAAAATTAATTTAAAACATGTTTTTAAAATTTTTTTTAAAAGATATGAATTAAATGACGCTAAATCACTCATTGGCGAAGACTTTTTCGTTAAACTCAAAGGCAACATGCGATTTAAAGTTAGCAAGAAAATGTAAATTAAATTACTACCCCAACGCCGATCTAAGTACGAAGAGCAAGAGTTCAAACGAAAATTTACAACTTTTAGCTATTAAACGAGCAAATTATCATAACACTGTTAGCCTTCTGGGCATACTCGTAATTACGGTATTAATTACTTCCGAAGACTAACTCTTATTTTATCATGCGCCTTATTGAAATACATAACTGTACAATTTGTGCGCCTTTAGTTGGACATATTTCTTAATTTATTCTACTATAAATAAGTCTTGCAATTCTCTAATGCCACCGACTATTTCCAATGAGTTCAATAATGAGTCACTCTTTAGCAAGCCCCATGTGTGCGCGTGTATTCCCCCACCTGATAATTATCAACAACAAATCAAACTTGTTTCCCTCTTTGTTGTGCAAAATAGTTTGCTAATAATTCATGTAACATCAGGTGGCAAGTGAATATATTTTATTCATAAGCTTTATTTATACCCGGTGGGGCTTTGTATACATGGTTTATTCATTTTGTCGAATAAAGATATTAAATATGTTAGAAAAAATTGCTAGAATTTTAGAAAAAAAAATTTTATTTGATATGCATACAAGTTATGGACATTTGGAACAATCAACGCAGATAAAATATTAGGTGTAGTTAAAAGAAATCCATTATTTTTCAAGTAGATGTAGATGGCGTTATTTATCTGTATCTTACGTTATATAAGTCCGATCGAATTCCGCTAGATGGTGTTAGAAAGATGATATTTTTTACTAAAAAAACATTTCGGATAGTTTTGTGATTGGTTGATTCAGTTTTATTTGAACATGCGTCAAAGATGGACACCAGCAAAGAGAAAATATTAAAAAATATAATATACCATATATATATATTTTACAGTTTTTCTTCGATAAGGCGAAAACGCAAGCCAGGCGGCTGAAAATCTGAATCGCGTTTATGGTCCTGATGCTGCAATAGCCAATCACTCGCAATTTTGGTTTCATCGATTCCGTTCCGGTAATTTCGATGTCAAAGATGCACTACGCAATTGTCGAAAATGTCAATCAAATCATGGGCATCGTCGAGCACAAAAAACCGTTTGGAACTATTTGAATACGACTGAATACGAAAGGAAAAAATTAAACCATTTCATATGCCAATATACACGTATGTAAATGAAAGTCTTCATGTACACTACCATATCCTATTTGACTTTGAGTCACAATATTAATTTAGAATAAAACATATTGTATAAATGGTGTTTTTTAGACGAGTTGTTTTCGGTGAAGCATTATTTTTACGGAATTTATCTTTTCGACAGCTGTTACTTGACTTATACCCAGTTTGGGTCGCTCTTCTATAGTAAACAGAGACTTACTCCGGAAAAACGTTTGCAAATCGTGCAGTTTTTACCAAAATCATGGTTAAATTAACACGACTCATCGTACGCTTCGTTCAATATTCAGTCGACATAATCGCCCAGCAGAGCCGGTAATTCGAGCAACCATTGATCGGCTTCACACCACGTTTACTTTAGATAATGGGCATCCTCAAAGACATCGTACAGTGCACACCGAAGACGAACGTTATTGCTACTGTGGAGCAAACTATCGAAGAAGACTCGAATGAGTCCATCGGCCATCGCGCGAAACAATTAGAGCTGTGCCCATCCACTTTATGGAAGCTCTTGCTCTTGGTTTGTGGGCTTATAAAATCAAGCTCGTGCAAGAATTGAGCCGAACGAACATTATGCTCATCGCATGTACTTTTAATGGGCCCAAAGCGCAATAAACAATGAAGAATGTGAGCTTCTCCAGACGAGTGTGTAATATAAAAAGTGAAGATGTGTCTGTCGGCCCATTAAGTCATGATCACAATATAATGAGTTCACAATCTAATAAGATGCACAAGTTGTGAATTCCCAACGACTGCTTTAAAACTGGACAGATTTGATTAAGATTTGAAACAGAAACGATTACATTGTCACATACAAGTATATGTATTGAAATAAGAATTTCTGACTCATCCAGCCTTCTTCACTTCATTGTTATACGAAATAATGTTTGCTGCTGGAAAAGATGACAAATTTTCAATTATCGGTAAATTTTTTATAGTGAGCTATAGCTTGAACTTAATTCCTCTAGCGTTAATACCCAAGTAACGAACACATTGATTAATTTCAGCCTCATTTTTTTGGCACATATATATTTTTAACCATTCTCAATAAACATTTACAAAATGTTAAAAAAAAACTATTAAATATATGCAAATAAATTTCTATCAAAAATCCTGGGGGGAAAAAGTTAATTGATTTATACATACCCATATATACGTGTACGTCACGTAACTGCGTTTGCAGCAGAAGTGTAAAAATAATTCTTACCATTTTGCAGTGCTCATAAAAAATGTTTATTTCAACCACCGATATGAAACTTTAACGGTACCAGTGCAAGTGGCAATTTGTACGCCTTTATGATTATTTAAAAAAAAATTGCTTTATCCTTAATAATAGCAATAAAAAAAGCGCACACATACATACAGTAGTAATATAAATGAAACATAAAATACCGTTATGATTTCATGAAATTAACACTCTTTTGTACTCACTCTTTGAGGATTTGGAAGGTTGGCAAAAAAAATACAGCTTAAATTTGTCATTTCATGGAATATTGAGGATCAAATGACACACTTTCCATTTACCATTATCCTTCTGCACTTGCATTGATTATTATTTCTTTATTGAGGAAACGAAAAAACGATGTTAGTGATAAATTCTGCGAATTTCACGTGCAGTCAATTAAAAAATGGGATTTATGTGTAAAGACAAATTAGCAGAAATGACAACACAGAGAGTTAGAAATGATTTTTTTGTGATGCTTACATCAGAGAAAGCATGAAAATAATTTAATGGAAATAATTGCAATTCATTCCGGGAAATTCACAAATGCATAATGTAAACGCTTAATTATTCTTAAGACAAATATATGAATATTTGGAGCATGGAATAAAATGAAATAAAATAAAATAAAACAAAATAAGAAAATAACCGAAAAGAATAAAATAAAAGGAAAGAAAAAAAAAATAATATAAAATAAAATAAAATAAAATAAAATAAAATAAATAAAATAAAATTAAAAAAAAAATAAAATAAAATAAAATAAAATAAAATAAAATAAAATAAAATAAAATAAAATAAAATAAAATAAAATTAAATCAAATGAAATCAAACAAAATCAATTAAAATAAAATAAAATAAATTAAAGTAAATAAAATAAAATAAAATAAAATAAAATAAAATAAAATAAAATAAAAAAAAATAAAATAAAATAATAAACAGAAAAGAAAAGAAAATAAAATAAAAGAATATAAAATAAAATAAAATAAACTAAAATAAAAAATAAAATAAAAAAGAAATAAAATAAAAAAATGAAATAAGTTAAAATAAAATAAATAAAATAATATAAAATAAATAAAATAAAATAAAATAACAAACAGAAAAGAAAATAAAATAAAATAAAAAATGAAATAAAATAAAAAAATAAAATAATACAATATAAAATAAAATGAAATGAAGCAAAATAAAATAAAAAAATGAAATAATATGTAAATTTAAAGAATTAAATTAATCTAAAGTAAAATGAAAAATTAAATAAATGAAAGTAAACCTCTCTGCGCCACTCGAGACAAAGTGATGTTTCAGGAAAAGTTTCTTTTAATTTGGTGTCTTCTTTGATTTAATGCTGTTCTTGTTTTCACATCTTCCTTCAATTCATTTCACTCTGTGTTCCTTCGAAGTTAACAGCTGATGTCTCAACTTAAAGTTTGCTGCAATATATTATTTAAAAAAACTTCTGTATTTAAAAAAAGAATAATTTTCTGTAAATTTCAATTTAAACAATTTTATACATAAATACAATATAAAAGGACAGCACAAGATAGTATTTTCCAATTCACAACAATTCTAAGGCAATCCAACCTTTTCTATAATATAAATTGTAACACTTTAAGTTATTGTATTTCAGTGGCTTTCTTGCTTTGGCATTGTTTACAAGCAAAACAATAAATTTCTTATCGTACTGCAGGGAAACAGGATTTTCTGTTCTCTACACACACAACGGTTGCCCTTTTCTTGTGGTGACTCCTTTTCGCTTATTTGTATTTATTTCTCTTTTTTGTCTCGCCTTTTTTTCGCATAAATTCTTGTGGTTTGTAATAGGATTTTGCATTGAGGTATGCTTGTCTTGTAGGTTTGATAAGTTTCTAATGAAGCCTGAAACTTTAGTTGGACAATGTTGTCCTATAAATAAGTTCAAGTTCGACGGTACGGCAGGCTAGTAAATGAACATGGATGGGACAATGAACAAAAATTTCACAAAATATGAAAAAAATTTGACTACCACTCACCTGGAAAAGAACAGGAACAATGCTCTAGACTTTCAGCTTGCTTTCGATAGGGTTTCCTCTCAAAAACTGATAACAATTTTACAAGGACAGGTAGTTCAAGCGTAGGCCATCTTGTATTTCTACTCAATAAAGTTATGGTAGATAACAAGGTCATTCCAAATATTTATGAAGCATGGAAGAAAGTGATACTGTGGTATCAAATTTGGTGTTGGGTTTCTGTATGGAGAAGGGACAACCAAAACCTGATGTAATAAAATTATATTATAACTACTGATGCATGAGCGCAACCGCTTACGGACACCTCTTAAACCGCAAATTAACAAACAAACTCAACCCACCAACTATTTTCAATACAAACCACAATAATTACGCATATATCTTTCGCGCGAAAAAAAAATCTCGCACCCAACACTAATTATGGTATTGTCGCACAAACTTTTCTTGTCTAGCTATTTGAGTTAGGCCATAAATCAAATCTGAAAATAGTCAACTCCCCTCGGATCACTTGCTTAATGGTCGGCCCACCCCAATAAGGGAGTGACCAACATGTGCGGCCAGATAAGTGAATCCCAAAAATCATATGTGTTAAGTTTCAGCTTTCAACTGACGTCAAAAGGGCAAACACAAAAGAATGCGTGTATAAATAGAGAACTCAAGACAAAATATAAAACAAAAATACTAGTATTACATGCTTGAATAGATAAATTTGTTAGACCAAAAAAAAAAAAGGATAAATAAACTTGCTGCTTTGACATTGACACTTGTCTGCATTTTTTTTTTATATTTTCTTTTTATTTTTGCTTTGTCATGCACTTCTGACCGAAAATCAAAGCAATATTGATTTCTCTACTAAATAGAAACGAAGAGCTTATGTTACAATCAATTGCTTGGTGTGAAAATCTGAGCTTAGAATTTTAATAAATATATGGATTTCTTAACGGCGACCGCAGTGGGGAAGGGGTTGGCAGTGCTTATTACTAATCGGAAGGACACGGTTCGATTTCTGGTCCGACAAAAATCCAAAATTATGGAAAATTATTTTCTCTAGGCTTCGATTCTCTGATGAACCTTATTAGATCTACGTCTTCGAAGTAAGATATCTTCGATAGACCATCCCGCAGTATTTTTGCAAAATTTTGAAACCTGTCGTCCAAAGCAGGACAGCCGCATATGAGATGCGTGATCGTTTCTTCCTTCTTATCATACTGAAAACTTCTGCATAATCTTTTACATGGAGAGCCCATCGTCCTATCAGACAATGGCCTATGAGAACTCTTAGAATTTGAGCACGCCCCTCTTTTTAAGAAGTACATATCTCTCCATACCCCGTTTTGGCTCAGGTATGCGTAGATTTGCGGCAAATTGTAGTTTCATTCCATCTTGAGGCGGCTCGTTAATATACAGAATACCTGAGAATCAGTTTGCAAGTGGTGAATGGAGAAGAATAATCTGTTTGTTCGTACCTTGTCTAGCAAATTCATCCGCCTTACAGTTTCCCTCGATGTTCCTGTAACCAGAGTGCCACGGGGGTTGTTCTGTGAATATGTTTTGTTTAGCTTCAGTTTTGTAGATTAGTGTAAGCGAGCACAATGCTCTTATTGCTGCCTGATTGTGGCTGAAAATTTTGATATCCTTATCTTTGAAGTTGGCTCCGATTTTCTCTGGTGCCTCCATGATAGCAGATATCTCCGCCTAAAAAAATACTGCAATGGTCAAGAAGACTGAAAGAGAAGTTCATAGGAGAGTTCCCTGAGAAGAAGCCACCGCCGCGTCTTTCTTCAGGTTTTGATCCATTGTGTATGTAAAAAGTAAAAAGTTGAACTACACGTATAGTAAAAGTAAAAGTAAAAGTAAAAGTAAAAGTAAAAGTAAAAGTAAAAGTAAAAGTAAAAGTAAAAGTAAAAGTAAAAGTAAAAGTAAAAGTAAAAGTAAAAGTAAAAGTAAAAGTAAAAGTAAAAGTAAAAGTAAAAGTAAAAGTAAAAGTAAAAGTAAAAGTAAAAGTAAAAGTAAAAGTAAAAGTAAAAGTAAAAGTAAAAGTAAAAGTAAAAGTAAAAGTAAAAGTAAAAGTAAAAGTAAAAGTAAAAGTAAAAGTAAAAGTAAAAGTAAAAGTAAAAGTAAAAGTAAAAGTAAAAGTAAAAGTAAAAGTAAAAGTAAAAGTAAAAGTAAAAGTAAAAGTAAAAGTAAAAGTAAAAGTAAAAGTAAAAGTAAAAGTAAAAGTAAAAGTAAAAGTAAAAGTAAAAGTAAAAGTAAAAGTAAAAGTAAAAGTAAAAGTAAAAGTAAAAGTAAAAGTAAAAGTAAAAGTAAAAGTAAAAGTAAAAGTAAAAGTAAAAGTAAAAGTAAAAGTAAAAGTAAAAGTAAAAGTAAATGAATGAGTGAGAAATTGAAGGCTTATTCATTTCCAACAATATTTTTGAATAAAAAAATCAATTCATTCAACTCATCATTAAAATATATTTTCGGCTATTTCAATTAAAATGGGATATCATTTTCTTTAATGATTAAGTTATTAATTACTCATAAACTGACTTGCACAATAGACCGTAAACTTACACTTAACTTACAATCCTATATGTTACTATAGTAACCAATTTCTTGACAGACACATATCCAAACAAATACTAAGAAAAGTATACGAAATCTCTGTGGAAATTACGCTGACATTGCTGATTCTTATTTTTATCACTTAAGACATACAAACTTGCTGAGAATGCATATTCTTTTCTTCGCCAAAAAATCACTTAATTCCAACAGTCAGCAGATTTATTGCATGCAAATACCTTAAAAATTCCATGTAATAGATATGCAAGATACTTTTTGTCATCTTATTTAAAATCAAACCAAAGAAATGCTGTCCTTGACGCTTTGTCTTAAGGACCAAAAATGAAAAAAACATATAAAAAAATGTCTGATTCAAGACACATAAACCTTCAAAAAATTGTTGAATTTTTTCTTTGGTGTTTTCAGGCACATGCAACTTTTCACATGTCTGGTTATATTTACACATATGCAATATAATATAAGGTTATCCATTCTGTGTGTTTCGAATGTGAAAGGCTGTATTTTGAAACTTGTCAAACTTAACTGCCCAGCCAAACATGTCATGTTTTATTTAAAAGTTAGGCATTTATGAAAATGGATCGCTTAAAAATAGCAAAACACCTTGCAATTGAAAAAACCTATTAGAAAAATGGTGATTCGTGCTTTAAGAGGAGATTACGTATATAGTGAACATTATCGCCCAAATACTCAAGCAATTGGTAACATTTTAAAGAAGAAATGTGAAGAGACTGTATCGGCCACATATATTATAAGGTGTGTGCATGATCGTTTTTCACGTTCCACCTCAACCACTACTGTAAGTGAAAGTCTAGCATAAACACTGCCCTTAAGACCTGAGCATCACTTGCACAGCGAAGCTTCTATGCTACGAGTTAAGGAGAATAATGATTTACTGTGCCTCCATCTAGGCACATCAAAAGGGAGTACTGAATCTGTACCTACAGGACACAATCCAGCAACATGTGCAACAACCGCTGGACAGGACGGCGTACAGACAGGCCCAGCCAGTGAACACCTTCAAAACTCCCTCCCTGTGAATGGCGTAGCAGGCTAAACTCCCACCTATCCAGACTTGACACCGACTGACTTCACGTATGTCCAGCATGTAACAAGGCACCGCACGACAATAACCACTATCCACTTTTTTACATTCCCCCTTTAATCACGCATCTAACCACCTTCTCTCCTTGGTCTGAACTTGTCGAAACAGCTCGTTTCCTGGACCTCCCGTTAAATGACCTCGGTGACTTAGACTAACTAGTCTGTCCTTAAGCGGTGTAGGAAAAGTCGCTACAACAACAACAACAGCAACAACAACAAAGTGTAAAAGAAAAACCGAATGTGTCTATTTCTCGACGTGCTTGTATTTCTCGAAGCGCTGGTACTTGCTTATGGCATATTTGGTGTGAAACTCACACCTAACTACATATAAAATCCAGTTCACACTATACCAATACGTCGATTGGGTGTTTGAAGAACAATCAGTGGATGGCGAACAAAATTTTCCTCAGCGACGAGACACATTTCTTACTCGGGGTATACGTAAATAAGCACAATTGTCGGTTTTAAGTGTTCGAGAATCCTCAAATAATTCAAAGAAAGTCATTATACCCCAAAAAATCATAGTGTCTGGTGCGCTCTTTAGTCAGGCGGAGCATTTGGACCTTACTTCTTTGAAAACGATTACGACGAGACTGTCACTGTCAATTTGAAGCATTATGGTCGTATAATAACTAACTTTTTGTCTTTTGGCATGCAGTTTGGGCAATATGTGGTTTCAACAAGATGCCACACAACACGAGCGAACATAGCTTTATTGCGAGAGAAAGTTCTCGACCGTGTAATCTCTCGTCTCGGCGATGTCAATTTGACCAACGAGATTGTGCGATTTGACACTGTTGGAGTTTTTTTGTGGGGCTGGGCGAAAGACCGTGCTTATGCGGATAAACTTTCATCTCTTGAGCGCTTGTTATCGCTGAGATACCGTCCAATATGTGCCCAAAAGTGATTGAAAATCACCGCAAACGGAAGGTTGTACCTTTATAATTAAACGAATTTCAAGCAAATATCATGCTATGACGTTTGTTTTCGAAATCTCAAAATGGATAACCGATACATTGTATGTGTGAATGCATGTAGATATGTAGACATATTTACATATGTTTTCTTTCGACCATGTTTCTTTTTCTACACTTGAAACAGTCAGCAAGAGGGTGGAAAAAAATTTGAAAATATTCTCCGACTCTTAGCCTAACCGAATTGGGTTCATAGAAAAAGGTAGTAATTATAATTTAAAAAATATTAGATATCACAAATCTTAGAGTAGGAAAAAAGTTACATGTCGAAATGAGGGAAAAATTTCCATACTGACTTAGGGTTATGTGAATATGTAAAGTTTCCTGCGCGTCACGGAGTTAATTATGAAAGTAAAAAGAGACTTTGATGATTTAAAAGTGGGCTGAAATTCTTTAATATAATTTAATAATATGATAATAAATTACAGCACATATTTGGAACCACTAAGTAATTAAGTTAAATATAAATATATGTATACACATATAGCTCAATCCGCATCGACGTCACTACACACTCATTTATATTTATTTACAAGAGCGAAAAGTGCGTGATGAATAATTAAATACATCAACATTATGCATACACAATAATACAAACTTATTTCTGATTAAATAAATGCATTTATAAAAATGAAATCATTCAATCAGAACTTATCACCCTTGCGCTGCATTGTACTCGTAGAGCAGGCTTAGTAAAATTAATTTTCTTAATTTTTCACATGCGTCATTAATTCCTGCTTTTTATTAATCAAGCACAGCGACAAATATTTATGTATATATAAATTTAGAAATAAGTAACTATGTATATATACGTATATATTTAAATATTCGCAAACCGAAATTTAAGAAAAAAATTAAAAACTCGTATTTCCGCCCAACAGATATATGTACACAATTTGATGACGATATTTAACGATAATTTATTGCTTTTAAAACCTACAAATGCCTACATAGTATGTACATAGTTACAAATGACAGCTGTTTAGCAGTTCATTGTTGGTGTTAGTATAAATAATCCATTTAGTTTGAAACTTGACTGTTTAAATGTTAATTATAGAACTGGCCTTAATTTGTTGTTTCAACACATGAGCTCGAGTTTTAGGATAAGCACACATGTTCAGGTTCACGCTGAGAAAATTTTCGGTGTGGGTGTATAACATACAGTAGTGGCCATGAAATGAAAATCATTGTGTTATTGATTTATTATGTGGTGAATACCAAACCGTAGGTACAGCTGCAGCGAATGAGTCTCACCACCAGATGAGCAGAAAACGAAATAAATTCTGTTATCAAAGTTTCGCAATTCGACTCCCACGTCTCTGTTAACAGTCAAAATTTTGAAGTCTTAAAATATTTCATCCAACTTGAAATCAGCCTAAACACCAATAATAATGTCAGCCTTAATACGAATCATTCTCGTCAACAGATGGACTGAGTGGGATATGTAAAAGTAAGGTCCTCTCTCAGCGAACAAAAACCAAACTCTACAAGTGCTTCATCATACCTGTCCTACTATATGGTGAAGAAGTGTGGAGTAACAATATTCCATAAGTCGACTTTGGAAGTTTTCGAGAGATATATTTTGTGAAAAATTAATGGTCCTTTGTATATAGGCGACGAATACCGCAGACAATAGAGCGATGAGCTGTACGATTTGTGACTGCGGCGACATTGTCATAGTTAAAAGGAAAAAAAAAAACAAAAAAGCTCATGGCAGTATGTAGAAAAATATTACAAATCTCAGCCTAAGCATGCACGGATAAATATCACTTTAGCCCTCTCGAGCTGGCAAGGACGGACGGAAATAAATGTGAAGATATTTATAGCTTTAGTGATGGGTCTAAATGCCGAGACAAGTAAAGGAGCATGTTTCCTCTGTGCCCTTCATAATAAAGAAAATTGTTTCAAACTTTATCTTCTAGGTAGAGTGTATTTATAGTAGAGATTACCGAAGGTGACAACTAAGTACTCGCTTCAATAT
Organism: Ceratitis rosa; assembly: GCA_037013455.1. Lineage (NCBI taxonomy): Eukaryota > Metazoa > Arthropoda > Insecta > Diptera > Tephritidae > Ceratitis > Ceratitis rosa. Next base: position 25,743,258 of record JAWMAG010000006.1, read on the forward strand.
GGAAATTTATTAGACACAAAGTTCAAATATGCGCTAATATGCAACAAGAAAACAACTACAGACTATCCCAATGCAACGATGTGACAATCACTTCGGACCCAGGTAATACGTATGCAGCAGGTAAGGAAAATGGAGACGAACTAGATAGCATTGCCGACTGTCTCAGACATTTCATTGACTTCAATTATGTCTAAAGCTATAAATCTACTGAGAGAGACGTAAAATCTATGATTATTTCCAACGTAGGGCATACCACCAACAGTGGGGAAACGGAACTTAGGTATTACTTTCTAGTGGGTGTATGAACAGAGAGAGCATCTACCAATGAGATATCATTCCCCAGAAATAGATAAAGTTGCATTAGTTGAGAGTAGAGTATACTTAGGATAAGACGAGACACAAAAGCATTTCCTTTTCGACTACCTAGCCATGAGCGGATTAGGCTTAATATCTTCCACAATGCCACAAGCTCCAGCCTAATCATAAAGGACAAGCATGGATGAAAGTAAATAAGAAGAATTGCTCAGTAACGCATATTTTTTAGGGAAAAACCGAGGAGTACAATGCCCCTTTTTAATGGTTTAAGGGTGATCGCTTACATCAGGTCATGAATCTTCACTTTCAAATAACAAAGTGTGAGATAATATTTGTATGACCCCGTCTGTATGTGCTCCTAAAATATTTATTAACCATTTAATAGGCAAAATGGAAACTTTTGGGCAAATAATAAGCAACATTTTGTATTAAATTAAAAATTATGTTTATCAATATATTATGATATGAAATATCTTATAACATTAATTAAGAAAGTTTTTTCGAAAAACAATTTAACAATTTTTCCGGAAAGAAGGCGAGAGTACGATCTAATATATAAGAAATATGATGTTTAGCAGCCACCAAATATTTCGGTAAATGATTTTTAATGCTCAACATAAATATTTTATAACTAGCCATAATTTATGTCCACTAAGCGTTCAATAAATGATTTATAATCCTGATGACATTTTATGGTAAGCATAAAAAAGGATTATACTTTTAGCCATATTTTATATCTAACAATGTTTTATATCTAACCATATTTTAAGACTAACAATATTTTATGTCTAACCATATTTTATGTCTGACATTATTTTATATCTAACCATATTTTATAACTTACGATATTTTATATCTAACCATATTTTATGTCTAATAATATTTTATGTCCAACCATATTTTATGTACAACAACGTTCAATAATCTACCCTTTTTTCATTGCATGCATACATTTTCAACTTTTTTGCATGAAAGATTTTAAAATTTGGCTTTGCAGAGTGCGGCTTTGAAATATATCCAATACTAATGTTCGCCATTAGAATCTCATCTAGTGGAGTAAAAGCTCGAAAACTGGTATAATTTCATTATCCGCATATAAGTAAACTTTATTAGCGCGTAAAGGGTTAATTGTGTCCCACGTAAACGCACATACTAAAATAGCAAATCCACCGGCTGTGGAGCAGCAAATAAGCTAACATTTAGCCAACAAATAAGCACATAATGCGCCCACAACCGTCGCACAAACACACGACGCGTTCGACATGGCCTATGAGTACACTCATTGTTTCTAATGCTTACGAAGACAACCATACATACATATATAAATATATATGTAATAGAATATACAATATTTGTTAGTTTATTTGCGCCTCCACGTACAAGCAATTTGCTTATGTCGCCGTCAACGTGCCATCGATAAGATGACGACAATTTGCTACAACAATTGACTTTGTACGTCGGTCGTAGGTCGTTTGAAGTAGAAAACAAATTTAAGACAACATTTATGTATAAGAAATGTATAGAAATTTCATAGAAAAAATTACGGTAAAGGATTGTGTCTGGGCGAAAATCATAACATTGAAAGGATTATGCATTACGGTATTCATATTTTCAAGAAATTATGAAACTATTCAAACGTGTGACGGCATGTTGATTGCCTCCGCAAGCGGGCCATAGAAAAAATACCAATAAAAAGCTTTAATTTGTATTTACTTTTAAATTTATTTTTACTTTTTGAGTTGGCGTTTGCACTTTTGCTAGTATTTATTACAAAAAAATTAGAATAAAAATAAATTATTATAATCACGTACCTTTCAATTCTAGGGAAGCAACCTGAACCGCTGGATCAAGGCTTGAGGGAAAAGTTGACGATGATATATTTTGAAGAAATCCTATTTCAGGCTACTAGATAGTGTCTTTCGGGCGGAATTATCTGTTGCTATGGAGGCAGCAAAGCATGTTTTAAAGATAAGGATAAATTCATTTTCAGCGACAGTCAAGCAGCAATAAAATCACTGGGCTCGCTTACATTAAACTCCAAAATAGTATTAAACTATCGCTGATCTCTACAACAGTTGGCCAAACAGACCAGACTTTCTCCCACGTGGCTCCCCGGCTTCAGGGACATCGATGGAAACTGTAAGTTAGATGAACTTACAACGCAACGTACAACCAAATAGCTTCTTCACTATATAGAACTCATTAGTATGCCTTTTGCCACTTACAAACTGCTTATAAGGAAATTTACATACGAACAGGCAGCACCGAGGTGGAACGAAACTATATTCTGCCGGAAATCTAGGCACACCTGGCCGAAATGAAATAAGAAGCGTTTACGAGATATGCACTCCTTAAATAGTGGAGAGATGTCGACCGAATGCAGTGAAAAAATATACCTGCCGCAGCTGAAAGTGTACACGAAGACCGTGGAGAGTCTATTAAGCACCGTTTGCGGCAACTCGGACTGATGTATGGAATAACTTGGCGCATTTTACGTCGAGATCTTAAATTGAAAGCGTACAAACTACAACTTGTGCAATAACTGAAGCCGCTCGACCTTCACAAGTGACATCGCTTCGCTCTATGGTCTCTTGAAAAGTTCCAAGAAGATCCGACGATTTCGAGCCCAAATTTTTTTAGCGCTGAGGACCATTTCCGGATCAAAGGGTATGTAAATAAGCAAAATTGCTGCATTTGGAACAAAGAGCAACCTGAGAAGATTCAAGAGCTGTCATTTTTTCCAGAAAAGACAACGGTGTGATGTGGTTTGTGGGCCGGTGGAATCATCGATCCATATTTCTTCAAAGAGATTGCCGATGAGAAAGTAACCGTCAATGACGACAATTATCGCGCCATGATAACCGACTATTTAATGACTGAAATTAAAGCTCGTGATCTCGGTGACATTTCGTTTCAAGAAGATGGCACCACTTCCCACACAACGCATCAATCAATGGATGTATTGGCAGAACACTACAGTAGCAGATAATTTCACGTTTCGGGCCGATCGATTGGCCACTAAGATCGTGTGATATCACAACATTAGACTTTTTCCTATGGGGATATGTAAAGTCTAAAGTCTCTGCGGATAATCCCGCTTCAATTCAGGTCTTGGAACAAAACATCAGGCGTGCCATTCGCCAATTACCAGTTAAAATGCTCGAATGAGTCATCGAAAATATTCTTCCAAAGGAATGGCCTAAAATTTATTTAGAGTCGTCTCCGTCGTTTCATGTCCTAAAAACACTCTGAGCGCTTGATATTCTCTGGCGAGGGGTAACCGCAATGGGAAAATTATTTTTGAGATTTATTAGACATTCGAAATGGTTGGATAGCTAAGCCTAATGGTCAAGTGTTCGTGTCATCACAATGTGTCTTTTTCAGGCTTAAGGATAATCGATGCATTAGATCCGTTGCGACCACAACCTAACCTAACTTAACCTAACCTACACTGCTATTGTCTTTGCTTTAACACAATTTAGTTACTTTAATTAAATTTGTAACTTTTTTCTTAACTCTTCCATTACACAGTTCCGGCTCCTACACTTGCTTCATCACCTGCGCAGCTTGGCAGTGTGTACTATTTTTACAACTAAAACAATTAAAGTCAAATTAATACCAGCAGTAAATATTTCCATAGTCATGCACGTAGCGCATATAAATGCAGTAAAAATGGAACGAGTCAAATCAAAGCCACGCAGAGTCAATTGGCTTGGCAAGCAAACGGTAGCGATAGTTCACTGAAATTTAGTAACGTGATTTTTACGCGTCGCCATAAAAGGCTGAAGGTACTCAAAGTGTACTCAAAGTAGTGTGGGTTTAAAACAAATTTACGGATTATATTCTACTGTTTTTTTTCTTAGCTGGAAAGCTTTTTCTTGTTTAGCTTAGAATACAAATTTTAGTGCTCGTGCAAGGCAGTAATGTCGTAGTGAGTTTTTTGAGCTAGTCTGTTTCAGTGATCTATTTATCTTGCGGTGAGTTTCAGCTATGAAATAAAATCTTTTATATGTCTGAGAATAGGTCACACTTCAAGAACACATTCTCATCTTTTAAAGGGCTCCGCTAAACCCATGTGTATACTATGCAACTCCAACATGACGGCAACCCACATGATAGACGAATGCATTAGCCTGAGCCGAAATAGGTCAACTGTATTCGCTAACATGAAGCCATCAAATCTTCTTAAAATACCAAGCCTTGATAGCATCCAAGCTATGCAATATTAGAGATATTTAATAGATATTAAATTATGTAAATAAACATAGTCTGTAAATGTAAATTTCTAAGGTATACATTGTATTTAATGTTGACAGCCGAAGGCCTTGGCAGCCAGTGCTTGTTCCTATAGTGGATTAATTATTTATAATTAGTTCTCTGGTAAACAAATAAATAAATAAATAAATACAATCTTTCATGCTAATCAACATTTCAGTTTAATTATTGTACTTTTAAGCTTAATTATATGTCGTTTAACACAATAGTGTCAACATGCATACATTTTTTAGGTAAATTTTGGATTTCTTTGTATCATCCTCCGGTTATCTTCTTTAGCTATCGAGAATAAAAGTATTTGTTTTCAATTAATTGAGTTCGCTGACATAAGAAATAATTGCTTTCGTTCTAAAAGAAAATAAGTTATCGATCGAGCATGTACAAGCAGATGATAGCTACGGTGGAAGTAAAAAAACAGTCAGAGCATTGACGATTAGTATTGTGTTTCGGCCTCAGATGGGTATCGGGATCTGAAGTAATTGTAATTGTTATCATTATTTTGCTCAAAGGCTTACGCACCTCCCGTTCATCTACAAGAGGGTACAGTCGGCATAACGTACGGAGCATTTTTGTATATTCACGATGAATGAATTTTGTGTAATGTCGTGAACTAAATAAATGTGTAGCTAGAAAACAAAAAATCATCAGCTGATTGCTAAAAGTAACTCTTGAACCTTACTTTTTCGCAAATGAATGGATTGCGCTATCGAAAGATGATTAATGATTTTTTATGGCCAAATTTGGATGATATCGATCTGGAGAACGATTACTCTCAATGAGATGGCGATGCTTGCAACACAAGCAAAGAAACTACCAATATATTAAGGGAAAAGTTTCTGGGACCACATGAAAAATAAGGCTTACACCAACAGGCTAACTTCGATTCAAGACCTCAATCACAGCCACTTTGCGATTTGGTAATTGAAAATTTCATAAAAAAGATACGGTCCTCTCAGCGTAGCCGTATTGGCTATTTGGCTGATATTATTTTTCCTAGTTAATGGCATATCCTCTTCTTTACTTGAAAATAAACATGCGATCATTTATATACAAAAATGTCATTTTTCTTTGAATATCAAAATAACACCTCTTATTGGAAACCCCTGTTCCGGCTATTGGTTGACAAGTTTCTAGAAATTCTCCAGTGGTGGAAATAATAACGATTTCCCAGACCATGCAACCAGCATACCACGGATATGTTATCGTCACAATAGCCGAGTGGTTAAGGTTAAGTTTCACAATATGAAGTAGCTGCAGTCAAATATGTTTTATTTTAATTATTGTTTTTAGTAAAGTTGAAATTATACATACATAACTGTACTAGTATTTAACTGGTATGAAGCTGATGCATAGTCGGATAATAGTGGCCATTTTGAAGATACCAGTTGGAAAAAGGATGGAACATGTAACTTTCACGAAAATTTTCGCTTATTATATACAATAGAATGCAAAAAATTTATGATTTAGAGAAATAAAAATTAATTTTCTCATTAAGTTTAGAATGTGGTGCAGGGAAGTAAAATTCAGAAAATAAAAATAATTTTTTATATTTCTAACTTTTTTGACAGCTTGTCTTTTTCCAAAAAGATATCTTTCTTCTAAACATAAATAAACACTTTTGACAGCTAATTCAATAGATTGAAATTATAACCTCAACCAACAATGAAAAATTTAATTGAATACTTCCATTTAATAACAAATCGAATTCCACCACCGCAAGCATATGAATTAACCAACAAACTCATAGCTAATTATTGCACCGAATTTCCAGTGTCAATCATATAACCACAAATCTAGACCACAAGTATAACCAACATCAATCACAAGCATTTGGTGCATTATGTAACAAATTGCTTGTGAATAACAATGAAAAACCACAACAGCTTTGAGTAGGCATAATGCTTCAAATTATTGACTAAATCGTCAAAGTTATTTACACAGGCAAACAGGCGTAGAAAACAACAAACACACCCTGCAGCGAAAATATACTAGCTCCTTAACTAGTATTCAACTACTTTGCATTTTTACACTAACTAGTATCCCTCTAACTCTTGCAAATATTAGCAACTCGTACTTTTAACACGCTCATGTCCTACAAACTATCAATTGCCCGTTTATACATCAGCTTCATACTAGTTAAATACCAGTTCATTTACGCATGTATAATTTCCGCTTCACTATGTAAAATTAAAAATTAATTTGCCTGCAGCTAGATTCGAACCGTGAGTCTTAAACACAACAGTCATAGCCCTAACCACTCGACTATTGCGATGATGTAACTATTAGCAGCATACAGCGCATTTACTATGAAAAACAATTACTGGTAAGCTGTGCTCGCAAATAGCGAACTGGTATGATTTCATCTTTAAAACACTAGTATCTAACTAGATTTTTCGCATACCAATTTGGGTTTTCCCTGCAGAGTACTTGCTAAGGTCTTTTCAATCTGCTTAAGTGAATAGAAGTTGATGCATGTGGTATTGTTCTTGTGCATATAGGCAATAAATGTAAATATAGAAATGTATGTATTCAATTTAATTATAACATTTCAATAATTAAATGAAATTTTGTTATATTTAGTAGTTTTAGCTTTAACATAAAAACCATATTATCATAAATGTATACGCACTCATTTCTAGAAAAAAATATGTATATTCTGAATATGGCCTAGTTGGCGCAGCCGCTGTTTTTTGATTAGCTGAACTATTTCAATATCACGGTATATCTCGTACAGCTCAGCGTTCCATCGTTTGCGGTGTCCGACGAAGCCAATGCGCAAGAGACCTTAAATCAGTCCAAAACTTTTCCCCCAAAGCTGGATTATCGGTTGTCGACATCGTCCATGCTTCTGCACCACATAATAGGACAGGAATAATGAATGACTTGTAGAGTCATTTGTGGCCTACGTTCGTCGGGAGAGGACTTTACTTTTCAACTCAATCCAAAGTAGCATCTTTTGGTAAGAGACATTTTGCAATGGATTTCATGGCTGCTATTGTTATTGCTGTTGATACTAGTCCCTAGATATACGAAATTATCTACGACCTCGAAGTTCTGACTGGTAACAGTGACGTGGGAGCCAAGTCGCAAATGCGTTGACTGTTTGTTGGATGACAGGAGATTTTTCGACTTGCCTTATTATATCTGGTCAATAGTTGACTTACCAGGTCTAAAGCCACAATAATAGGGTCCCATCAGTTTGTTGACAGTGGGCTTTAGTTCTCATACAAAACGCTGGAGAGGACCTTACATGCGATATTTAAGTGGCTAGTCCCACGAAAGTTGGCGCGGACTCTGTGGTCACCTTTTTTTGTGGATTGGGAAGAGTACACTTAAATTCCAGCCGTAGAACAAGCTTTCGTCCGACCATATTCTGCAAAGTAGCTCGGAAAAGTGAACATAAGATGGTTCATGCTTAAACAATACATCTTGTTAGCACTTCACCGTTAAATTTAAATAGCTCTGCCGGTAGGCCGGTAGGTCGTCAGCTCCAGCTGCTTTGTTGTTCTTTAAAGAGACAATCGCTATTCGAACTTTGTTACAGTCCAGTTAAAGTTACAATAGAAGAGCGTCTTTTCTATCGCTATCGATTGGGGTTTCGGGATAACCATCTTCGGGTGTTCCATTTTGACTGCCATTTAGCAGGCTGAAGAAGTGTTCCCTCCATACTTTCAGTATACTTTATGTACCAGTCACTAGGTCATCTCTCTAGGCTCTGCAGGAATTTGCTCTGATCTTTAAACGTTTTGTAAGTCGTCGTCAGCTTCTAAAGCTCTTCTTCAAAGCACTCACGCATTTCGGCCGCTTTCTTCTCTTTTTTGTCTGCAAACACGTGTTACCTGCCCCTCTTCAGTTCTCAGCATCTATTGCAAGCTATGCAGTCTGCTTTCTCTCCACTGCAGTTCAACATTTCTCATTATACTAGGAAGTCTGTGTAGAAGTTCACGGGAGTGAGGGAAATTTTTGTCTGTTATTCACCTGAGACAGACCAGAAATGATATTTTTGGCATATGGTTCAAGCAGCTCACGACGAAGCCAACAAACTTCAATTTCGAGGCGAGTTAAAGTGATAAGGGGAATCCGTGCGGTTGTTCATGGAATTTGAGACCCACCACATGAAAAAGTAAATTCCAATGAAAATACCAACAAAACTTTCCAGGAATCATAAAAATAAGCTGACTAAACTTCAAGTCAATTTGCCGTCCACTTTAGGAAGTATGCGAATCTTAACAAACGGTCATAAGATTAATATTATATTAATAAATATTAATCTGCTCCTATGGACTCCTTGAAAAGCTACAAATCACATTTATTTCATTAAAAGCGAAAGAAAATGGCTATACCAGAGTTATCGACCACTAAGTAGTTCTTGACTTAGTAGCAAAATTAATGACAAATGCAGTATTTGAGTACATAAAAAAGGAAAAAATAAGCCATTTCATGTTCTGTTTGAGTGTAGTGTACTATCGACCCACCATAAAATCAAATTTGTTATACCATTATCCATTTTGTGTTAAAAAAACTCACCACAATTACCAAATAACTTAAACTGAATTTATTTTATACCAAAAAACCACAACACATAAAATTTAATTATGTAAACACGTAATATAAAATTCACCATAAAAACCGCCGGTAGCAATTTGTTAACACAACCACTTACATAAATAACCACAACAAATCACAGCGAGTTGTTATCAGCAAGGAAAATCAGTTAGAAATTTATGCCACATTTGCATGCCAACAAGGTGAGAAGATGAATGATTCATCACACACACGCACACAATAACACCCACACGCACACATATAGGTACATATATATTTACGCTAAGCAGATGTGGGAATTTATATTTATTACTTGCCTGGGGTTAAGATATGTGCAACAGCGTGTGACAGGACGTATGCGTGACAAATCACTAAAATCTGAGGTGAGAAAAGATATGTCTCTGCCATGACTCCATACAGAGGAAACTAAATTTGTAAAGCTTAGGAATATGAAATACATTAAGCATGTGCTTTGTAATCGTTAATGCTAATATGTGCGTGTGCATAGATATTTCTGTAGGAAATGAATTAAATCCATCACTTTTTTGGAAAGCGAAAATCACGGAAAAAGAAAATGATAAATGAAAAAAATCTAAAATTAAACATAATTATGGCGTCGAATTTTATTGTATAAAATTCTAGTTAATCACCAATCGTCTAACTTTTAATGTCTAATATTTGTGCAAGTCAAATAATTTTTTCCAAATTACATATATGGAAATAATGAAAAGGTGTGATCGCTATGAAAAATGGCAACGTTGCATTTTCTGCACAAATCCGAGAAAATCTAGTAATGAAAAATATATATATATATATATATATAGATATATATATATATATATATAGATCACTAATAGTCCGGCTACATTCTGCTGTGGATTCCTATAATTTGCCCAATTTTTATTCTAACTGGTATTGGAGCGATAAAAAACCCTAATTAAGCATCATCTAAGTCAAAATTTTATGCTTTTATAACACACGGATCTAACTACTTATTTGTATGTGCGCGATTGCTCATTTATATAATTTTTTCTATATTCACTATTCAAAGTCTTTCACGAAAATGTCAATATGAATGCGTCGGAGTAAGCTTAATGCACCATTTCCTTCTGTACTTATTCACACTCAAGTTTAATATATAAACTTGACTCATGACCCGCAGCCGCAGTCGCATACGACACCTTTACCGAGAATAAAGCATGATTATTATTTCAAGCAAATAAAACAGCAAAGGCTCTCCACTAAAATGTAAATGCCCGCCTTACCTAAAGGCACCGAGTTTCTTATTTCTACCGAGTTCATAGATATTTACCTCAGACAGTAAACTGAAATGAAGCCGGAACACGGTAGAAAGGTAGAAGAAAGCTACGACCACGCTCCAAACCTGTAAGGCGGCGCTTGGCAAGACATTAGTACTAAGACCACATATTGTGTAATGACTATATAAAGCAGTAGCAAGACTAATATTAAAGTGTCTGCTAAGATTAACCTTCACCAGTAGGGCCAACAGCAGGTGGCAGAGCGAAACTCCGTGCAATGTGATAAGATGTACCTGGTCATTAATTGAGATAAAAAGAACTAAATCTCTACTATTTCTAAGCCGGACCTCTATAACCATAACAACCGGCGAAATAATCTGTCTTAAGGAGACTCACGGTAGAAGGATGGGCTGCTAATCAACCACTTCTGCCGGAGCTGTAGGGACAAAGATGAGGAGGAATTGATGAAACATTACCTTTATCACTTTCAAGTTCTTAGTGTGGTCCATTATCGTTTTCTCGGAAATTTTTTATTTGATTGCCTTGCAGAGCTTGCATTGGTGGACGTCATTAGTCTCCTGGACTTCATAAAACACCAAGTGACTTGAACATATCGAAAGGTGAAAGGAAACTTCGTAGCAGTACCAACATAGATATCACAATGAGGCAATAAACCTAAGTGCGCTTGACCAGGGCTCCGTGATCAAGCAACCTGCTAAAGTAACTAGCTAACTAAATCTAACTTGGTTCCAGGTCTTTGGTCTATTTCCAGGTAACAAAAGTATTCCTTTTAGTCGAACCATCCAAAAATTTAACCAAGACGAGCCATAATAATGTTTACTTTTTCAAAGAGATCGAGCCACTACCGTAAAAAATGTAAGCAAATAAAAATATGAATACAATGTTTCCGCAAAGAGCGAGCTTTGTACCGAATATCCAGTAAATCGAACCAAAAGTGCAATTTTTTAATACATCAATCCATGATCCAATTTCCGGAGAGAAAAGTTACCTTGCTATTAACTTTAGCTAATAGCCGTGGTAGCCGAGCTCAAAGCCTGGTGTCGTACTAACATCAAAAAAGAAAAAGAGCTATAGAAAACTTATTTAAATAAAAAATTAAGCTAAATTTTCTAATTGCGGTCTTCGTCAATTTCAGACTACCTCTCCAGTGGAAGAGTTCGGTCGATCTTCTCGGAGCTCGTTCTCCATGAAAAAATGTCCGGTCTAGAATCCTCGGAACCGCTTAGAAATGTTATTTAAAGACGGTGTAATCGTTCCATATGCAATTTGTCGATCACTGAATATTTGTATTGGCTGTAAATTACGTCGAAACCCGAAGAGAATCACATAGCAAATTTCTGTTTGCGTTGGTGGTGGAATTTCGTCTAACCTATCCTAAGCTATCTTGCGTTTTCTCGCCTCCATTTAACCGATCGTTCTAAAATTAGAAAGGAAGACTAATAAAATAATTTCAAGGGATTTGGTATTTTTAGATTTAATAAAAACAAATTGAAAGCCACCAACTGATCGAACCTTTTTTAATCCCCTCGTTTGTGATCTGGCATTGTCATGTACAATCACGGCACTTATTCTATTGATCAATTCTGGACGGATTTTGTGAAGAGCTTGTTGTGAACTGGGTGATTGTTGACTGTAGAGCTCAAATATGATCTTTTCAGCAGTTTTCACTGACCTTCGAACCTTCCTTCATTTTATATTCTCATTTTTCATCGTTCCGAATGAATCACGGCAGAAATTTATAGGTTAATTTAGGCGTATGAAAATTCGGTCAATAAGTTTTTGTTGCGTTATTCACCTGACACCCAAACAGTGAGCTCGAGATTATTTTTTTTTTTTTTTGCTATTTTCTAGAATTCCTTGATAACTGTAAAACCCAAAAATTTTTCGTCAAAAATCTGAAAACTAGAATTAGGATACTTCAATACTACAAAATCGCCTAAAAATTTGCAATTGATTTTTGCTCCATTTTCCGGAAGTGTAATTCCAATTAAAAAAAAATTAAATTTAATAATTTGAGATAAATAAATGCCGGGTAGGGTTGCCACTTTTCTTCAGTTAAATTTAAATGAAATTTGGCATATTCTCAAACTTGTATCCAACTGAATTTGTTAAAAATTAAACCAAAACATGTTTTCAATTAGAATTGCCAACTATTTGTGCAATAGATTTAAATGTTACAAAACCGTTATATATATGATAATTTAGCCTGGTAACTCTATACTTTTAAAATTGTGAACAACTTTTTTCACAAGCCACATATTCTCTTCTTTCAAAAAAAAGCTAAAAGTCTGTCTACGTAAATGCAACCGTGTGGCAAATTGAAAAATGAGGCAATCACAAGCGTACACTTACTAACATACATACATAAATTGAATATCATGCAGGAAATTCAAAGAATATGTATAAAATGCATTTAATGTTTGTTTTCCTCGCTATCTTTTTTCGCTTCTTTTTTACAATTTATCCCTGTCAGGGGCACTTAGTGGGAATCTAGTAAAAAGAACCGCACGCGACATCACCAGGAAATGCGGAATATGAAATGCCACAAGTTTATAAGTGCTGACACACACGCACAAGTTTCTTCTTCAATTGCAAGCGAATTACAAATGACAGTGAGCAGTGAGTGTGCAAAGAGGAGTGAGGAGTGGGCAGAGCGTGACAAACAGAGTCAACATGTGTTGGTAATAGTCAGCTCAGCACCTGTTTGTGATGAGGCAGACGATGGCTCTTGGTATGACTTTTCAATAAACAGAGTTATCTATTTTGCGACTTAAAAAATTGCATTTAAAATAATATATGTAATTTATGAAAACCCCATCATCCAAATGATCGCCTCACGAATTTTTCAAACGATCCTTGTGAGATAATTTTCAGAAACTTTTTGGCCTTCAAGCATTCAAGAGTTAAAATTTTTTAGCATAAACTCCAATGATATTGATACGCACGATCTCGTGGCACCATCTTATTAAACCACATATCCAAGTCTAAGTCATATTGTTCAATTGCAGGCTGACGTCGTTCTTTTCAAAAGAGGAAATTCCGATTACATCTCAGGATTGAATAGCGCACCGGACTTCAATTAGTTTAGGATTCTCGGATCCCCAAATGCGAAAATTTTACTTATATACATTTCGCCCGAGTGAAAAAAGCTCTTGAGAACGTCGAGAAATAGACACAATCCAGTCTGCGGCTATGCTTTTACTTACAGTAGTGGATATTTCAGGTGGAAAGAACTGAATATTGATGCACAATATCTATAAACCGCACTGTCTCTTCAAATTCAAAATTTTGCCAATTAAGTAGTTGGTCGATCATTTGAGCCGAGCCAATAATCTGATTTGAATAACCATGTTTGTTGTACGTTTTTAACTATTTTAACGCGTTGTGGGGTTGTTAAGGGATCCATTTTCATAAGTACCTGACTTTTAAGTAAGAGAAAACCTGTTTGTTGCATTTAAGATGGACAGATTTCAAAACACAGCCCTGTACTTTTAAAACAACGAAATAGATAACCCTATATTACTGCAAATTTCATCGAATAATATACCCGATAGTAGTGTGGGTATTTTGCACACTCATCGCTTTGTTGGCGTAAAATAAAATAATGACTGATGGCTTTTAAGGTTCTGTCGGAAGCTTAAAATATTTTCAAAAATTTTATTTTGTAACAATTTCTGATGTGGGAGGAAATGAGTATGTCAAAAAGTACTGCCAATGAATTTGTGTCAATTTGTGTGAAATAAATAAATTTCGTTTACTTTCATGTTTCATGCTCAATAAAAAGTAAATATTTGCCGTTTGTTAAGTGACTGTCGGCCGAAAGCGAAAGCTTATTAAAAAAAATAAGATCGTCAAGAAGTACTCAAGCTCTTTTAAAAACGCCTTCTACTCTGGGAAAATTTACTAAAACTTAACAATTCGATGGAAAATATTTGGTTAAAAGTTAAAAATAAGCGATGTATGGTATAAAAGAAAATTGGCAACGTCGCAATTTTGCAAAATAAAACCGGATCAAAGACAGTCAACATTTGAGAAAAGAAAATATAAAAGAATTGTATATCGTCGTCGTTTGCTTAGAGTTTTCAAATATGTTTTGAGATTATAAATCTAATTCACAAATAGGTGGCGCAACTACTTCTTAAAATGAGAGCTTTCATGCTTTAACCTAGCAACTTCTCCCATGGCGCATATAGAAATTCCTTTAAGTGGAAATTTGTCAACAATGCAATGTACTTAAGTCAATTAAAATTTACAAAACTGAATACTATAAAGTCGCTATTATTAATGGCCACTATAAGAGAAAATAGAAAACAGTTCCTTATTCTTTTTCATCCTGTAGCTGCAAGTCTCTTGCTCCACCTAGTTAGAAGGTTCTTTGTTCTGGTCACGTCATATTTAAACAGTTAGATATGTGTTGTTGCAAGCGAAGCTTTCTGCTGATTACTCCTAGCGAACTTGGTTGTATATTCGCTTTAGATTTATTAAGAGATGCTCCTATGACCGGAGCCTTTTTAAAATTATTGATGATATTTGAATTTATTATTAGCAATGATGGACCCAGCAGTGCAGCTTGGTTAGTGGTGTATATCTCCTTGATATTCGTTGACAGGTTATCTTCGCCAGGAGCAAAGGAAGAGGAAGGCCTCCACTCCGTTAGAAGGAACAGATAGAGAAGGACCTGGCTGTACTTGGTATTTCCAATTGGCGCCACAAAAAAGAAGAAACGAATGGCGCAATGCTGTTAACTCGGCTAAAATCGCGTAAGCGGTGTCTACGCCAGTAAAGTTAGTAAGTAAGCCTGTCTCCGTAGTATTACTAATTTTTTAAGGGAACAGTGCTTATGCTTATTAATATAACAGATCGTTTGCACTGCTCTTCCATTGAGTTCCAGTAGAATTTCGTTCGCGCCACCACCCATAGCAACAAAACACCTTCTTTAGGAGTACCTTTACCAATGAAGATTGTCGCTGAGCCGCTGGATGTTTTTATCATTATGTTATTACAGAGAATCTATTTTTGAAAAAGCCGCCATTGTATACAATTCCTCCTGTAACGTGTTTTCAATTATTCAATCACTTCCTGTAGGGAAGTTTCTGTGATTCGCCCCTTACTTATTGGGCACATTGGGCCGTTGACAAAGTTGCCCTCGTTAAGGGTGATGTTATATGAAAAACCTCCCATTGGCCTCTGCGGAGCCTCGAGCATTAAGTCTCTGAAACCCATTTTAACTCTTTTCGAACTCTTTAGTCGTTTGCAAACTCATATGAATAATCCCATCTGGGCCGTCACTTTAATTGGTGAAAAGCTATTGATAGCACACCATTCTATAGTAAAAGTGAATTTTACAAACTCTTAAAGCCCTTTTCGTATGAAAAATTGGCAACATCGCATTTAACAACTTATTGGAAAATCACGCAAGCGGTAAATTAAGAATGCTAAAGCAACACGAAACACGATTCATGGTGAAAAATAGGGGGGTAAAATTAGCTATAGCTAGTCAGTTACTATGTTAAAACAATGAAAATTGGCACCGTAGCATTTCAATGGTAAATTAATTATTGGTATATTTAATAGTATTGTCATTTAAAACGAAACTTGCAACAACAATTTTTACAAGTTTTAATACGAAAATTGTTAAAAATAAAAATAAAAATGAAGATTATTTTTTGATACTTCGACATTTTTGAGCATGTTTTCAGTATCAATAAATATGAGCTCAACTGCAGTCAGTATCTGTATTTTCATAAAAACAATTTTTTTGTTATGAAAATAAACTTTAGCTCCCACAAACGTAAAGAGTGAAAATTTCTGAGAAGGTCATACAAAGTTTGACAGTAGCCATTTTATGTTTTCATGTGCATGCATATACATATTCGAGTTTTTATTTATATATATGGTATACGCACGAATATGTATGGCCCATAGGCTTTTTTCACTCTCGTAATTAAATGAGATTTTGGTGGCAGAGCACTCAGTGAAATGGAAAATGCGTAACTGTGCACTGCTAGCGATTTCAATTAACTTTAACTTTTCACTCAGACTTTATGTACTACAATAATTTCAGCTATTTTTTTTTTCATTTCCAAAAAAGATCAAATCGGCGGTAAAGAAAAGTGAATTAAGAACGAAGTTTCAACCAAATTTTTTATGTCAGCTAAAATTAATAACTTTTAAGTAACTGTGTAGTGTGTTATAAACGAAAATGTGGGCAAGAAAAAAAAAATAAATAAATAGTTAGCATATTGTTTGATATTGATATTTATAAAATTTGTTTCATAAATCCAAATATTTTTCTTTATTAAGTAAATTTTATATAATATACAATAACAAAAATTTCTAATTAATTTAACCAATTTCAATTTGCCTACGTTTTCACCAATTTAAATACTATTAGCCCTAGCCGTTTGATTCTGATAATTGAAGGTAAAATATTTGTTAATTTCATTTGATGATAATAAAATTGTTAAATAGTTGTAACGGATAGAATTTGTAAAATATGAATAAGGCCGAAACCAAAACTTGCTAATTGGATGTAAATAAATATCTTTTAATATAGCCATGTGGTTAGTTATGGGATTTTATTGCATGTTGCGGTCGCCATGGCGTATGAGCGACATTTTTTTTGTTAAATATTATTAAAAATACATATAAAATGTCTTTGTAGTTTCTTTGTGTATTTTTGAATGAAACTTTTCAGCATCGAAATTTAGTGTTAATCAATTATATATTAATTTTAGCATCGCGAAGAGTTTGGTCAAATAATTTTCAGAAACATTGCTAGCAAAATCATATTGGGATACTTGACTGAGATGGGACACTTCTTTCCCCTCAAAAGACTAATGATTAATTTACGCTGGATAAGTTCGTGACTTTTGCTTACCTACAGATTTACATAATTGTATAGGCCAATGACAAGGCGTTGGATTCGTTAATCATATTGGTGGAAGTCGCATCGGTCCATAAAACTGTACAAATCAAGTTTCTGATCCTTTCTGCGTGCTTTAAAACATAGTAAAAAAAATCGTTTACTAGATTTTTATAATTGCAGTGTCTCATATGCAGAGGATGTCAATATCCCTCTGAACGTATATTCCACCCTCAGTCGTTCGGAGCCGACTTAAAATTAATGTACCTTCACCGTTTGTTAAAGAGTCACAAGACAAATTAAAGCAGCAGCTCTGCCCGAAATCATTTCAGCAGTTACAAGATGTCAATTATGTATATAGTAAAGAACGCTCATTTCTTTTAATGCAATCCCAAAATGGAATTGCGTTTCACACTTCAAAAAGTAATTAATTTTCATTCCACTATACCCACACTTTCCGCTCATTTCAATTTTCACAGACAAACAGAACTGATTGCTTGTTTAAAAACAAAAATAATTAAGTTTTTACATAATTGATACGCACTAGAATGTTTCAGCATTGTAATGGACACAAACTAGCACTCCTTTTTCTTGTCCTTTTACTATACACAAAATCGGAAAAGTGAGAAAAATTAAAAAAAAAAATAAGGTTTTAAATATAGATTTTAAATAAAAATGTTAAAGAATAAATATAATATATAAAGAATTCTAACAAACATTTTTGTATTCAAACCATTAATTATTATACCTTTAAAGAACATATGAGTACTTGAAGAAGAAATAGAGACACATAAAAATGTATACCGATGTCATTAGAATGACGATCTGGATTGGTATAACCATGACCATCTGTCTGTCTGTTCGTCTGTCTGTCTGTCAGTCCATCAGTTTGCCAAAAACTAGTTTCTTAGTTATTGAGATATATGAAGGAAGCCTAGTATTGCTACTGCAAATCTTCGGAACCGGATTTCAGATAGGAGAATTAATATCATAAATATTTAATTCAATTTGACATTTTCATGATAAGTATAAAGACTTCGGCATGTCCGAAGACAACACTTCTTTCTTCTTGTATTTTGTTTAATTTTTCGCAATTTAGGTTTTGATTAGAATCACTATTCAATGCGAAAAAACAGGTATGTGTCCACACTAAACCGTGCCTAAATGTAGGCAACGTTTGCTAATAAGTTAAGCTACTTTGAAGAATGAACAAAAACTTTTGCCTACAATATGTAAAAATATTTGGATACTAAATCTATATATAATACCATCCACAAATCAGTTTTCTTGATAAGTGTTAGTAATTTTTACTTATCAACAGCTGACGGCAAAACCAAATTTTTTATCTACGTTCAAAAACTAAAAACTCATGTAGGTGGAAAGAAGGAAGCTAACAAAACTGTTACACATTCATGCCAGTTTAGCTTAAGTAAATCGGATTATAATATCCTCCAACATTCACATAACTTCAACATCTAAAAAAAGGGGGAAAAAATTCTCAAAGAATCTTACTTTGCGAATGCTTCCACCGACAACTCTGTGTGAGCTGTGTGAGTGTATAGGCCTGACCACAAGTCAACCGCATTCCCCACACAGCACCGACTACGATATATATACATATATTAAAAATACCACACACGTGCAACTTAACAAAATTTTCATTTCCTCTTACTTCTTTACAAGATTATAATGCATATGTATGTACAATACATGTATATACGTGTATTCATCGCTGAGGAGGCCAGTACTGGCCAGCGGTGTGGCAGAAAAAAAATGCTGAATTTTCTAAAGCTAATAAAATGAATATTTTTGAAAATTCAATTTAAGTTCTTGTACGTGCTGTAATGTCACATGATCTGAGTGTAATACCTATATATTAGATGTACGTATATACATGTATATGTATGCTGACATTGACCATGTTCGTGTGAAAGGTTGAAAAATTTTGTGGCTGAAAATTAGCTTTAACTTCATGGTACACATTTATTTTATATGATTAAAGTAATAAAATGAGACAGTTATCGAATGTTAGTGACCATAACGGTAATAAGATGGTGTGCAATGAAAAGACAAGTTGAGAGCAGGAAATATTTGTACATTTTGATTAGCAAAGGTGTAGCTCAGAGGTATAGATACCTGGAAGTTTAGTTAACAGAAAGAATATATTGTATATATTTATTAATATCCCTTTCTTGTTTAAATTTTCTTGGATTCATAATGCCGAAAGTGTCAATTTTTCTAATTTTTAAAATTAAATTGCCTCCCATATGCTATCAAGGTCTAAAGGTCGTTTTTACTCATCCACGAACGTCAATACCATCGTTTGTGTTTCTGACTTGAAATCTATCACTTCGCAACTATATTTCAAAATATTTTTCAATTATTTCTAAAGTTATTAAAGTACCACTATATTAATTATTAACTTATCTAAAAAAAATCGCGCAGAAAGGCACATTTAAATCATGAAAATGTGATGATGCGACGTGGTGATGCAATGTGGTGATGTGATGTGTGTAATGTGACTCCATATTGTGATGTATTTTATATAAAAATTAAATTGCAATATGTCATTGAGAACATTGTGTGATAATTTATTTGCATAATTAATTATACAGATTAGGTGATGTCATCTGCTTTTAGTGTGATGATATGTCGATTGGCCTCTGATTGCATCGTGCGATAAAACTCTGCCAATCAATAATTATGAGAACCATGTAATAAACAGAAATTTCGAATAAATCAAAAAACAAATTGTATTACACAGTCATACAAAATATTTCTTGGCTGAGGGCAGATCTAATTGATTTTTGAATATATATTATATGTATATGAGGCTACTCTGACATCCAATGGGAATTTATTCGTTTCGGTTTGGACTTTCGACTCGGAATCAAATACGTGTTCAGTAATCCCATAGAAATTTAGCAAACTCGTACAAATAACAAAACCGATTCAAAACGAAAAAATTCAATGCCTTTCCAAAACAGTTGATTTTTTTTTTTAAATGTGACAAAAAGTGTGATTAATGAGTTTTTGGCTTATAGCTGTGGTTGCTAGTCAATTTTCTAATAGAAATAAATTTGCAGCAAAACATTTCCGTCGACTACTCATCAATGTGTAGACCCAAGTCTTTGTTTGTTAAGACAGGACTTTACTTTTCAGTTCAAAGCAGCAACTGTTGGTAAAAGTGATTCTGCGTTGTACTTCCCGGCTGACATTTTAATTGAAACTCATGCTGGTTCCTAGGAAGACTAGATCGTTTAGAATTTTAAGGTTATGACTGTCTACAGGGACATGGAAGTATTTGCGGAAATGTACTATCTATTTCTTTGATAGTAGGTATTATTTCGTTCTGTCTCCATCCATTATCATACCCATCCGCCTCTCATCCTTATCCACAACTTCCGACTTGGTTGATTGAGGTCACTCATATCAATATTATCGGCATATCTTTGCAGTTTTATGCTCTTAGTTCTGTTGCTCTTATTATTTTCTCCAGTACTAGGCACATGAAAAGATTCATCTTTTCTGAAGCCTCTTTTGCTACCATATGATTCGGTTGATGCTCAGCATTAGTTTGACTAGCCGAATATGTTTTCAACAGCTCCGTTTTGGCTGTCGAATGCAGCGTGGTGTATATCCATCGCTTTTCCTCGGGTCTTTTTCAAAGATATGGCGATTAACTGAATTTTCTAGAGACTAAGCTTGATTGCTTAGGCCTACCATATTTCTGTCAAGAACGTTATAATTATTTGTTTCACTATAAGGTGGGAAAAATCATGGGGATCTTCCATAAACTACTTCCAATTTTGATTATCCGGAAAAGAATGTGGTGGTGGTTTTACGGTGAGATTCGAAGGGCATTTTCCTTTATGTGCTGCTACAATCTGTAGAAGCAACGAAATTTTAGCTCTACTGACAGCGAGCTCTTTAAAAAATATAATAAGAATTGAATATCAAATAAAAGAGCTGTTCTGTTTCATCATGAGAACGCGAGACCACGAACGTCTGTGATCTCAAGGTGAAATTTGACAGAGGTTGGTTGGATAGTTTTGATGCACCCACCAATTAGGCCGGAGTTTGCATCATCTGAATATCATTGGTTTAGGTCTATGCAGCACTGTCTTGATGGCAAACAATAGCTTGGCCGAAGAGCCACTGAAAGTCATTTACATTCCTGATGGAATTATGAAGTTACCCGAAAAAAGATAATAATGGTCAATCGTGCATTTATACGAGTATATGACACTTTGTAACCGCTGAAGCTATTATCAGCCAAGTTCCAAGCCGCAATTGTCTGTTGGTGGAACCAGAGCTCGAACCCTGGCCTTCCGAATAGTAGTACGAAATGATAACCACAGAGTTATGGCGGCTGATACTTGATTAAAATTAATTCCTAAAAACAAAATTTGTTTAAAAATATGGAGAAAACTACTAAAATGTATTATAAACGCTGTAGATGTGAAAGAATGACTAAAGCTCCATATAATAGTTGTCAAATATAGGAGAGAGTGGATGATCACAAAAAGATAATATATCCATCGGACCGTTGACTCTTAAAGTAGTTCGGGGGCAAGCCCCATATGAAAAACTTAGAAATGGGTGAACAGTGGAAGGTGCTGGATACCATTCCCTTGTTGTTTCGCGAATTGATTGAGCGCTGTGGCTATTGGAAAATGCTCAAGGCAGAGAGGACTTCAAGGAGTTTTGGTTTGCCAGGCTTACACCACTTAATAGCAGGCGTCTTTCAGCCATTCCCACAAGCAAACGAGTACATGCCACTCAGAACCTCATTATAAACTGGTGTACCCATTATAGTGCAAAATGTTAGCATAATCAATTTGACGTTAACATTGTTGAGTGGTGTGTATACAGGCGTTGCAGTCAAATAACATTACAATAACCATAACCTTCAAATCATAAGCAGAGTAAGTTAAATCACGAATAAAACTAATAACCAATCAATGTATTAATAGATTTCCATGTAAAATTCATTGGAAATACTTATAAATTATTGTAAGCGTTTAATAATTAGTTTATTAGTAATAGTGTGATTGTAATGCAATGCAAAATTAATGAGAGCTGATTGCAACTAGAGTTATTTTTATTGAAGTATTTATTGTTGACACTTAATATTATGTTATTTATTAATTTATTTTATTTTTTGAAATTAAAGAAATACTAATTATCAAAATAAATATTTTATATTTTTAAATATATAATATATTGAATTACCTTTCATTTTAGCTGAAATTAAAATTTCTTTTATATGAAAATTCATTTTAAATCCATTAAATGTTTGTAAATATATATATTTTTAGCAAATATTTGCTCATTATTCTCTACACTTTTCATCTTGGCAGCCCAACCAAACAAGTATCCTTTTATTTGCACTTCCCTCAATCAAACCGCAATTGAGTTGACAAGCAAAAGTTCAGCTCATTAACAGTTTGGCAGAAAAACTACCAACAACAAAGCGTAGACAGAGTTTTAGTAAATTGAATTAAATTAAATAGGTTTAGTGTTGAAAGTTGTTTCGCTCACAGTTAACTAATATTCAATTTCAACTACTTTAAATACGTGGCAATTACAATAAATAGAACAAAATGTATGTACACATGTATATAAGTACAAGTATGTATGTAGACACTGTATTCAGAATTGACTTTATAGTTAACAAAGCCTGAATCTGTTATTTGCATTTAATTAAAAGTTTTTAATGGACGCTGTGGTAATGAACTCTCGACTAAAGAGAGCGTAATAAAATAAATACATTATATCTACCTAAAAATAAAAAAAAATAAAAAATCAGAATAAAAAGTGTTAAAAAAGGACAGTACTTGAAAAAATAATTAATTTAATGAGTTTACTGAAAAAACCATAAATCAGGTGACGGCAATCAAATGAGCTTTCATGTCTGATCATTTGATTATTAAATAATTAACTGAATTAAAAATAATAAATATGCAAAAAAAAATATAAATATATAAAAAGTGTTGAAATTATTTTCAGGCCTTTTATAATTGGCAGCGTAAATTTAATAAAAAAAAATGATCTCATATTTAAAACACCGTTATTTCTTTCTACAACTACAATCGCATCAACTGCCATATAATTAAAATTTAAATTATTTGTCATTTTCTTTCAACACTTGTTACGTTCCATGCTGTTGAATACAAAAAATGCTAAAAATAATGTTGCAACTATTATTTAATTGCATTGTCTCAGCGTTGATCACTCTCAGCCAAAGGCGTTGAGCAAATGACGACAATGAGTAAAGTAAATGAGCTTAAAGGAATCTAAATTAAATCCGCAATTAACATAAAGTGTCGGCAAAAAAGAAATGCAATGATAATAACAATAAAAAGGAAGGCAGGTACTATGAGAACCATGGAGATTGACTGTCAAAGCCGATTAATTCTTTACATAGGCGTTCAAAAAGTCAGCGAAATTATTTAGAATTTTTATTAAATTCGAATAATAAAATTTTCAAGTAAGTATAAATCTAAAACTAAACCTCTGACATATGCAGTAATTTTCTATCCTTAAGCTATAACGGTGATTAAAATAAAGGTCAAAAAATCGTTCAACATTCAAATGCATTTCCAGGTTTTGAATTGTTAATGAAATATTATATACAAGTTTATTATATTTGGAGGAGTAGCTCCATAAGTCTGATATCAGAATGGCAAGTCTCCTTGGAACACTCCTTCTCTGATCATATATAAATTGACTTTAAAGTAAGCATTAAGTGATCTGAGCTCCCAATATATCTTAGCAACACCACAACCAAGGGGAAAAAATATTTTTCGGCTTTAGAGCGATCCTTAGGTAAATTCTCAGTACTTAAAAATTGAGCTCCAGATCAGACCGCACTAACGGTAATGTTTTCGAAGAAAAACGGTCAAAATGTAACATTAAGAAAATACTTGTTGACTTTTCATGGTTAATTGTGAGTTGTCTGAGCCTTCAGTAATAGGGGTGCAGCTGTTTTCTTGTCAAGACGTTAAATCGTGTGTATAGGAGGGCCCGAAGTATTTAATCCCTGCGAAAAGTACCGCGGTGATTTTGATCATTTCGTAAAATGCACGGCTGTAGTAATCACGATCCATCCGATCCATCGAATATGACGACATGATGAGGGATTTGTAGAGTTTGGTTTTTTCACACGATAAAGAGTCATTTTGCCTGAAACCTCGTTTCAACTGAACGGTTGGGAAAGGTATTGGTATTACTTGGCGTCTGTTTGTTTAACGGTGGGAGTTTTGCAGGGATACCAAATTCAGACAAAGCTATCCGCTATATTTAGGAGGCTTATTCCAACTTAATTGGCGTACGGTTTGAGGTCCGCCTCAATTCTCACGGATGCATTCTGTATAGCCCAGCCTGTTAGCTATCGTCTCCCCCTCTTGGCTCATTCTTAGTCAATAAATCACTATTCCATCGTCCTCGATTCGGGCTCAGATATTTCTTAGACACTGGAGACGTGTCCCGCATCCATCACAACATGGACGATCTGGTATCAAATCCTTCGAACCGTTAATTGATTGATGAGCCATTTTGTGGCGAAATTTGGTACTACAGAAAATCATATTTGCGCTCCGCTGAAGTCAATTAGTTTCAGCTTGTTTAGGATTGTTTCACCGTGAAAACTAAGTTTCACCACTATTGTACCAAATATGCCTTCGATCCTGGCGTTAAAACCACCAAACACAATTTTGAGGTCGCTCACAGACCCCTTCCCCTCGGGACATGGGTACGAATCAGCGAAACGTTGAGGAACTACACCTTCATGCGGAATGTGACGAGACGTTCGTCCATTGAGTTGGACGATTATACTAGGGGAATGAGTCTCCATCCCACCAGATATCCAACACGAAACTTTCGCTCCTTTATGGGATCATTTTTTGTTACAGTGACAAATACTTATTGTCCCCTGTTCTTGTCCTGTCCATCACCTCTTTTAGACTTAGACTTAAACTTTTAATGAGGACAACAACCAGCTGGACAGGTGGATTTTTTTTTCTAGGTACATGTCCTTGAATTATACTCCTGAATACGTATGCAGTGGACGTCATCAGAAGTGGGGTCTCTCAACCGGCGGTTATCTCTTTTTGTTTCGAAACTAAGAAAGAAAGAATATCCATTGACTGCTTCTTTAAATTATTTAAAAGCTTTAATAGCAGTAAATACTTCGCTTTGAAAAATCCAAATAAAGAAGTGCAAATTACTTAAATCATCATAATGCATAAAATCACCATAAAACACTTTAAGTACTTGCGATAACAAGCAACTCTGCGTTTTTTGTTCTTTTCTTTCTTGCTTTTCTTTTTGTGAACGGTAAGCAATTTTCCAAATTTTCCAATTTCACCGGTTTTACTTTCTATCTTCGGCCGGCACTGAATATATTTTTCCAGCAATTAATTTTATTAAGTCGTAAGTAATGAATTTGATTTGTTAGCGCATTTCAGATGTTTTGCTTAGAAGCCCAAATTTAGATGAATAAATGGAAACAAAACAGCAATAGAGAAATTGCATAAATTTTTGACTAGCTTTATTTTAACGGCGGCCAAAGGTTGTTTGCTCTTCTATTCTGCCATAAATTGTCGCGTGGAGACATTTGCGTTTTGTTTTGTTTTTGTAATGAATGAAACAAATTTAAATTAAATGAAGTGTTTTAGTGGAATTTAATTTGCAATTTAATTTGTTTAACCACCCTTGGTTATTTTTTAAACAGATTTATATATATATATCAAGTCATTGGTTCATTAAGCGGTTCACAAATTCTCGCAAGCCTCCAACCGTTTGAGGTAATTGTCGACCACTTTTCGACACATGTTAGGAGTTCGCATAGATCCATAAAAAAATTTCCAACGGGTTCAAGTCGCAAGATTTCTGTAGCTATTGGCATCGCCAAGATGAGTGATTACGCGGCCAGAAAATTTCTTTCGCAATAAAGCCATATTCGCTGGTGTTGTGGCCATGTGGCATGTGGCATCATCTTGATGAAATCACATATTGTCTAAGTTGTGTTCTTTGAATTGACAGTGCCACTCTTGCCGTTGTCCTCCTCAAAAAAGTAAGATCCAATCACAACTCCGGACCAAAAAGGGCATTAGACTTTTGAGGTTTCTCGGTGCCTCCAATGCTACAAATTTTCCTCGATGCTGAAGAAAAATTTGTTCGAAAAATAGCCATCCACTGCATTAGTTCAAGCCCCCAAGGAACGCTGTGTGCGCTGAACCTTACTTGGATGTAGAGGTAACATTAGGGTCTTTACCTACACTTTCATTTGCAGCCGCGATATATTAGGCGAGGCGACCGAACTGATGATACAATGTCTATAACCGATCCAGTCTCTCAAAATTTTACTAAATACAATATATACCAATTGTTTAAGTACGTGTAGTTGGACGATTGTACGCAACTCAATCTCTTCTTAAAGCACGATACTTTTGAAATTTCATAAAAGCCTGATTTTCAAGTAAATCTGTAGCTGTATAATGGGGTTTCGGTCGCAGGTATGTTGGATTTGTCGGTCATCCTTCAGTGGTGCTCCTCGGTCAGTTAGGCGGGAGGTTCTCATCAAAAAATTTAACCGTTAAGTTTAGCAGACGCCAAAATATAGCGCTGTACTTTTGAAACCACCAAGTGAATACTCCTATACATTCAATTTTGAATGATTGAGGGACACCTGCCTGCTGCACTATAATGCCAAGGCCTCGAAGGAACTGCTCGCCACGTTAAAAAGGTCCGAATCATCCCACTCGTTCCACTGATCTTACAGCTTCAGATTACTATCTCTTCAAAGAAGAAGCCCCCGCTTCACCATTTGCATAGAGAATAATGGTCGACTATTTTTGTTTTTAGATAGAAAAGTTTTAGAACCCACGAATATTCGGTACTCTTAGTTTCTGGATATGCTTCGTACAACAAATACTTAGGATTTTCGTCAATATTTAGCTTTCGATGTCTCCCTTTTAAGTCTCCAACAGTAATCTGTTAGAATTCCTGAACTGCATTTCACTTGAAAACCATTTTCCATTAAGAAAATGTCCTCATGGAGCCTAACCTCATCTTGTTCATCACTCACAGCACCCAAATTTGGCTCAAAGAAATTCAAATGAGATATCAGCAAATGTTATTGAATAACATATACATATGTATATCCCAAAGCTTTATATGATATTACCAGCTCACTTATGAATTCTTTATGATTTTCTGATTTATAGTTTCCTGGTCCGACCAATATCCAAAAATCATAAATATAAAATAGGCGAAATATAAAAGCCAATCATCGTAGCAAAACGCGTATTTATTTCGCGCGTTATTCAGTCAATTTTATGGCCTGCCAACAAGTTGAGATCTTAAGTAAGCAAATTCTCTGTCTTTAATATCAAAAAAAAAAAATGTATGTCAACTAAACTACAAACAAGTAAAAGTTTATATTGTAGATATATAAATATCCATGTACGCTTGCTTGAAAGGTGTAAGTCAGCAAACCAGAAAGTTTCTAATTGAATTGGTTAGAAATATCTTTGATATTTCATGCGATTTTATTTGTGCAATTGAAAGGGATTTTGTACGAGTACAGTTGAGCACGTGTTTGAGGCATAGTTTGCACTCGTGACTCTGCGCGCAAAGTTCATTGACTCAGTTGAATTAAAAGAAACGAAAAGAAATCGAAAAGTTCAACAAATAACAACTTCCTTTGCAAGTGCGTTGACTCAACTTTTTGCAACTGTTATATTTGGGATTTAGTGGGTATTAAACTTTATGTTTATGCTACACTTCATAGCGTAAAATTGTACTGAGTTCGACTGGGAAAAGTATGTATGAGTTTATTTATATTTCGATTTTGAATTGGCATGCAATGATATAATACATACATGCATACATATTTTTTTACATATTCATAATTCAGTTAGCGTCGTGATATCCTTAAAAGTAAAAGTGAAAGTAAAAAAGTTGATTATTGAAACTTTCATTTACAAGATTATATGTATTGGTAGAAATTTCCCCCTTTCATTCACCTACCTAGATGCTGAAACCTCTTGGCTTGTCTTATTAGTAAAATAAAAAGTCTTCCATTATTTTTGCATTCAATTGAAGGTTTTATTTTCCAAAGTTAGTATAATCCGATTTAAATCAAATTTGCACCAATTCGCTTGATAACTCTTTGTAATTTTGAATGTAATGTAATTGTGCTTCTCTCAGAGAATCCCCTATCCCTATTAGCACAGGCATTGAGACAATCGATTTACACAGGCTTATCTTGAAATTAACTCTTCATCAGTCAATTTAATCGGCTTAGGCAGCAACAGGTGGTAGATACTAGGTTCAGGGACCGTACTATAAGGTGTATACATAAAATATCCCAAACAAGCTTTCGTAGCTGCTGACGAGTCAGTATCGATGTGTGTGGTTTAATGTTGTTCTGATAAAACAAAATTCTTCTCCTCTTAGTGAAAGCTGTGCGCTTCTGGGCGATTGCTTCCTTCAGATGGCCAAACTGCTGACAATATAAGTCCGAATTAGTAGCTCGGAGCAGCTCTTAGTTGATGATTCCTTGCCAATCTCATCAAATATACTACAAAACTTTCCCAGCTCTCCGTTCTGGCTTGGAGACCGTTTGTGCTGGTTCATTGTCCGCCTCAAAGTTTGTAAGTGATCTTTTTTTCATCAGCTGCCACCATCCGCTTCAAAATAAATCGATTTTTTTACGACTCAGCAGCGTTTTTCAGCCGAGCTGCTACTACGATACGTGGAGGAATGTACAGTTTACGCCAAGTCATCTACAAACGGCCGATTGATTTTTATAATGAGTTTTTATTTAAGTTTGATGTAACCTCGAAGGGGTTGACATTAGAAAAATTAAAAAAATTAAATTAAATTCGGAGCTTTAAGGCCGTTAAATTAAAACACAAAAAATTTTCTTTTTCTGCCTCCTACGCGTTTCGATACATTTTGTATCTTCCTCCAAATATATAACCCAAAAAAAACATATACATTGGCCCAAAGTACAAACTTAAATTAAATTCATTTTCTATAATTTTGAATTTTTATTTAGCATTTAGTTTCACTTACACTTCCTTTGGACTTTACTTTCTTTAAATTTTAATTTTTATTTCCTTATTTAAATTTTTTTAAAGCAGTATTTTTTAACCATCATTTAATGCTTTATTATATCATGCAACTGCGAAATTCGTTCACTTTTCAAAACACGTTTAAACGAAGCGCAGGGTTAATATGTACATGTAAGTGAGAACTATGAAAACTAAATAAAATTAATCATTCTCACACTTTTTTAAATCCCTAACCTATCCAACCAATGTGTGTGCATTTCTTTGTGCGTGTGTGCTTTCATAACAAATTGTTTGGTCTGCTTATCGTCACATCAAAAGGTTACTATT
The DNA here is from genome assembly GCA_037013455.1 of Ceratitis rosa. Taxonomy (NCBI): domain Eukaryota; kingdom Metazoa; phylum Arthropoda; class Insecta; order Diptera; family Tephritidae; genus Ceratitis; species Ceratitis rosa. The sequence goes on from JAWMAG010000006.1 coordinate 25,772,951, forward strand.
TATGCCATATTTACCTGACGTATAAATACTAAATAAATATATATTTCTAAGCGGACAAAGTAAATAATAGGCGCCCATTTAGTTGCTCACTGATTTATGTGGGTTTGACATGCGGCGGTGTTCCCGTCTTTATCATTCTCTATGCTCAGTGCCACTCTCTGCCTAGTGACGTATGAATGAAGGTACGACAGGGCGTATGCGTGACAAAAAATCATATACATAGTCGTCAATGCATACGTGTATAATAAAAATAATAATATCTGTAGTAATATACTAATATAGGCATTAAACTTAATTATTATGAGATTATTGACTTTTTGCTTTGTTTGCTTAGCTACTATTAAAATTACACAAAATTAAACGATTTGGTAAATTTAATTTCTTAATCAGATGTTTAGTAATTAAAAAATAATCAATATAAATCAAAGGGTGGTTGCAGAGTATAATTTATTTCAAATCACATATAAATACTACATTTATTTAATGTAGAATTAGCTAGAATTATGTTCGTTTGTAAAGATTCGTATATCTCGAAAAGTTACCGAGCGATTGCCTTCAAGTTTTGTCGAATAGTTTGCCCGAAAATTTTTTTTTCGGGAAGCGAACCAAAAAGTGAATTATTCAAGGAAATCTTATTTATGTTTCAATACACACAGGTGGTTTTGCGCTTAGATCAAACGAAAGACTACTATACTCTCCAGCCGAGCTATTCACAAAAATCTTATTCATATTTCGATTAACTAGAAATTCGGTGCATAGATGATTCAATAAACCAACAACGAACACCCTTCAATCAAAACTGCCTGGATATATAGTTGTGCTACAAGGAGTAAATAAATAAAACACCAATTTATAATTAATAATAGGTTTATTTACAATTTTTATGGAAGCCAACTTACCGCGATGGTGATTCTGCAAATTTCGTCTTCTAACGTCAACAAGGAGGTGTGTGAAAAGAAGCAAACGGCAAAACAAACAAGCCGAAAGGGTAAAGAAGCTAGTTGCGCTTTTTAACGAAAGCTCGGCCTACGTTGCCATTACGTTTGCGGATTAAATAGAATCCAGCCCGATTTCTCGCCTTCAGCTAGTTTAAACTGTTAAACCCAATAATGATATTTTAATATGAGCAGCTCGCCAGACATCCAATTACTTAAACCAAATTTTCAAATTGCAAATGTGTAGGTGTGAAATTTTTCAAACTTCACCACTAATTGCACACCCAGATGTCCGTAACTCAATTAGTTATAATCCACTCATATCAATAGCAAGAAAACACAAATTAATATCTTTCAGTTTGTTAACTTTGTAAATAAACGTTGGCTAAGAACACATGACAAGCGCCTTTTGACCGCAACAAGATATTGTGAAGGCATTAACTTGTCACTTAATATTCCATTAGCAGATAGAGTACAGTTTGGGTAAACATGCTATGAGAATTCATATATTGTACAAACTTATATATATCCATTTGTGGCATTAATTAATATGTATGTGAAGATTTAGGCACCAAATATGTATGTATTTATGTTAACAAGACATTTTACTAGTCACATTATTAATATTAAATTTTAATTACTTTACTTTTCACAAGTTTTCTGCTCTGTTAGATATGCATAATAATTAAATTTCTAGCTTTGGTAAAGGAATTCATTAAAAGGATTATTTCATTTGATATTTATACAGTGAAAACTGGTTCAAAGAGACTTCAACGTATCGTAAATTTTGCACTAATAACGGTTTTTCAATAAAGTCAGTTTCTAACTTTAAAAGATATAACAGAAATTTGTCTTCCTTACAGATGTCTATTATTAGAACTCAAAATACTTAATTCTAAAGTTTATAAACAAAACGTTTTTTTGGATGTGTTTGTACCGAATCTTTCTTTGCAAATGATATTTTTCAATTATTGTAAGCGTAATAACAGTTGTTGAGGATTGATTCCAAAACTGTCAATATTAAATTATAGCTTATTGAAGTACAGGCCAGAGATGCTTTCAGTTATTAAAGGATCAAAGTTCGGTATCTTAGAATTATTCTGACCAAAAGAATTACACTCTTATACAGTTGTCTCTTAGCCAGGCTTCACTGTAATGTTATTTTGTGTGTAAAATGTTCTTAGTGTTCAAATTATGCACATTTTTTAGTACTCATATGCTTAAGAATATTTGACCTTTTTCGGTTATTCAAACAGAGATTGAAATTAATTCATGCAAAGTTATGTAATGACCAACAAAATCACTACTATTTTTTCTTTTTTTTTGCTGCTAGAATTGTTCGAAATTGTTGGAAATTTCAAACCATTTGGTACCAGTGAAACATTTCGATACCGCAAGTTCAAGATATATTATCATTTTCGAATAAATCAAACAAAAAAACCCGCGACCTTCCAACTTCTGATGGCTTCTTAATGAAAAGCTTTAAATTTCAATTGGAATTTGAAAAATTAATTTTCTATAATTTTGTATGTTGGTAGAACCAGGATTCGAACACTGGCACTCCGGCAGGAACTATGCAATGCCAACAACTGTGCAATATATAAATAATAATAAATATAACTCACAAATATTTAAAATCTGATTTAAGATTTTTCGATTTTAAAATAGAAATATTCAAAGCTTCTTTGGAAATTCATTACTTTAATTAAAGAATTTATAATTTTGTCAAAGAAAAATTTTAATCTTCTTTATTTTTCCTTAACTCATATTTATATTTTAATAAAAAGAATTAAACCATGACATTCTTAAATATGACAAAACCAACTTTCCCAGCCGCGTTTGTCTGTCTGTCTGTTCGCAATAAACTCAGAAACTAATTAACAAATTTGGTATACGGTTTTAACCAGTATTTAAAGTGATTTTTTAGGAAGGATGTTATATTGTATATCTATATATACTATAAGCGTTTACAGGGTCTTAACTCAAAAGTGTACTAAGCCGATGACCATTTCAAATGAAAAAAAAAAATAATGAAATCATAAGTTCATTCATTCACCAAATGCGTGTTATAATGGGAAACGTTTTGGTTGTTTAGGTTTTTTTTTCGGACGACGCGCTCATCTCATCTCATTATCTGAAGCCACGCGCTATTTCTCTAACTCTTCCTCTCTCTCTCTTTCTCTTTTTCCGCTAAATTTCTTTATGCTGCTGCGAGGAGAGTAAATTGCTTTTGAAGAACGGAAAAATTAATAATAATAACAATGTATCTGTATGTAAAAATTAAAACATTTATGTGTTTTCTGAGCCGCGTTCATTTTCTTATTTATTCTAACGATAAACTCTTAATAAAAGCTTAATATTTTATTAATCATTGCCATATAATTATATTTTATCTTAACTCCGAGACCCTACAATTCAAACTCACGCTCTTTTTTTCTATAAAAGTTACATAAGAAAAGAATTGATTAACATTTTGTTTCCTAATAGCAGCCATTAGTTATTATTGAAAACTCTTGGCATTTTCATATATATGTTAGAACGCCACCATAATCGTCGTCTCTGCTAAGCGAATCAATCAAGCAAATTGCACATTAATTCAGAAGCATAGGTTCATATACATTAAACCTTGGTAATAAATAAAATTCTACATAATGCACATATGCACCTACACACAGACGTAGTAACTGCGTACAGTACACCTTAATCAATCAACAACTAGAGAGTAGAGCAAACGAGCAAACGAACCAGGTAAATGACTATCCACATGGTTAAATGACAAACTCGCTTTTAAGTATAATGACTAGTAAACAGTGGTGAAAAGGGGGGAAAAGTGAACGAATCGGTCGTTAGTGTGACTAGAAAGCAAGCTTAAAGGGGTTAAAATATCAAACCGTTTTTGTAATTTTTTTTCTGCAATGCTTAAGCGATGACATGATGTGTGAGAAATATGAGGATATTGAGTATAAATATATTGTGTGTGAAATGTATTATAGAAATGTGGTAAACCATATATTTTTTTGTATTTTGAATTATAATAATTTATTTTTATTATAATAAAGTTATAATTAATTTTTTATTTGAATTAAAATATTTTAAATTATATATTAATTCCAATTTGGGGAATTTTCAACAAATGCCTTAATTCGCTAGTTAACCTTTTACTCATAGTTCTTAATTTTTAAATTTGGTGTAGAAAATTTTACAAAATTTCAAAAATAAAATATATTAAATTTGGAGGTTTGAAAGAAAAAAATCAATTTTCATTTCATTCATCTCAATTCGTTACAACATCACAACGTTCATGCAGGCAAAAATATTATTTGGTAACTAGAATCGAACTGGCGTGCATTTCGCATTAACTAGCTCATTTTCTTTGTCGGTCGCAATAGACGAGTGTATAGCGTACTACCATTCTGAAGGCCAGGGTGCGGATACTGGTTCGACCAACATTCAAAATAATAGAAATATAATTGCCGTCGCCCTTCGGCGGCGGATGTCAAGCCATGACTACTCTGACTATCCATTAACTTTACACTAGCTATATAGTAGTTCACTTATGCATGTTGAAATTCAACTTCACGACAAAGAAAAAAATTACAAAAAGAATTAATTTGTCTGCAACGATATACTATATATTTGTACGCTTCAAGAGAGCAGAACGGATAGTGGAACTCACAATACACTTATCTTCTTTTTTACTGGCGCAGACAATATTCATTTCATCTTTTTGCAGTTTAACGCCAAGTCCTTATTTATCTGGTCTTTTTAACGAGTCTTCCTTTCTTCTGCTTCCAGTGGCGGGAACTGCGTCGAAAACTTTCAAAACTGGACTACATGATCTAGCTAGCGCAGCCGCTGCTTTTTTTTTTGCTGGACTATGTCAATGTCGTCGTATATCTCCTATAGGCTATCATTCCTCCGGCTGCGGTATTCGCTATTACCAACTCGTGGAGGACCATAAATCTTACGCAAACCCTTTCTCCCAAAGCATTGCAACGCTGGCTCATCAGATTTGGTCATCGTCCATGCTTTCGCAACAATATAGCACCACAGAAATGATGAGCGACTTGAAGAGTTTGGTCTTCGTTCGTCGAGAGCGGACCTTACTTTTCAAGTGCCTACTCAGTCCAAAGTCCCGGTGCCACCATCATCCGAAAGTTACGGAAAATTTATTTAAAAAAAAATTAAGTTAAATTTTCTAACTTAATAATACACTCCTCCGAGTGTATTCCGGACATGAAATAAAGGCTCCTCGTAAAAAAACGTTCAGCCGTTCGGAGGCGGCTTAGTAAAAATTGTAGGTCCCTTAATTTTGTTGGAAAAACAGCAAGACGCAAAACCACAAATTGGAGGAGGAGCTCTGCTGAAAATTGATTCAGCGATTACAAAAGCGCCAATTACATATATATATACTCAGTCCAAAGTAGCACCTGTTGGCAAGAGTGATTCTGCGCTGGATTTCAAGGCTGACATTATTATTGGTGTTGATGCTGGTTCCTAGATAGACGACCTCGAAGTTACGACTGTCGACAGTGACATGGGAGCCAAGTGGCGAATGCTATGACTCTTTGTGTGATGACAGGAGATATTTCGTCATGCCCTCGTTCACTACAAGACCCATGTCTTTCGCGTCCTTATCCAGCCTGGAGAAAACAGAACTCACGGCACGGTTTGTTGGGGTCAATGATACCAATATCATCGGCTTACCCCAACAGCTGTGCGCTCTTATAGAAGATTGTACTTTCCCTGTTCAGCTCTGGAACTCGTATTATTTTCTCCAGCAATAAATTGAAGAGGTCAAACAATACCTTGTTTAAAACCTTGTTTTTATCGAACGGCTCAGAAAGGTCCTTCCCGATTCTGACGGAGCTTTTGGTGATGCTTACATAGCCGTATGAAACTTAAACGGCAACAACAACTTAAAGGGGTGAAAAATATTATTATTTCTTTTACTGGTGAACTGATATACTAATAACCAACTGGTGTGATTTAATCTTCAAAATGGTAGTATTGTACTAAGATTTTTGCATACAAGTCTACCTTCTCCCTGTAGGGTACCTAAAACCTATTCTTTTGCTTACATTCTCGTATGCATGTTACGTTTTGTTACTGTTATTAAACGTTCGTCAAGTTCTAACCATTGACATTCATATACTCATATTTATGGATTCATGTACAAATTGCAAGGAGACGAGTTTTTAATGCGCTCGAAGCAGAACTATTCTTTTTCAACCCCCCTCCCCACCCCCCCAAGCATATGAAAACAAAATTTCATAAATATGTTTGCATAAAAATATTACATCTGATATATGCAGCTGCTTCCCCTAACGAGCTGAATAAGCAATTGTAGTGAAATCAATAAGTTTTCAATAAAAATTGTACTAAAATTACTAAAATGCAAGATGAAGTATTTAGTGCAATAATTCAATCACAGAAGTACGCATCAGCAAAACCTGTTATCTGTTATCATATGTAATTACTGTGTTTTCTTTTAATTTCGAACACTCTATTTATTTAATGTAAACCTAAATGCAGGCATTGTTTGTTACGTAGTAGAAAAGTTTGAATAGAAAAATGTAGCCTACAATTAGGCGTAATTTAGCTAAGTCGCATACCGTATTGACAAATATAAAATTTTACTTTCTTTAATAAATTTTTTGTCTTCTTAAGGAATTTCGTTCAAAAATATACAAAACAAACCGCAGCGTCTCTTTTACATATCCAACTTTTTAGCGTTTAACATTAAATATTTATTACATCTTGTTTAAGGCAGATGAAAAATTATTTTTATTTCAACAAAATTTTATTTTATCAAAACAGTGGTCTAAAACTTGGTCTCTCGGCTGGAATTTACCCGAAAATCATTTTTTAAACTTAATGGCAATTTTTTACCTTTAACCTAAATTTTTGGTCAAAATACTAAGTTATATGAGTTTTATGGTACTTCTTCTTAAAAACCACATGTCCAAAATAAACACGCTTTATGCGTTAATTATATGTTATGCAGAGTATTTACACGTACATATATAGTAAAACATGACATATGTAAGTCATTGATAACATCCCTTTTAAAGAATTTCTATATGACATGCTCCTATCTTGACCTAACTTTACAGAATTAAATAAATTTTTATTGTTTTTTGTATGTTCATCTGGTATTGGAAAATATAACCATCTGTGCGTATATGTTCCATCTGAAGTGTTTTTAACTCAACTGTTGTATCAAACATTTTTATGCATACACATAAATTTCTCAATATAAAATTTGTGTCACATAGAAGCGTATACATATTCATAGCCTGGCTCTATCTCCCTCTATCACTATCTCTCTTTAACTGCAATGATAAACTCATATACTACATACGAGTACATACATTCATACACACATATACATATGTATGTAATTGGCAAATTTTAAAGAGCACGTAGAAGTTTTTATTTAATTTTATACCAAAATACCATACGTGACAGGCATCGGAATACAAAGGAATTTTTATCCGACATTGGAAGTTTTTAGCTGAACTGACAGTCGGCATTAAATACAATTTTCGATTATGTGTAAGCATTCGACAGTTGATAGCTCTTACAGTTAAGTTGCATACATATATATATGGATAATAATAGAATAAAAGTAAACGTAATTATAGAAATATTATTCCCTTTATTATATTTTAAAATATTTTTTCTTCTTCTTCTTCAAATAGTCAATATATCTGCAACAATTCACATTTAAACTCTTTTTAGCAACTAAGAATTGAATGCTAAACATCAGCCTAAATGTAGGCAAAATTTTCCCTCAAAATGTTAAAGAATGTCTATGCCTACAAAAAGGAGTATTTTTATCAACTCATTAAGAGTTGCATATTTATTTATTTTATTCAAACAGTTCTGTAACAAATTTTCTGTCTGAATGTATTCAATTGATTTCTATTTATTTAAGTGTATTCGAAAGTAATGAAATATTTAAAAATTTCATTACAAAAAGACCTGATAACTTGAAGTCATCTCAGTGAAAGCAAACGTTATCAGCAACCTGCGGGAGTTGAAAAGGAAAACCAATAGAAAAAGAAAGAGGTTGAGATGTTTGAGTAGGAAAAACTCGAGAAGATGGCCAACAGAGAAAATGCCCGAAAACTCTATGAAAAGATAAGGGGCCTTTCAAAAGGTTTCAACACCGGAGATAATTTTAGCAGGAACGACAAAGGAGATATGATGACTTATGCTCAGATTATATTGAGTTGATGGAGGGAACACTTCTACAGTCTTCCCTGATATGAACTTCCATCAACCGACTATGTTGAAGTTCGAACAACGACTGCCCGAATAAACGAATGAAAATTTCAATTGATTAATTTCGGTCCGAAATCGCTTCAACGATTATATATTTGGCGCTAACAAGTCCTCGCTGCATGCCACACAGCCAACGAAACAATCAATTTATTGAAGGGACATTTTGGTAAGCTCTTTAACACGATATGGGCCTATGGTGTGGCCTCCAAGATTTTGCTATTTAACACCGCTAGACTATTTTTTGGGGTTATCTGAAGTCGCTTGTCTACACTGGCGCGTTATTGCTGACACTCGCTTGGAATTTATTCGAGGCATTTCATATTAAAAATAATTTAGTAGAAAAGAAGAGGAAAATCCACCTAAAAAACTTCATAAATTTATTTATTTATTAAATGCATTGCTCTTCTCATTTTGTATTAAATTCTTTATGGATGATATTTTGCTCCATTTCATCTCTATTCTTCTGCCAGTTTTGTTGCCCTACAAATATAACTACATATCCAAGCGAAGGTGCGAGTAAGCTCTTATTAATCCTTACGGTTCACTGTAAAGCCAAATTAATTAACACTTTGACAAAGGACTAAATTAAATCAGTTGATGAAGTTTTGTTAGTTAGAAGTTTGGGTGAACGAACAATTGGTGGGAAGGAGAAAGGCTTTGGAAATGATATGGATTTGCTTAATAACTAAAGACATATTCCTGTCGAATGACAACTGTTGTAGAAGCAAAGGGTACAAATGAACTCTTGGCAAGAAGGATATTTAAGTATTAAATGTATTTTGAACTTTTATTGTATTTGTGATATAATTACATACATACTAATACACCCATTCAGCGGCGTTATTGAGAGTTCTCGCTCGTTCTCGTTGCTCTTGGGAATGTAGGCCTGAAAGCGCAGTTGCTTTGATCTATAATATCAGTATGGGTCGGAAAGGAACTCATCCTTTTAGGAGTCGCACTCTGATAAAACCCATACAATTCAACTTTTCAACCTTTTATATAATTTGTGGAATTTAAGGAAGCATATTTCAGTTATAAGAATGTAAGGTCATCCTACTTTTAAATTGTGCAGAACAGGTTCAAATCGTACTATACCAATCGTCAGGCAGGCTTTATCCGCACTTGCATATGAATTTATTCATGCACCTCCGTTTTATGCCGCAAAGGTTGAATAGTTCCGCTTGAAACCTATTTGCTTTTTATTGTTCTTTAGGCATGCAATTGATATGTCTCAAAACTGGGTGGTAAGACTTCTAATCCACAATCATCAATCGAAACTGGAGTTCGCCGCCTTCGGAAAAGTTCTTCTGACACCTCCATAAAATCAATTTTCGCTGAAAGTCTCTCCTATAAATTTTACGGAAATATACATACTCTTGTAATCTTCATTAAGTCATCGGATCTTTCTGCTCGTTATATTTTCAGTTCATCTTTTTTTGATCTACAACATATGTGGTCGCCTCCAACAGTCACAACTTATGACGACCTTGTATTTATAGATGTGGATTTTCAGTACAGAAGCGGGAGTTTTCCTTTGCCAGTGATCTCTAAAAAGTCTTTTTCCCTATATTCAATTTCATTACAGATTTTTTAAAGCTTTGATCGAAAGGAAACTGGAATTCTTAGCTTTGTGTGGTAAATAAAATCATCTAAAAATATTATCTAAATTCTCAGCTCCTTTTCTTTTACCACACTACTCCTGAATTCGGTAAGCACGAATATTGATAAAATAATTTCATATGAATATGGTTAAAAATATAATGTAGCTCCGAAAACTGTAATAAAATTCATAATTACATTGCTCAACACAAGTATTGTTTGCTTTAAGTTTTTTACTTTTATTGGGCATTGCTTTGACACTGACCATAGGATATTGCTAGCAGCTTGATATTTGGAAATATAAAATTTTAAAGGGTGCTTAGATATGGGATTTTCAAGATATCAACATCCTCCAATTTAGGTACGCAAATTCCTCAATCATGGATCTACTGCATTCCCAATTCACTGTAACATTATATCCGGCTTCATTTTTTAAGAAATATGAATCAATGATTCCGTCTGCAAATTGAGCACACCAAATACCTGTAGTAGGTTCCAATCGTTACACCGCTTTCAAAAAATGGATGGACACAGCTCCAGTAGTTTTACGCGATGGCGGATAGACTGATACGGGTCTTCTTTGATACTTTACTCTTCAGCAACAATAACGTTTTCGGTGAGCACTGTACGGCGTCTCTGAAAATGCGCATTATCCACTAGAATGAACGTGGTATGAAACCGATCCATTGTTGCTCGAACTACCGACTCTGACCGATTATGTCGATCGAATATTGGATGTGGCGCGAGGCGTCCATTGTTTTGGTAATAAATTTGCACGATTTGCACATGTTGTTCCGGAGTAGATCTACTCATTGTGAAATGAAAAGTAAAACCAAATGTAGGCAGAAGGTAAGACAGGACATGATCACTTATTTCGTTTTCTAATGATTTTTACTTCCACAACGCAAAAGGAGTTATCTTCATGATAAGTTCGACGTTTGCACCAAATCATGAGTTCACGAACATATTAGCATCTCGTTTTCTACTGAACTACAACTGTAGATCTGGCATAAAATATGAAGAAAAATACGGCTTGTACTCAATACAAAAATATTGTTTAGTAGCAGAGATAAAACGGTCGTAAATATAATTTCTATAGAAATATAGCCAAAACCATCAATCAAGTATAATATAATCATCGGAATCAAGTACAACAGCTGTTTTGACAAAGTCATATCGAAAACAAAAACAACAACATCAAATCGGTAATCTCATAAATAAGGAGAAGTAGTAAAAAACGTAGTTCGCTATAGTTGTTAGAGAAGCATTCTTGCTTATTGTTGCTTTTTTCTCTTTGTTGGCCAGTGTTATCTAAAATCTTTCAAAAATTATTACTAAATCGTGAAATATTTACACACACACTTTTGCTCTTTTCTATTTACATAATTTAAGCTTTCATATTAACATAAATACAACATACTTTTCTTCAAATCATCTATTTACATATTTCTTTATGGCACTAACGTTTTCACACTTCTTGCTATCAATTCTCTTGCCGCAGACTGATATTAACTTAACACTGAGGTATATGTATACAGCTTTAGCTGAGCTTAAGAAGCTTATAACTGATTTGCAGGTAGAAGTCTTCATTGACTGACTGAATTTCGCGTAGTGATAACAAATCCAAAAATCAATATTTATTCTGCTTTCCTTGGAAATGCAATAAAGCCAGACACACGATGCCGGACAAAGTCGCTCATACATACATACGAGGGGATTGACAAAAGCTCGGCAAGTTGACCAGAAAAAAAAACAAAAAAATTCTTTTTGTATTTATTTGTAATCTTTGTCCTATTTTGACCATTTTCGAATTTGTTTAGAAAATATTTAGCAAAATGTTCTCGAGCCTCTTTCCGGGCCCTATTTAAAGTTCGTGGTACCCACAGATGATTACTTAATATTCGCAATACAGCCATGGCATTCAAGCCCAATTCATTAGCAATCTCTTATGTCAATCTTGCGTCTTCGTCAATTTTGGACTTCACCAGAGCTACAGTGACATCATCAGTGGAAGATTTTGGTCGATCTTCTCGGGGCTCGTCCTCTACGGTAAAATGTCTGGTCTGGTAACTTCGGAACTACTTAGAAACAGTCTTTAAATACGGTGAAATCGTTCCATGTGAAATTTGGCATTCACTGAATATATGTAATCGGAGTAAATTAAGTCGAAAACAGTAAAGAATCACGTGGCGAATTTCTGTTTCCGTTGCAGGTGGAAATTCGTCTAACCTATCCTCAGCTATCTTGCGTTTTTTCGCCTCCATTTTACCCGATCCTTCTAAAATTTGAAAAGAGGACTAATAAAATAATTGAAAGGATTTGATATTTTTGGATTTAACAAAAACAAATTGAAAGTCTCCAACTGACCGCACTTTCTTTAATCCCCTCGTATGGACGAGTATATGAATTATATACGCCTTTATTTAAGGTGGACTTTGGTATATTCTCCTCCTTACGCAATTGCTTTATTTTTTATTAACATGTATTTAAATTTTTTGTATGGAATTTATTACTTTCGTGTGTGTGTGTGTGTGTAATTTTATTTATTTGCATGGCAGAAATTCAATATTGTTGTTTGGAAAATTGCAATAAAATTTTACATAAATATCGTGGTTCAATATGGAATATGTGGAGAAATAGAAGAAAAAAAATTGTATTGGGTTATCCATTTTGTGATTTCGAAAATAAACGTAAATAATACGTTATCACTTGCAGTAGCATGATGACCAGGTCTTACAATATCTGTTACCGATCCAGTCGCTTCAAACTTCTCTTAACTTTTACCCCTTCCAACTACTCAAGGATGATTATGTGCACCATAATCTCCTCTTAAAATATTGAAACGTGGCAATGATTGAATCATCTGTTTGTCAGAATTCAAACTCAATGAAATTGTTTTTGTGCTACGTATTATATGACTACTTCAGTAATTAAATTTCAATTTTTTTTTTTTTGGTTATATTTTAATTGTTAAATAAACTGAGTTTAATAATAATAATAAATTTTTTTCCTTTTGACTTACAATTTGAAAATAATAATTTGTGTCTAAAATATGTATATTTACATATGTATATTCTATCATTTAGATGGCTAGAGTGCTGTGAGATAATTCTTTCTCTGAAATGTAGCAAAAAAGTAGTTCTTTTGTCGGTCATAAAGAAGGCTTTACACCTTTCATGAACCAATCAATTTTATTATATTGAATTTTAGTATTAAATATTATTTATAAAATAATATATTATAACTAAAACCTCATATCTAAATAAATCAGCTGTATGGAGCTACAAATTCGAGTATGTTACAGATGCTCTTCTGCTGATACTTACTTACTACAAAAGTAAGTTTACTATTTCATGTCCATGAATGGTATAGAAAACTATATATACCCTACACTATCTCACTAAACACAATGTACAATATTATCGACATCATTCATACATTTTTAAATACCTGTACATTAGCAGCAGTCAATTACTCTTCTTACTGCCCCAAATATTCTCTATTATAAAGATAAAATAAATAGAAATATCCGAGTTACTTTGGTTTGATGATAAACACGTTTTCTGCAAGCTAAAAATAAATTTCAGATATAATATTTAAGCTCATAATGCATGGCGAGACTGCCAGTAGCAAAATTCCGTTAAAAGGTAGACAATAAAATTTTATGAATTATTTACATTTATAATGGCGTTAAAGGCAAAGACAGTCGTCATTTACATAAAGACAAGTAAATACATGTAAAAATATTTGTTTGACAATTTATGCTAACAAAAGTGTGTTAAGAGTTCTGCAATTTTATGGACATGATGACTGCGACATAATGTCGATTCAATTGAACTTACTGTACATAAAATCAAGTTTATTCAAATTCAATTTAAATGATGAAACGAAAATAAAAACACATGAAAAACAAAACAAAAAATTAATATTCTCAAAATTTTATCCTTCAAAATCACACGTTGCCCTTTGAAAATATTTCATATTGAGGAGACATCAAGTAGAGCCAGATCCCTTCCTACCCTAATTCTCCCACAGAGTGGAAGTCTTCTTCTTTCACTTGCAGAGCTAGACATAATTGATGCTGGCTCCTAGATGGACGAAATTAACTTTGACATCAAAGTTACGATTGTTCTCAGGGTCCCACGTCACGCCAATATACGAGTACGCTGTCTGTATTTTTTTTTTTTTGTTCAGAGGAAATATTTCCCTGTGTATTTGAGGTAGAAATTGTGTAAAAAACAAATGAAATGTTTCCCTATTTCGCCATTCTATATTTTCACTGGCTTGCTATGTTTCGCTATATATTTTGAATGGGACACTCTGTTTTGATAAAGCAACCAAGAAGATTTCAGAGCCAAATCAAGTCAAATTAGCTACAATCCCAGCGTTGTAGTTGAGTTGTTCCATTTAACAAATATCCTCTCTGAGCACTTTTCGATTTGATCGCTTCAGAAACTTTCGCTTGGAATTTAGAGAATTTTGGTTCAAGAACGTTTTCCTCGTTAAACTTGTTCCTGGCTGAATTACTCTTTATGAATGACATACTCAAAATCGATATCTATTAATTCATAATTTTGGCAGCGTTTGTGTTATATTTTTAAGTGGTAAGGTTACAAAAGCAAGCTATTCGAACATGGTCGCGAAGAACTGATAAAGTACAATCATCAACTTGTTTGTAGAACATATTGCTCTGCTCGATTCATGGAAAAGGAATAGCCCATCTAACGTAAGATTAGCTTCCTAAAATCACATATAAGTTCGTATTGAGCACAAGCCCATCATTAATAAACTGAAAATTCTTATCAGAATGGTATTAGAGGTGGTAAATCCATCATTGATCAGATATTCACCATAAATCAAATCTATGAAAAGAGCCGTGAGAGAAAAATCGATAAACACCACATTTTTATCGATTTTAAAGTTGCCTTTGACAAAAAACTAAGTAGTTGTCTCTATGCCACTATCACTTGACAAAGAATGTGTCTGGAAATGGAGAAGGATAAGACGAAATATGCGTATTTTCCTCCTGTCTCTCACGTCCCTGATGACAGTCATAATTTCATTGAGGTAGATAGCTTCATCTATCTTGGACACAGCATTAACTCCAACAATATTACCAGCCTGGAAAACATACGGGGAATCACTCTTGCCATCGGATATTACTTTGGATTGCAAAGCAAGAGACACCGTCTATGTCGGTTAGGATGCACCATCTGATACGCAGCCACGGCCAATATTTGAAAGAGGTAATCTTCAAAAACTAAATGTCAAAGAGTATTTTTTCGAATGATAATAAACATTGCTCATTAAATTAGCAGTTTCTGTGTTTTTTCTTTAAATAAGTGGGGAACCTCGAATGAATTGTTGTCAAAACAGTAACCCTGTCCAGTAGTAGATCAGCTGCACAAATAGGCGTATTAAGCTTATGGCTTGTTACTTCATGCAGTGAAATTACCATATTAAATTTATTGAGACATCTTCTTTGAGCAGTTTGACCTTCTTTGAGCGAGAAAATGTCACTTCCCAACGCTGACGCCACATTCGTGCATGGATAGGTAACATGTGAGCACACATCCGTTAAGCGCATGTTTAGATTAGATACTTCTGCTGTTTGTTTTAGTTATTGCATGTCTACAGATGCCAAGATAAATTAATGGCATATCTAACTGAGCAGTAATGTACATACCATACATACGAGTACATACACACCCGTCCAACTATATAATATTTACTTACACACTTACTTCAACGCGCTGGAAGAGTAAACTTTGGGTTGTAATGACATAAGAATTTTATGTAGCGGTTAAAATGTTTGGCTAATTCAAACGACAACATGATTAATGGGAAAAGTTGTAAAAAGCTAAAATAGTTGTGAAATAATCTAGTTTAAGAGCGTAAGAAGAAGTGGTATTTTAAAAAAATTATGGTACAGCCTAAAATAAAAAAAAAATAAAAATTGAAAATAGATAAAAAAGTTTTATTTTATTGTAGAAGATTTGTTTCTCAGTAGTTTTTTAGTAACAGTTTTAAAAAATGTTTTGTTGTAAGCTTTTGCGAAAATTAATAAGAAATTTTTTTTTAGTATTTTTGATTGAATTTCAATGGGAAACTATTCCAAACTTAATTAAAGTCTTATAAACACACGAAGTTACACGTTTTCTTGCCGCAAATTGCATTTCAAGCAGACTTCCGGTATATCAATCATCGTACTGACATATCAATATCGACACTCTGTTACACTCTTCACTGTACCAACAACAAGAACAACAACTGTGCCATAATTCATCAATATATATGTATGTATATTGCCTGCTCACAAGATTTATGAGCAGAATTCCACCAACGAAAAATCTTTTTAGACCTATGTACATACGAGTATGTACATAACTACACGTGTATGTAACCAGAAATTTTTGGCCAACGGTCGTTAGAAGAACTATTGCATACATTCTGTAAGCCGAAAATCGAAGTGATTGATTATGTGGAGGTGTATTCGGTAGCCTTTTTTGTATTAAAGAAAATAGTGTTGTAATAAAATTGTTTCGTAATTAAAAAAAAAATACAAATCACACCTGAAATATATAAGCTTGTAACGATTTCCGCCAAGTAAATCTCGATTGTTAAATGAATGTCACAGAATTTCTTTAATTCCAAAGAATTTATTCAACATCCATTTATTGCTCAGTAACCATCACTAGCTATACAACTTTCACATTTTACTATTGTCACTGTTGTTGTCACTTTGTAACTGCCTTCTGCTGTGCTGTTCGCTCTCTCATATATAACTCACCGATTCCTCGTGCTCATCTCTGATAATGTCTTACTATATGTTCTTCAGTTGTGTTCTCGAAACAGAATATTCGGTACTCGCGCTCTAGCACATGCAGAGAACTTATAATAAAACAATTAAACCGATATAATGATATGGTTTATTTGAGCTTTGATATTTTCAATGACATCCCCGGTGTGTCAAATTTTTATTAAAAATTCTGCCGCTTACGAAATGGTTAAATTTACTTACGAATTTTATTACTTATTTACTTACTTTACTGACATAGACACCGCTTACGCTATTATTACCGAATTTATAACATTGCGCCATTAGTTCCCTTTTCTCTCTGTTGGACGCCAATTGGAAATACCAAGTACAGCCAGGTCTCTTTCCACCTGGTCCTTCCAACGGAGTGGTGGTCTCCCTCTTCCTCTGCTTCTACCGACGGGCACTGCATCGAAAACTTTTAAAGCTGGAGTATTCGTATCCATCTGGACCACATGACCTAACCAACCTGGCCGCTGCTTCTTGTTTCGCTGAACTATGTCAATGATGCCGCATATCTCATACAGCTCATCATTCTATCGGTTGCGGTATTCGCCGTTCCCAACTCATAGAGGACCATAAATCTTACGTAAGACTTTTCTCTCGAAAACTCCTAACGCCGACTCGTCAGATTTTGTCATTGTCCATGCCTCCGCTCCATATAGTAGGACTGGTATGATGAGCGATTTGTAGAGTTTGGTTTGCGTTCGCCGAGAGAGGACTTTACTTTTCAATTGCCTACTCGATCCAAAGTAACACTTGTTGGCAAGAGTGATTCTGCGTTGGATTTCAAGTGCCAATAGGAGGTAGTTCACTACCAAATCCATATCTTTCGTTTCCTTATGCAGTCTGGAGAAAGCAGGCCTCACGGCGTGGTTGTTGAGGCCAATAATGTCGATGTCATCGGCGTACGCCAGCAGCTGTACACTCTTATAGAAGATTGTACCTTCTCTATTTAGCTCTGCAGCTCATATTATTTTCTCCAGCATTCAATTAAAAAAGTCACACGATAAAGAGTCACCTTGTCTGAAACCTCGTTTAGTATCGAACGGCTCGGAGAGGTCCTTCCCGATCCTGACGAAGCTTTTAGTGTTGCTTAACGTCAGTTTAAATAGCCGTATAAGTTTTGCGGGGATACCAAATTCAGACGTAGCGGCATAGAGGCAGCTCCTGCATGGGTGTCCATCCTCTTTTCACGGGTATTTTTCAAGATTTGGCGCATGGTGAATAACTGGTCAATGGTTAACTTACCAGGTCTAAAGCCACACTGATTAAATCCAATCAGTTTGTTGACGGTGGGCTTTAGTCTTTCACACAATACGCTCGAGAGGACCTTATAGGCGATATTACGATATTTGGCGCAGACTGTGGGATCGCCTTTTTTGTGGATCGAGCAGAGCACACTTATATTCCAATCGTCGGGCATGCTTTCGTCCCACCATATCCTGCAAAGTAGCTGATGCATGCCCCTTGTTAGCTCTTCACCGCAATGTTCGAATAGTTCTGCCGGTAGGCTGGCCGTTTTGTTGTTTTTTAACTTCTTCATAGTCAGTTAATGGGACGAATTTTCCATTGTCATCGATTGGGATTTCGGGTTCACCCTCTCCGGGTGTTCAGCAGGCTAGAGAAGTGTTCCCTCCATAAATTAAATATGCTCTGGACATCTTTGTGTCCTACAAGAGTCTGCTCCGGTCTTGAAATCTTAAGAGTAAATTTTAAAATTTACTTCCGTAATGGTGAGTCTTCAACCTTAACTGCTAGAAAATTACCCTAGAAATTTAAAATATATCCCGCCCTCTAAACCGCTGGTGCAACAAGTTCGCCAAACCGGTTCGTTATGGGACAAAACAACTCACCTACGTGCTCCTTAAATCGACACCGTTTGCAGGAATTAAACACTTTGCGCACTTCTTTGAGCAGAAATTTGCATAATGACCTCAGCATAAGTTATTATAAAGTTCAATTGGTCAAAGAACTGTAGCGTCATGAGCATTCAATACGATTACGCTTTGTTCAATGGGTTGAAGAAAATTTGGCAGAAAACAAACATTTTTACTGAAAAATCACTTCCTCCGATGAAACGCATTTCAAGCTCGACAGTCACGTTAAGAAGAAAAACTCCACATGTAGCCATGTGCAAGCCAATACATCCACAGAGTAGCCGTATATTTTCATGCATCTGTAAAGAGAATTTACATCAAAATAATTTGTTGGTATGTCACTGAGTGGGAGAATGATATTGTATTGATATGTGTATTGATGTAAATGTAGGAAACACAGTGTGAAAGACTCGCCATTGAAGAGGGGATTGGGAATATGAGTTATGAGTTATGAGTTATGCAGCATGAATCTGTTCAGCATAGTGTGAGATTATTCATGATGCAATAATGGGTTTAACAAGCAGAAGATCGTTTAGATAGCGTTCAGGATCTGGGACACGTAGTCGCGTGGAGATGCTGGCTGGATACGAGTGTTGCTTCTCTGATCTGCAGCAGTATCTGGTAACAAATCGGATTAGGTTTCGAACCGCTTTTTTATCTTTCTATTCTGCTGCTGTGGTGTGAAGAGTGAGCTTCAGACTCACGCTTGAGACAGCTTCTTTTCACTCTTGCCTTCAGAAATTTTTCTGGAGGAAGCTCCAGCTGCAAATCAAATTTGTGGTTGAAAAATTTTCTGTAGGATCCAAAGCTACTGAGTGGACGCTTTTGGCGTCCTGCTGTCGGCAAAATAATTCAAGTCGTAGAGTCGAACCATCATACGAGCACTGTTTTGATTGCTCAGGAGCTAGACATTGCACAAAACATAGTTTGGAACCATACGCAAATTGGCTGGATATAGTACAAGAAAGCTCGATGCATTGGTGTCACATTAGTAAACGACAAAAAAATCTTGTGGACCGAATTTCAACCTGCGATGCGCTGCTAAATCGTAACAAAGTTGGTCAATTTCTGAAGCGTATGTGGTTTTGTGATGAGGTTCGTGGTTGAAGGACAGTGAGCCGGCACAATACGTCCCCAAGTCAAGATTAACTTAACTTTTAATTTGAACCTGTACTGTTAGTAATTGGACCGTCTGAGGGAAGCAATCGCCCAGAAGTGCTCAGTTTTGGCCAGCAAGAAGAGATTTTTATTGCATCAGGACAACTTCAGGCCACGCTCAACGATAGTGACTCGCTAGAAGCTGCGAGAGCTGCATCCACTTCATAGTCCGGACCTCGCACTAAGTGATTACCGTCTGCTGCGGTCTTTGGGGTATGATTTAGCTGGTTTAGATTTGAACTACAGTGAAACTTATGAAGATTTAATGTGCCAATTTTTTGTCATTAGTCATAAAGGTTTCTTTGAGTGAGAAATAATGCTTTTACCTTCAAAGTGGCAGACTACTTTTTATTATACTATACTATACTATACTATACTATACTATACTATACTATACTATACTATAGAGTAATAAAATACAATAAAAAGTCTGATAATATGATTTTGTGATACTTGTACATACAATAGGTGTTTCACTCACTAATTTATCAACTAAAATTTATTTTTTTGTCTAAGAGCCTTACCAGATGTTTACACAATTAAAATTTATTTTCCAAAATATATGAAAAATAATTTTAATACTTAGAGAAAGGAAATTGAGAGCCCCAGCAAGTAAATGCATAGTAAGGGATTCAGTATTTGTGGTATTTTTTGTATTTGCCAACAATTATAGTTAACTTTTATTTATTGATAAAAAAAGGAATATATATAACTATATATAACTAAATTTCTTTACACATTTATTGAAGGTTACTTTTCCCGTCAAATACAATGTTTTGTAATAAGCTGCTCCCTTTTGCGTGTCTGGAAATATGAAACTGTAGTAACTTACACTCAAATAAATTGGGTAAATAATTTGTATTCGCTGCACGATAAAGAAAGAGTAAATAAATAAATAACTGAAAAAGCAATATTAAGGACTGAAAATAAATATAATCAGGAAAAATGCGAGCAGCAAAAAAATAGTAGTATCTCTGTATTAAATATATGTACATGCAAAAGTTCGTAAACATATCCCTGCGGGGAAAAGGTAGACTATTATGCATAAATTTTAATTAAGTACTAGTATTTTTAAGACAAATCATACTAATTTGTTATAAACCAGAATTATACTGGTATTTAAAGGACCAAAATATACTAGTTCGCCATAGATTAAAATTATATTACATAGTATTTTCGTTAAAATTTGGTCTAGTTTGCAAAAATTTTAGTATATGAACAACGGTGTCAAATCACATGATCTTGGGGGCCAATTGACATCGCCATTACGTGAGATAACACGGCCATTGAATTTGCTGCGCAAAAGAGTCATTGTTTCGTTAGCTGTGTGGCAAGTGGCACCGTCCTGCTGAAACCACATATCGTCCACATCCATATCTTCCAATTGTGGCCATAAAAAATTCGTTATCATCTCACGATAGCGAACACCATTCACAGTAACTGCCTGACCGGCCTCATTTTGGAAAAAATACGGCCCGATGATGCCGCCAGCCCATAAACCGCACCAAACAGTCACTCTTTGTGGGTGCATTGGTTTTTCGACAATCACTCTTGGATTCTCATTCGCCCAAATGCGGCAATTATGTTTATTGACGAATCCACTGAGGTGAAAATGTGCCTCATCACTGAAGATGATTTTCTTCGAAAATTTTCATATTAAGTCTGGATAACTTTAACACGTTGTTGGATTGTGTATCTCTCCATGGTTCAAATTGAGTAAGTCTGAAATAGAGAAATGTCAAATTAAATTCGGAAAAAAACTTGGCGTTTAGGTGTGGTTCACATTCAACATCGGCCCTTACAATTTAACCACCCTTTACATGCAAAAAAGCGTTAACATATCCCTGCTGGGAAAAGGTAGGCTATTATGCAAAAATTTTAATTAAATACTAGTATTTTTAAGACGAAATCATACTAGTTGGTTGTAAACCAGAATTATACTTGTATTTAAAGGACCATATTTGGACTAGTTTGCAAAAATTTTAGTATGTGAACTAGTATTTTGGGGACAAATACATACTATTTTGTTGTTTTGAAAAAATAGCAGACCTCATAAGCTGACAGTAGCTCTGAACACACATTATTAGACTTTCCGCTGCAACAATAACAATAAGAACAACATATTAATGTGTTTTTTTTATATTTTGTTCAATTGTAGGAAAAGGTGAACAGTCCTAATTAAGCTTCAAATATTACATAGATCAATATCTGATCCACTTTCGTTGCAAGAAATAATGTACCGAATTTCAAATGAAGTTAATAATAAGTGCGCTTTTTCAAGCTAGTCCCAAGTCAACCTTCCGTGAAAGGAATGCTTTTAAAACCTTTCTTAAATCTACCTGAGCTCACACAAAAAAATTATTAAAATCAGTTTAACCGTTAGGAATGTCGCAATCAATCAAACTGGCTTTTGACTAAACGATGCAAACTAGTTCTGAACTGGTATTTTACTAGTATGCAGCTGATGCGTAGACTCACAATTGACAATTTGTGGAGCATCTTCGTGTTAAAAATGTCAGTCGCTCATACGGAAAATGGTTAAAAGTTGGTGTAAAAATATAAACTACTTGGATTCTAGTTAACAACTAGTATTTCTCCCTGCAAGGATATTACTGAATAAAAGCAACTCCCCATTTGTTTGCTACTTTCTTACACTTGTTTGCTCTTCAAGTCATTTATTTGTTATTTTTAGCTGGGATTTTTCTCAAGATCGAATTTTTTATTTACACTACTGTAAATTACAACGAATATACGAGTATGTACTACATAAGCATATACACGATGCATGAATGCGTAAAGTTAATTTTGTATGCGCGAAAGTAGAGCTGAATTATTAAACCACTTTAAAGTGAGTGTAAATGATATTAATTAAAATTGAAGAAAATTTTTTGCGAGGCGATTTAGTTGACCAGAAAAAAAATGAAAATTCTTTTTATATTTATTCGTAATCTTTGTCCTTTTTTATCTTCTCTACATAATCGCTATTGATCTGAATGCATTTCTTAAGCCTATAGATCCACTTATGAAAACTGTCTTCAGAATCTTGCTTTTTAAGCTTATCAAGTTCAACATTAACCTCATTTGGCAGCTACCGTCGACCCTTTTCCTGTGGAATACCAGCTACGATTTTAGATCGGATGAAGTAAACTAACATCATTACTTTGCTGCCGGTTTTTTTTTTGCTTAAATTTTATGGGTGGGTTTGCTCCTGTTGGACTCCGTACCATGGACTGCTCTTTGGTTTCTAGATCGTTCTTATAGAACCAAGATTCGTCACCAGTAACGACTTTACTAAAGCAACCCCTGCGGGTTAGGGGTTCAAGAATTTACCCGCGGTAAGGCATGCCTGTCGTAAGAGGCGACTAAAATCTAATAGTTCCCGCGACAGTCGGGTCTTTATACCGGAACGACCCGGATTTTTTTATCAGGCCAAGGACTGTCATTCCCGCAACATTCCCCAAAAATTACTTTGAGGAATATTTTTGCGGCTACAACAACAACAACAACACTTTACTAAAGTTACTAGACTGACCATTTTCGAATTCGTTTAGGAAAAATTGAGCAAAATGCACTCGAGCCCTTTCTAGGCCACATTTAAAATTCGTTGTACCAATCGAGCAGATTTCTTCGTGTATCCCAGATGATTACTTAATATTCGCAGTGCAATCATGGCATTCAAGCCCAATTTCCCAATTCATTAGCAATCATTTCTTGTATCAATCGTGGGTCTTCGTCATTTTTGGACTTCAACAGAGCTACAGTGACATCATCAGTGGAAGATTTTGGTCGACCTTCTCGTGGTTCGTCCTCTATGGAAAAATGTCAGACCTGGAATTTTCGGAACCACTTAGAAATAGTCTTTAAAAACGATGCAATGGTTCCATATGCAATTTGGTAGTCACTGAATATTTTTATTGGCTGTAAATTACACCGAAACCCGAAGATCATTACATGGCGAATTTCTGTTTGCGTTGGTGGTGGAATTTCGTCTGTTTTAAAGTAAATTGATATAATTTGAAATTTTTATCAAATTCATATATTTGTGTATCCTAACCTACAAAACCCACCCCTGAGCGCATATTCTGCTTAGACACACACAGTATCCATATACATACTCGTATATATATACATATGTCTGTATGTATACAAGTACATGTTTCGGCATGTATAATACATATAATATGAGCGCTTAACTTATGCGGTTATCCTTGAGAAGTTTAAAACCAAATTTTCGTTTTACTCAAATACACAATCAAGGGCAATGCCGTAAATATAAAAGTTGTAGAGTGTTAACGAAGCCAGAAGCGCATATGAACGTACATATGTATGTTTTATCATGTCCTCATTAGAATGAATCAAAGTTGAAATGTGTGTTTAGATGCGGTAAAACTGCAAATATTCTTTTTTCATTGCCAACAGAGTTCAACAAAAGCGTAAATGTGTATTTGTTAAAATGAGAATATAAGTACATTACCTTTTTATCGCATATTTTGGCTATATGGTTTGTGTCTTTCGAGACTTCTATTTGTTCTCCGAATAGCCAGTTCTCCAGATGTTCGATTCGTGTTCGTGATAATGCTGAGCAGAAGCAGAGGAGGTGCTCTAACGTCTCACTCACGCCTGGCTCCCTACTATTTCCGTTTATATCTCAGATGGTAATACTCATTTTAAAAATATATGACACCAGAAGGTTTGATCTGTAATTAAGTAAAAAACTATTTTGAAACCCAACCAAGACTGGTTATATTCTCCTTCCGTAGCTTTTCGCAAGATCTTGAATATCATGCGTGTATCTTATCAGTTCTATCTCGCCTTGATCGGTCTTCCAGTTGCTTCTCTTAACAATTTTCAACTATTTTTCTTGCAAAAAATATATACTATTATACTCTCGTCATCATAACCATTAATTGGATGTATAAAATATCTGTGAGTTCGTGCTCTGTGCCTATATTTAAAAATCAATGTTTCGCTATGAAATTAAATAAAAATTAAATAATTTTTCTCTGAAAGTTCTCCAGGCAATTAATTGTGGTCGGCTAGCCACTCAAAAGGTCAATAAAATTCTGGAACTGTTGAAGCATGACTGTCATGTAAGTTGTCAGGATTTTAATTCTCGAATCTCAAATCTACCGGAAAAGCAGGTTTTTCAAAATAACACCTCTTATTTGAAAAACGCCTGGTTGCTTTAGCTTGTAAGTATCGATACAACCACTATAGTGCACGGACCTCACACCATCTCGCAACAAAACTCACTTCCCCAAAAGGTGCTGAAAATCATTTAGCCAAACTCCTCACCGATAAATCATAGAAATTCTTCACTGATGGAGTCATATATGTATATATGGTATATACATATATATAGTATATAAAATTGGCGTTTTGTAACCGCTGAAGCGATTTTCGGCCAAGCTTTTCCTCCAACTTGTGGTATGAGACTTGATATTTTTCTCACAAATGGCCGCTACCAAACGTCTAATGGTTTTTTATGACGAGCTTTATTTTATGTCAGAAATACACTCGGAGGGATTGTTGAGGGGCGACCCCTAATAACTTTGGATGCTTGTTGGACTAATACTCGCACCCTGGTCTTCAGAATGGTAGTAAACAATGCTAACCACTCGGCTATTGCGCCAACCGAATTATGTAGCTACCCGATAAATGTCAAAATGTCATTGATAATATTGATGAAATCTATCTAAAAACTAAAAAAAAAAATATTTTTGTTTTTTTAAATATATTCAATACAATCACAAAAACAAAAGACGGCAATAGGATTCAAAGAAGTTTTTAACGAACTCGCAACTGTATAGGAAATGCCCATGGTTTGGAAAAGGGGACAGTCCACCCGCGGTGAATTCTGTGCACGAGATGGGCATAACTCTTTTCTGTGCAATATACCTGCTTCATTAGTTTAGTCAATAACAGCTGGTGGGGTGAAAACACATGCAATGTTTGCTGATCATTGATCGAGGAGAAGAGAAGGGTAGAAGTCTTTACACCATCTAAATAGGTCCTCCCTGATGTGAATTTATGGTAAAAGAAGTACATACTTCCCTGTCATAGCTACTAGAACATAGTCGAGTAAAGTATTACAACTATCACTTCCCAGCCATCACTGTGGTCCGACATCGCTCGTTAATTTTTCTTTCCACTATCTTCCTGGATTTCAGTTAATGCACTAAATGGTTTAAACAACTTGGAAGGTGATGGGAATCTTTTTCAGAGGTTCTCTATGGTTCAACAGTATAAGTACGCTTGATCAGGTTCTCATTATCGAGTAGTCTCTACAACTCATTCAAGTTTGAGAGAGAAATCCAAACAAAGCAGGCTCAAGCTAAACCAAAAATTCTAGTTGGGTTGTCATATCGCTCACGAAATGAACAAAAACATTACAACTTTCTCTTTCTTGAGTTCAAGAAATGTAATTTACTGGTTAGCATAGTTATTTAATTAATACATGTAATCGTTTTAACCTTCACATTAAATTTCCCACATACAAATCTCTGTAGTCGCACTTACGGTATGTACGAGCATGTGCAGTTAAAATCCAAAGTCACCACTTAACGCTTTAAAACACTTTAAAAGTAATTTGTTCGTAAGTTTCCACAAAATTTCCTTCATTACGTACTCAACAGATTTGTTGCATTAAACTGCTTGGAAATTTTGCGCCAAAAGTTTTCACCAAAATTGCGGCGAGAGCAATGAATTTTCTGAGGCAGTGAAAGCAAAAGCAAAATAACAACTATAATACATACTAACTTACGGTTATATACATACATACATACATGTGTATGTGCAAATAATTCGGGTGAATGTGCTTTTATATAAACGACAGACAACGCACTAAATATAGCTGTACATCTGTACGCACGGCTGCAGGCTAAAGGCCAAAAAAGAAGTCACTGCAAGCAAGGCATGGCATGTCAAGTATGCGTTGAACCAGAAGAGCAGCTGAGCTCGACAAAAAAGTAAAATAAATTAAAAAAAAAAATGGCGAAAATACAAAATAGTCACATTATGTTTACTCAACGAAGTCAGCTGTGCAGCAGATTTGCCAAATATTGCATGCACGTGATGAGACATGCGATTCGCTGGAGCTTGCCATTCCGCGAGAGTTTTGGAAGTTGTTTGAAATTTTTCGGAATCCTACATAGGATCTCATACATAAAATTAAATTATTAAATTTTTATTCAAAATTAAATTAGAAGAAGAATTTGGAAAAAAAATATTATCACCCTCTTTTACAAAAAAAAATACATATTTTAATATTAAATTAAAATTAAATTATTTGATAACACTAAAAATCGTGTTGAAAGATAACACTGGCTAAGAAAACTGACCACCACCACCTTAAATATCGCCTCTGTAAGTGGAAGTGTCTATGTATCGACACTCTCACGAGCTGGGACTTTCTTTCTATCTTTGAACCAGTATTAATACCAGCAACAAACTCTTCCTGGGAAACCACTGCAGAATCACTCCTGCCAACAGTGCTACTTTGGACTCAATAGGCAATTGAAAAATAAAATCCTTTTTCGACGAACAAAGACCAAACTTTTATATCATCCGTCTTACTTTATGGTGAGGAGGCGAAGAATATGACAACATCTGATGAGCCGGCGTTTGGAGTTTTCAAGAGAAAGGTTTTGCGAACGATTCAGTGTTCTCTGTGCATTAGCAACGGCCTATACCGCAGCCAATAGAATGATATCTATATACGGCGACATACGTATATAAGTAGTTCAGCGAATCAAGAGACAGGGGCTACGCCGGCTAAGCTATGTAGTTCGGATGGATAAAATGCTCAAGCTATGAAAGTAGTTGATGAACTACGCATCAACAGCCCTCTGTTGGAAATACCAGGTAGAGAAGGACCTGACTATACTTAGTATTTCCAATTGACGACAAAGAGCGAAAAGAAGGAGTGAATGGTGCGCAGTTGTTAACTCGGTTATAATCAAGTAAGCGGTTTCTGCGCCTCTAAAGAAGAAGAAGTCATCAAATATGCTTGGTTTTGCTCGTTAACTTTTTTTAAGGTAATATTACTATGTCTCTCTCATAGAAACCCTTGTCCCTATTGGAAAAAATTGTGATAATCGATTTACACAGAATTTCATTGAGGCCAATTCTTCACCAAATCATTCACCATAGGCAGGAACAAATCGTAATTACCTGATAAGAGATCCAATCTATAAATTTGATACAAAAGAACCCCCCAAACAAGCTTTCGGAGCTTCTGACGAGACACTGTCGATGTGTGTGTTTTGGCTTCTGTTGGCCAAAGCTGGATGCTCCTGGGAGAAACAGTCCAATAGCCAACAGTATAGGACAGAATGAAGATGTTGGACCAAACATATAATTTAACCTTCCTGACGCCCAATCCTGCTTAGTGCAACTTCCAGTACGACTGATTTCGTTTGACGTTTCTGTAAGTGATCCACTTCTCACTACCAGCCACCATGGACTTCAGTCAGGGACCGACTTTTTACGATTCTGCAGCGATTTTTTCGTTAACCCATTTGCCATTTATTCATCGAGCTTCCTTCAAGTGGTTCAAAACTGTTTTTTGTCTAGAGTTTGTGCATTTGTAACGTTAAAATTACCGTCACTAAAACGGCGAAACCAGTCTTGATTGACTGTTACAGTATCAGGAAAATATACATTATTCAAAAATTGTAGAATATAAAGTATTGTCTCTTTGTTGTTGCCGATCTTTGGCAATACTCTTTTCTCATTATCATTTTTAGTACAAAATATCATCTTTCTAACACCATCTAGCGGATATAGAACGCGAGCTACAAATCAGTAAAGTAATCTATTGTAAAAATAATGATAATAATAAAATCATATTTAATATGTTTTCCGCCTTTAAAGTATTTTTGAAAAAAAAAATTGGGTACCGAGGTTATTATATTCATAAAGTTAATCTAGATAAAATCGAGTTTTTCTATACGTATCTATAAGCATGTATGTATGTACGTACATGTCTGCAATATATTATATTTATAATCTCAAGTGAAACAATAATAATCATTTTCTCCAAAAAACGTGATTTCCACATGAAAGATTTCACGTATCAAAACATTTCGATAACTAATTTGCCTTTTATTTTTTATTATTATTTTTTTTTTTTTTTCATATTTATTTTTGTTTTGTATACATGCCTGTTGTTTTATCAAAATATTATTTTATATGCAACACGTGTCCTATACATACACTCAAATATATTTAGCTACATGTGTGTTTACACTTGTGCTGCTGCTGTTACTGCGGCTTGTGCTTTGATGCGCCTTAATGTAGGCAACGTGATTTGCTAGTAAACATGACTTGAATAACCGCAAATATTTTTTTGTTTGTTTTTGTAATTGCAAAACTTTGATTGTCGGACATAAATGTCGATTGATTGAAGCTACAGATACCGTTATGTTGTCAATATTGTCAGTAATAGAGATAGTAGAGAGAGTAGGAGAGAGGAGATAAAGGAGGCATGAAATTTGGTAATGTGGCATTTGAATGGCAGTAGAGAGATTATGTGAACAAACAATGTGGATTATCATAATTTGTTTTCTAATCAGATGGCGCAGATAATGTAATAAAGATAGTACAATAAACTATATGCGAAATTGATGAATGGATATTTGAGAATAGCTTTGGAATTTAATAAAGGCGTGAAACTGCTAGTGATAGAAATTAAAAAATTTCACGCGAAGAAGTAATTGTTTTTCATAAAAAAGCAGACTCTATTTGTATATAAAGCTTACTTTTTTAATCCTTTATAACGAAGTTTGTCTGGTGTTTAAGCCAAAATCCTTAAAAGTTTGAGAGCCACTGTGTGGTTGTCTGATCTGCAGATAATGTAATAATTAGCGGTATGCCTTTATGCCCATTCGTAAATAAAGCATAAGCATAAACGGAATAAGAATTCCGTATTAGTTATTATCAACAGTTTTAATGTTAAGTTTTCGCGCATATTTTATTAATTACAGTTAAAGTCGGCTATTACTCTTGTAAAAGTTAATATTCGGATACCTATTTCACCTCCTACTAACACCCTTATTTTTTTACATTTACATTTTCGTTTCTTTTTATTTGATTGGCTGGCGGGTTCTTGCCGACGTTCTTATTATTGAGGCCCAGGTATTGCATCGAAAACTTTCAAATCTGAAACTCATCATTACATCTACTGGGGTATTCGCCGTTACTAACTCGACCATAAATCTAACGCAAAACTTTGCTCTCGAAAACTCCTAACGCCGACTCATCAGATGTTGTCATCGTCCATGCTTCCACACCTTATGGTATACAGGGTCCGCCACGTAACTTTTTTTTTTTAAAACAGTGCGCACAAGATCGATCGTAACGTTGGCTGTGTGGCACGGAGTGCCGTCTTGCTGGAACAAAATGTTGTCCAAGTCCTCCTCTTCGATTTCCGGGAAGAACCAATCCGTTAACATGGCGCGGTAGCGTTCGCCATTGACCGTAACGGCGGCTCCTGCCGCATTTTCGAAGAATGGGCCAATGATGCCGCCGGCCCAAAATCCGCACCAACCAGTAACTCTCTGAGGATGCATTGGCATCTTCGATCACGTGCGGGTTTTCCGTCCCCCAAATACGATCCCAATCCCAATGGTTACAGAGCTATCGGTGTTGCTTATAGTCAGTTCAAATAACCGTATAAGTTTAGCGGGAATACTAAATTTAGACATACTGGCATAGAAGCAAGTGATGTTTGTCGATCCTCATTTCATGGGTCTTTTCTAATATTTGGCACATGGTGAATATCTGGTCAATCAATGGTAGATTTACCATCTCTTAAGCCACACTGATAAGGTAAACCTATTTTGCTGACGGTGGGTTTTAGTCCTTCACGTAATACGCTCGATAGGATCTTATATGCGATATTGAGGCTTATCCCTCGGGAATTGACGCACAATGTCCTCCTTTTGTGGATTGAGCAGTGCACCTTTAGGTTCAAATCGTCCAGCATGCCTTCTTCAAAGGCTTGAGTAGTGCTTCCTCTATAAGTTCAGTATACTCTGGGCATCCTTCACTAGAATAACTCTCTGGGTCTTACAAGAGTTTGCCTCTGTCTTGTTACCTTCTGCTGCAACTTTTCCTAGAAATTTCAGGCAATGCTCTGGTGGGAAGACTCTCAAACTCTTCATATTCATAAGTTTTTTGGCATATTTTTTTTTTATGTCTGGCTTCCCTCTTCTGCTCTCGGTATCAATACCGTACGTGTTGTGTTCGATTGCAAAGTTGTGAGGAAGGCAGTCGTTTTTTTTCTCCACTGCAATTTGGCATTTCTCATCGTACCAGCTCTTTTTCTGCCACTGCCGAAAATATATTGTTTCCGCAGCAGCGATATGTAGAGAGTTTGAGATACCTTATG
Organism: Ceratitis rosa; assembly: GCA_037013455.1. Classification (NCBI taxonomy): domain Eukaryota; kingdom Metazoa; phylum Arthropoda; class Insecta; order Diptera; family Tephritidae; genus Ceratitis; species Ceratitis rosa. Next base: position 25,804,022 of record JAWMAG010000006.1, read on the forward strand.
AGTGATCTCAGAGAGCAGGCATGCAAGTAGAATGGAAAACCGTTCGGCTGTTTGTCGTGCTTACAACTTCTCGATGTCGAACCTTCCTTGTGTTTGTTGACGGGAGTTCTTCGATAAACAGAGGCGCGTGCGTATTTTCGCTGCAACAAGATAATAGTCCGAGTCGATGTTGAGTCCTCGGAGCGAACGCACGTCAAACGCACTAGAGACATGTCTTCCGTTTATCACAAAATGATCGATCTGGTTTAGCGTTTTTCGATCAGGGGACAGCCAAGTTTCTTGATGAGTTTTATTTTGCTGGAATCTGGTACTGCTGACAACAATATTTCGACCTCTACGAAGTCGATCGTCTTCAACCCATATGGGGATGTTTCATTGAAAAATATTTATTTGTTTTTTATAAATTCGCTTACGCGATTATAACCGAGTTTGAGTTTTAAGTCTTAAAAGTAAAACGCCCATTCTTGAATTTGTATTCATAATTAAATTATTCCCTTAATTTTCTTATTACGCTCGTCGAATAGAAACACCCAAATGTAATTAAATTCCCATTAGATGTACAAGAAGTCTCAAATATGGCATGTGTCACGAGCTAGACAGCCACAAGGCAGACACACTTTCATTAGAATACAAATGTATGTTAATATGCACGTGAGCTAAATTTCAGGAGAGAACAATTAATAAATGAAAAGTGAGGAAAATTGATGGTTTTCATGTGAAAAATTCTATTTTTAGGTTTTTCTTACTTCAAAGAAAGAAAATTACATTTCTCTATTTTTTATAGATGCTCTATGCTGCAGCAGTGCCATATTTGATGTTGTGCCACAGGCAGTGTGAGTAGGAACGTAATGAAAAAAAGAAACGAATACTCAAAGATAAAAATGAACAACTGGACCAAAAGAGTTATAGATAGATATTTCATTTATCATTCAAATTATAGGTTCTTTTCTTTATGCAAGAACTAGCCGAAGTATAGTTACACCTATACTCCTCAAAAAGGAGAGCATATCTCTAATGTAATAGGAACTCTGACATATGGCATTGCCTTATTGGATGGTTTCCAAAAAGATTTATAGATTCAAGGAATTCAATGACTTATACCATATAAAACCAAATGACTCTTCACTTCACTTGGCAAAAATCTAGTATCTTGACCAAGAAATATTATCAAAACTCCATTAAGACGGAAAGTTTTGGAATCATATTGTATAATTCATTAAGTCATCTCAAAGATATCTTCAACAGTATAAACATCGGTCTTACATCGCGTAAGACTAATCAACACTGTGGAAGTAAAAATCATATATTCACTCAGTAGATACTCATATATAATTGGCGCTTTGTAACCGCTGAAGCGATTTTCGCCCGAGCTCCTCCTCCAATTTGTGGTTTTGCGTCTTGATGTTTTTCCAACAAATGGAGGGACCTACAGTTTATACATACTAAGCCGCCTCCGAACGGCTGATGGTTTTTTTACGAGGAGCATTTATTTCATGTCCGAAATACACTCGGAAGTGTGGACATTCCCTGCCGCGGGGCGACCGCAATTAGAAAATTTAACTTAATTTTTTATTAAAATTAATTTTCCATAATTTTTTGGATGTTGGTGGCACCGGGATTTGAACCTGAGCCTTCCGAATGTCAATACGCAATGGTAACCACTCGGCTACTGCGGCCGCAGTTGATACTCGCTGAATATAGTAAGGATATAGTTTGGTTAGCATGCGTGTTAACATTCTAAAGGCCATCATGGTCGCCCACCGCAAGTCGGCCATTCGGAGGTGGCTTGGAGTTAATTTTGTGTCCCTCCATTCGCCTTTCGACGTCTACCACTGACGATAACATCAAAAAAGTGATAAAAGTTGTGCTCGAAAATCGTCATGCGAGAGTTAGATAGATAGCTCGTAAGTTAAACATCGGCCGTGAAGCATCTAGTTTATTTGGACCGACAATTTGGGCATGAGATGCGTCAAAGTTTGGCTTGTTTCAAAAGAGCTGAATTTTTTGCAAAAAGACCATCGTAAGCAAGTCTATTTAGACATGTTACATCGTGCCAATTCTAATCCCACATTCATGGAAAGCGTTATAACTGGTGATGAGACATGGGTTTATGAATACGACATGCAAATAAGCCAACAATTATCGGAATGGAGGAGAAAAACGAGCCGAAACAGAAAAAACCACGTCAAAGTCGTACAAAAATCAAGGTGATCGTTTTTTCGATATTCGCGGTTTGGTTCATCATGAATTTGTTCCAACGAAACAGGCGGTCTATAAAGAGTACTATCCGTCGTAAACTTCTAAAGCGGTTGGTGGCTTGTGATAAAAAGTAGATCCCTTACAGGAACCTCAAACGGAATCTGGCGTGGTCGAAGGGAAGTGGGCTAACAGGGACTGATGGTCAGGAAGGTTTTGTTGTAAGTTTGATGGAATTGTTTAGTAATCGTGCCGACTGTTAATTCACATCGGTAGTGACTCGTCAGAATCTCCGAGTGCATGTTTGGGAGGTTCTTATGCATCAATCTTATAGTTCGGATCTCGCTCCGAATGATCACCATCTGTTGCTATCTATGACGAATGATTTGGTTGGTAAAAGATTTACCTCGAGAGAAGCCTGTGAAAATCGAATGTTCTCAATGTTTTGCCAATGGAGACAAAGATTTCTATGAGAGATCATAATTGAAGGTAATGTTATTATGCACATTCTTAGAGAGTTATCGATCTATACGGTGCATAAAAGATTATAAAATTTCAATGAAACCACCAATTATACCGATACTCATTACTGCCCAAGCAGCAAATGGGTAGAGCGTTTCATGAATTCGCTTGAAATATAATATGACGAGCTCATAATAAATATAAGTCCTGTAATATTGACTTCTAAATACAAGCTAGAGGTAGGTAACTATACATGAGTGTCTTCTTTTTGTTCTACATCCATGCTATTACGCTCATAACGCTTATTAAGTTGGCGTTCATTTCAGATGCCCATTTTTAAATCGCATGCTACAGGATACCAGTTCCGCTATTATACTTTTATTATTAAATTTCGTTATGAATTAATTATTAAGAAGAAAAACAATAGATAATACTACAAGCTAGGCATGGTTCTTGCTTTCTCAGAGAAAAAAATATGAATAGGTTTTCATTTGTCCGACTATGCCTCAGCTTCATACTAGTTGTATACCAGTTCATTTCAGCATGTTGAATTTCTACATCACAAAAAAAATAACAAAATAAGAATAAAAATCACAGAAAATCAGATAACCGCTAGGCTACCGTCGTGATGTAGAAAGCAACGTGACTTTCCATACTAATAACCAACTGGTATGTTTTCATGTTCAAATTTCTAGAATTTACATAGCCAGAAGTTTTACATAGTAGTCTACATTCTCCCTGCAGGGTAGTCTTCAAACAAATTGCTGCTCCTAAAATTATGCAAAAAAAATATGAATCACTCAAGATGAACAGAAAACCCGAACTAAACGATAAACCACGACATATTCTCCGAAACAGTATTAATCAGAATTGTCAAAAACTCTAATTCAGACAATTTATATACCTTAACTTCAACGAATTAAAATTATATTATATCTTTGCAAAACCCCTTGACCATAAAACTTTTATGTGGTTAGGCAACCGTTGCTTTCTGGCTCATCCATAAAATTGAAATCGACAATTTGCTATTCATACCTTACCTGTGTGCTGTTTTTTGTTGTTCCTTTTTTGTTGGCTTGTTTGAATTTATTGTGTCACTTCCGCGCTTGTTTACTAAGTACTTTCCACTTTTCTCCATTATCGCCGTCTTTGTAAGCTCTTTAAGGGCAAAATAAGAAAACTAAGGAACTAGGAAAATCTACGAGCTTTGCCATGTAAAACAATTTTACAATTTTATAATGTTTTTTTGCAAGTTTTTTCCTTACATTTTACTCAACCATGCTTTATTACCAACTACTTATCCTTGCTATTTTTATGCTATGAGGTTTTTCCTTATCCTTTTTGCCTCAGCCACACTTGAGACTAAGTCAATTTGCCAACATTCGCCTTCGCGGCGATTTCTTCTTTAGGTTTGTTTGCTGCAACTTTGAAATAAATTCACTTTAAAGCACTTCGAAAGTCTTTGCTTACAATGTTTTGCGATTTCGGTCAAATTCTTTTTATGTATGTCGGTAAGTGTGTGTATGTGTGTGTGTGTGTGTGTGCAGAACCATCAACATTACCGTAAACAGATGTCTTGCATTAAATTGCATTTTCAAATTTCAAATAATATTTAATTGCCAACTTCATTATGTGGCATGTCTTGCTAACGAAATTTTATATAGAGATTTATATTTGTGTGTATATTAGGGTGCACTGTTTTCATATAAATTTGGTTTTCTGTTACTTCTTGACATAAATATACATATACCTATATAATATATATAGCCCTCTGCCTCTCAATGAAATATACTCTGGGCTTTTTTTTCAAAATTTTATTTTGAGTAAAAGATTAGCTTAGAGCCAGACTAGCCAGAGCTCTTCAACTTCAGCGAAAGCCTGTTGGTAGAGTTTCATCGCTCTGTCGTCCGCACTTGACACAATTTTTATTCCCCCCGAGAGGGGCTGTTTTCCTTCTTAGGGCTTAGCATTGGTACCTATGGGTCTTGAAGGCCGAAGGGTTTCAGAAAGAGTTTACGTCCATGCGGTTCCCGTAGAATTAAGAGGCGTTTTTTGCTCATTATAAGTGGTGTTTTGGCCACCAAGTGAGCAAAACCTTTTGGTGGTCGGAAAAATGGGCAGAGGAATGGAAATTGTTGACTGCGGCAGAGCCTCATACTAGGAGGTTAATTGTAAAACGACTTTAGATAGTTTTATGCAAAGTTCATTCCAGGAAAACTTGATGGAATATCTTGATATTGTCGTCCATTTTCATAAACCTTTGGCGAGAGCCATCCCCGTACATTTTCAATTACATTGAGACCGAAAAGTAAGGTAACTAATTCAGCGCGTCCTTTCTTGCGAACATATGTTAGCGGTGGCTAATTTTTTTTTTTAATTTTATTCTTTGAAGATGTTCAGCAGCTCCTATCACAACATACGGCGGACGGTAAATAACCTGGCTTCAACTACTGACCTTGAGATCGAATAATTGCCGCAGAGTACATTGAGTTTAACTCCTCCCGCAGGAGGACTGCTTATAAAGTGTTTTCTAAAAATAGGTGTTGTATTGAATAGCCGAAAATTTCAGTAAATGTCAGTTTTTAGCTGCATTTGACAAGTAAAACAACACACGCTTCAAGAATGCATTGAAATGATTAAAATTCACCATAAAAATTTCTTCGAAAAATCATCTTGACTGATGAGGCTCATTTCCAACTCGATGGCTTACGTCAATAAGCAAAACTGTTGCATATGGAGCTCAAAAAATCGCAATTGGCCACCGATATCTTGTGACTCATCACCTGCCGCCACGTGAAAGATTAGATCTACGTCAATAGACCAACGTCGATTCAATGCCTCAAAGATGAAATTCGTGAAGGTATTGAGAGCACATAACAGCCACTTTGCGATGATGGAAAAAAAAATTAATTTGTATTTAACTAAACAGTAAACTCACTGCGTTCAAGTGTTTAAGCTTAAAAACATTTTTAATTTTTCATTTGCAAAATAATGTATGTTACGCATACGCAGTGGCATACTTATAAAAGCCTTAATAGTAAAATTCAATAAAAAGTGTAACAAAGTGACAGCACATGAAAGGAAATATTTAAAAAGAAAATTATTATTATATATATGTATATTTAAAATAATAGATTTTTTTAATTAAAAATAATCTTAGATCCATTTCAATTAAATAATTTTTAGACATCACAAAATTGAAATAAATAAAATATCGCAAATTGCGAACGCCTTAATATTTATGGCAGCTATCTCCTTCGTCACATTGCTTTCATGGAATTTAATTTGATTTTATTTTATTTTAATTTTGTAATTTGATTTAATTCTTTTGTTTTATTTTTATTTAATTATTTAGTAATTTTTTTTTTTAGGGTTGCACGAATTCATTAAATTAAGCCATCAACGTACAATAACGCTTTACCCTGCAAACCTCAAAACTTTTAGTTATTCTTAGATTTATTTAGCACAACAACAAAATGCACAATCTTGCCATTTTTAATTCATGTCCGTATGCCAAGGAGGTTTCACTTGCTTGCTCCTTTTCACTCATTGTCCTACGTGCTGAGCATCCTTAAGTGTTTTTCACAAGTCGCGAAGCTTTTCAATGCTCTTTATAATTACGCTATGGATAAATTCTAAAAAATTCTTGCACTTTCAAGGCACAGCAGAGCCAGTAGAATATCCTTTATGGAGTAATTTTCGCGGGCAAGCAGTGGTAGTTATGCTTGAGTTATTTTCACTTATTTGAATATTTCTGTAGTGCTTGGAGGTGAAACTACGCAGGTGAATGAAATGAATTCAGAGAATAGAATATTGAATTAAATTTGTATATTGGATTACAAAATAAATAATGGGAATCAGCAGAGTCAGTTCTAGTTATATAGCGTGGAGTTAATTAATTTCCCTTATAAAAGAGTTTATGAGCAATTTTATTTAAATATAATTTTTCTTCTCTATAATTGATTACTTGGTTATGATTTTGAAAACGTTTTGAAATACAATTTACGGAATAAATTAAATTTTTTTATACAGCTTAAAAAATAATAATTTTATATTTATAATAATTTTCATTATTAGCTCGAGCGCTTACACCAAAGCACTCTACTACTCTAAAACATAATATCAGCAAAGAAAATTGTACAATTATTTGCAACTGTCACTACTTTTTTCAATTACAATACTTCAGAAAACGTAGTAAAACGAGTACTTAATGCAAGAGTAAAATAGTAAAAAGTTTCGAGTAAAAGAGCGCCAAAGGATTTCGTAATAAAGAAAGTCCGATTCACTCAAACTAGATAAATCGTAGTATTTGTAAGGAATGTTGAGAATTAAGCGCTCAATGCAAAATATTTAGACATGCGCAGTTGGGAAAAAATCTATGTTCCATATCCCACTCAACTCATTGCCTAAACTAATGAGTTTACATATTGTACTATGGACATTCGCTTCATCCAGATAATGTTTAAAAAAACTTGTTGAGTGGTTATAAAAGGACATATATATAATAAAACTAATAAATAAGTCGAAAATAAATATGTACGTGTATGGATTTAAGGTTCTCGTTTTCTCATTAAGAATAAATATCAAAGATTTACTGGACTGAAAAAGCATATAAAATTAATTTTATCCAAGCAAAAAAAAAATTCAATATTTCACCTTAATAGAATCCTAAAAACTTATTTTCTCAATTAATTTAACTTCATTTATTTTATTATCAAAGTCTATTCGGTCAATCTCAAAATTGCAAATCTTAAATGAATAATTGCTCCCCACAATCAAATCAATTTTATTTATATAAGCCGCATTTTAAAAAATATTCATATAAATCTTACAATATTTAGCAAGCAATCAAATCAAAAACCATTTATTCTGAAATATATTGTATATACATATGTACAATTAGCAAGAGAAGCAATAAAATTTTATTGGCAAACAACCCAGGCAGAAAATTGCTAGAGGCAGTATTATTCATGAGAGCAACAAACAAACACTTGCTGTAATAGAAATGACAGTAGCAAATATAAATACTAGATCTGAGAATTGTTTATGAAAAGATATTAGTATACAAAAAATAAATATGAGATAAATGAAAAAAATAATTTAATGAACTTTGAAAATAAAAAATAATGAAAAAAATTAACCGAAATAAAATAAAATAAAATTTAAATTTAAGAAATAAAATAAAATATAATAAATTAAATTAAATAAAACAATATGAAATAAATTAAAACATAAAGTAAAATACGTGTAATTAAAATAAAAACAAAACAAAATAATATTAAATTAATTGAATGAATTTAAAGAAAACTACCAAAATTAAATTAAATTAATTGAGAGAAATTAAATTCTAACAAAACAATATAAAATTATTTAAATTCAAATAACACAAAATAAAATTTATTAAAATAAAATGAAGAAATGTTAATTGAAATAAAACAGAAAAAAATTAAAAATCAAATAATATAAAAAAATTAATTAATTCATTAAAAATAAAAAACTTACCACAATTATTTAATTTAAATGAAATAAAATAAATTCAAATAAAACAATATAAAATTATCTAAATTCGAATAACCCAAAATAAAACATATTAAAATGAAATTAAATAAAATTAAACAAAATCATATAGTAAGCTAGAATAAAATATAAATTAATATTAAATGAAATAAAATTAATTTAATTAAATTAAATGATTTTAAAGAAAATAAAATAACATAAAGTGAAGTATAATATCGTTAAGTAATATAAAATGGCGGCCGCGGTAGCCGCATTGCATTGCGTATTGTCATTCGGAGGGCTCGGGTTCAAATCCCGGTGCCACCAACACCAAAAGTTAATGAAAATTAATTTAAAAAAAAAATTAAGTTAAATTTTCTAATTGCGGTCGCCCCTCGGCACGGAATTTCCATTTCTCCGAGTGTAGTTCTGACATGAAATAAAGGCTCCTCATAAAAAACCATCAGCCGTTCGGAGGCGGCTTAGTATAAACTGTAGGTCCCTGTAGTTCAATTTTTGTTGAAAAAACATCAAGACGCAAAACCAAAAAATTTATATATACAATATAAAATGATATAAATAATTTAAATAAAAAAATAAAATTATATATATTAAATTAAATTAAATTAAATTAAATTAAAAGAAAATAAATTCAATATAAAAAAAATTAATAAAATTATCACATAATAAAATATTTTAAAATGATGTAAAACAAACTAGAAATGAATTTAATATAACGAAATTAAAGTCAATTAAATTAATTTACAGAATATATGATAACCTGAAATAAAATAAATGAAATAAAATAAAATAAATTAAATTTAAATAAATATAAATAAGCAAAATGATGAATTTTTATGGAACTTCGGAACAATGTTTATAAAAATTTCTTACTCATATTTGGTATATATACGAGTATAAAATAAAAAAGCATAATAAAATAAATTAAGAAAAAAATTTTATTAATTTAATCTTAAATAATTTAAAATAAAATAAATTGATTTATAAAAAAGTTAATGACATAAAAATAATATGAAACAAGTAAAAAAGAAAGTCAAAGGTATATTTAATGAAAAACATTAAATATTTTAAATGCAATAAATAATTAATTTGTTTCTTAATCTCAAAATGTACATTACAGTTGTATAAGAATATTTCACTCTCTTTGCTCCTTTCTTAAATTCTTTGCGGCGAACACAGAGCCTTTCAACTTTCCATTGCTATGGTCAACATTCCGAACGTAAGTCGCTGTTACATTGTTTGCATAATAATTTATATAACTCGTACAACGTTTAATTGTTCTATTGTTGCTCCTGTTCCAGTTGTTTGACCAGAGCAACGGCATGTTGTGAAATTTTGCTTTGTGATTATGTGGCATTTTGCTTGCAACTTGTGAACCCACAGCACTGCAGCCACCACATGGCAGGTGAACTGTATGTTATGTATACCATATTGTTGCTGTTAAAAGTTTTGCAAGGTTTTCTTGCACGTACATACATACTCGTATATACAAACATACATATGTACTATAGTTTCACTGAGTATTCAAGAATTTTCAACAAAAATTTCTTTTGATTCTTTCGGCAGAAGTAAATATTATTTAATTCACTGAGACTATTTTATATAGCGTAAATTTTAATTTAATATATATTTAAAAAACACATCCTTTCAAATAATACAACGTATTTTTACAAAGATATAGGTTATTACCAGAAATTTATAATATTTTTTTCGATACTCGCGGTTTGGTCCATCATGAATTCGTTCCAACGGGACAGACGGTCGATAAAGAGTATTATTTGAGCGTTTTGAGGCGATTGCGGGAAAACTTTCGCCGTAAACAGCCGGAATTGTGGGTCCACAGACCAAAAACTCGTTCAATATGCACCGGATTTGGTTCCATGTGACTTCTTTTGTTACGACTCGATTGAGGCCGTAAAAGAAAATTCGCAGAGGGAACTGATTTCAATAGCTGCTGCTAACAAACTGGTTGACAGATCGCCCTTAACAAAAAAAAGTGCAGACAAATATTCAGCGTGGGCAGTTTAAATGACAATTTCAAGAAACTCTCTGGTCTAAATATCTAAACCACCTACTTTTAAACCACCCAAACTTAAAGTCATGGAAAGCACTCTCTCTACGGAAGTCAAATATGCGCAGGATAGTTTTAGATAGCAAGCTCAACTGGCTCAGAAATATGGCGGGGTAAGGCTATCACTGCACTTTACTCATGCAACTCAAGACCATTCTATTCTACGCCAGGACCCAAAAAAAAATATGCAGGAGCAAACTGGATAGAGTGCAGCAATGGGAAGCTACTTTCATTTCAGGAGCTCTCTCTTGACTCTATCAACAACTCTGTAAACTTCTCCTAACTTTCTTCTCCTCTATTTGTACGGCAAATTTCAAGCGAGCTGCAGTGTTATTTAACTGAACGTGGCTAAATCTTAGAGGTATCGAGTTATATAACATGCTCCATTATTGTCTTTCTCGCAGTTTCCAGTGGAGTTAAGCCACACCTACTCTACTTACTGTTTTGACAATCTCTTCTCCACAGATATCGCGTAAAAGAATGAATGGGACAATGCGTGTGCTCCTGATCAGAGCGGCATAGCCATCTTCACGGATGGCTTTAAACTCTAGAATTCACTCACCGGCGTTCTGAACCAATTTTAGTTAGAGAATCCCAGACTACTGCAACGTCTTCCAAACAGAGGCTGCATAATGGTTATTAAAAACTCCAGTTACAAACTCCCTGGACATTGTTGAGTGGGACTTCATAGTATAAGTTTCGAATCGTTTTTGACAAAGCTGCAGAGACGTAGAAAGGGAAAAGTTCACCGAGCACTGCCCCTGGGACATCACTTCTTTGATTACCGGGTTGAAGTAGCAACAATCGGTATAGGCAGTATCGCACATCGTTCATAACGCGCACGAAATGGTTCGTACATCAGAGAAGGTGAGAAGTACACCAGAGCGGTATCACAATGGGGCTTCAAACCTAAGTGCGCTGGTCGGATCAACTCAACTCAACTCTAGAAATAGAAAGAAGCCATTAATCAAGACTAAAGTGAACCTCTATTTATTTCAACTATTCATCTTGAAAGTGATTTTTTTTCAAACTAATTTCTCTTGCAAATTTGCCTAATTTGTGGTCCTTCGGTCAGATTTAAATAAATAACGCTAAACAAAGTAGTTAAATTTCTGAAAAAAGTCTCAAAACAACAAGAGAAAATGAAAGGAAATTATTTCATTATCACAACAAGTACACAAACCTATATTAATATATCTATATATATATACATCCATCAACATATAACAACAATAAACTGAAGAATTTTTAATAAATTGCGCTAAGAAAGTGAATATTTAAGGTTTTATTGTTGTTGTTGTTGTTGTTGTTGTTGTTGTTGTTGTTGTTGTTGTTGTTGTTGTTGTTGTTGTTGTTGTTGTTGTTGTTGTTGTTGTTGCTACACTTGCGTGCCACAACAAAATGTTTGTGTATAATTATACATTAAGGCAATTTATTTTAGCAACAAAGAATATTAATAGTAGTACAGCGGGCCTTCCGCGCTGAGAGGAGGATACTATTTGGCGAAGTGGTGGGCGTATGGTCTATACGTGTATGCAGTTGACTCACTGACTCCGCCAAAAGTTATAATTACGTGAATTAATGATCTTGTAAGCTTGTAGCTAGTATTATTAGTATTATGAAAGTTTGCAACTTCAATGACTTATGGTATGAATGTGTTGGTGATAATAATTATAACTTTCGCTAGAAAACTATAAGCTATTTTGAAACGTATGTGGGAGGAGTTGGAAAGCAGGTGCTAATCGACGCTAAGCATACATAATTTCGTATATTTCAATATGTACTAGTGTATAGTTAATTAGTATTTAAGTTATTAATAGTACCCACTTGAGCATAAAAACAAGTAGATAAGAATTTTGAGTGTTTTTTTTCTGATTAAATCTATGGGGGTCTTAATTATCTAAATATATAAAAGGCTTTGTCCTGAATGATTGACGGCTCAACCCACAGCTTAAAGCACTAATCGTGGAGACCTGAAACTTTGAGGGTATTCCCTGCGTATGACGTATGCAGCCGATAAGAAAGCGGATTTAAAAACTAGTGTTGAAAAATTAAAATCACTTTTTTTTTTAAATAACACGAAAATTTTGAATATTTTTCAAGGTGGATAGATAAGGGTGACTGCTGATGTGCGAACAATGGATCATTTAGGCCAGATCAGTACCAGTGTGATACCAAGGCTATTTCGGCGCCTATAAATCACTATCTTTCATATCAGATTATGCAGTAAACCTCTGTAGATTTATTACCTTGGTGTCTGTCACCTATTAAAGACTGTGCATAAAAACAACTTCGGGATTTTGAAGCCTACTTCTGAATGGGGATCCATTTCGAGGTTCCTACAGGTGTGATAACACACGATCTTGGTGGCCAATCGGCCGGCCCAAAATGTGAAATTATCTGCTCACCGCAATGTTCTCTCAATAACTCCATTGATTGTTGCGATGTGTGGAAAGTGGTACCTTTTTGTTGAAACCAAGATCACGAGCTTCAACTTCAGTCATATAATAGTCGTTCGTTCATGGTCATTGACAGCTATGTTCTCACCGGCATCATTTTTGAAGAAATCTAAACCGATGTTTCCACCGGCCCCCAAACCACACCAAACCGTTGTTTCTCTGAATGAAATGGCAATTCTTGAATCTCTTCAGGATGCAGCAATTTTGCTTATTGACATATTCATTGAGCCAACAATGGGCCTCATCGCTGAACAAAATTTGACTCGAAAGCGTCGAATCTTCATTGAACTTTTCAAGAGGCCATAGAGCGAAGCGATGTCGCTTGAGAAGGTTGATTGCACAAGCTGTATTTTGTACGCTTTCAATTTAAGATCTCGACGTAAAATGCGCCAAGTTGGTGTCAAACCATATGGTGGGGTAGGAAATAAATTTCTAAGCTCAGGTTCATACCCAGTTACCCAAACGCTTGATACAAAGAGTTAGCACACCTACTATCTTTCGCAAATTTTCCAATGTCTGGATCATTAAGCACATCTATGAGATTAAAAAGAAGTATTTAAAATACATAATTACAGTTACCATTCCATAAATGTGCCTAAAACAAATTAATTTCAGAGAAAATATAAAATAATTCAAAATCAATTTCACTATGTATGTACGAGTATTGTTAACATTCAGCAGGCTAAATCACTTATCAACAACATATCACATATAATAGCAAGTATAGTAGTATATAGTATATTAAATGTACCTTAAAAATATTTTATAATGGAGAATTGTGCGAGAGATTGTTTACCCATTAGCTTTGCTTTATGCACTTACCATACATATGTATACATATTCGTATACAGACGTGTGGGAATTAATGTTTTGTACATCATTTTCTTACCATCCAACTGTGCGATGTGATTTATGGTTTCTGTCTTTGCTCTGAGCACTTCATTTGCTGTCTCGAAAAGGTGTAACTTATCACAGCCTAAAGATTTCCCGCCGGTAAAATATTTATGTGCATACAAATGTGAGAAAATTGAATTCAATGCATTTAAATATATTAGAAAGAAATAAATAAAAGTACATTTCAGCAGACGTACATACGTACATACATATATACTTACGAAGTGTATTGAAAAATAAACGAGAATTATTTAGCTTTGCGGGCTGGAACGGCCGATTGCCAAACATTTCTTTTAATATGGCAGTATGCATGTCCCTGAAGTGGAATGAAACTTTCAGCCGTTTTCATTGTTGCCATGTTTTTATGAGCTCGACATGTTTCGTTTGCTGAAAGAAATGAATCTTGTAGAATTTTTGTAGAAGAATTTCCGAAAAAATGGATAGAATGTAATATTCTGTATGAAATGTTAGCAAATGTATGAAATCTTGGAAATGGACCAGAGACCTAGAAGCAAGTTCAATTTGATCGAAATGTGAATTATACTTTCTTTACGGCAAAGGGATCACCGACAGATTAATCGTGCGTAGTTATGTGCACTTCGAATTTTTATAATTCTGCGGCTGCGACTCACAAGCTATTCTTATACGTTCAACTTGTGCGTGAATTTATGAGCATGAAATTTGGCTTACTTCGAGGCATTTGTGTTGGTATTTTCATGAAAGTGGGTTTTTCTTATCAGTCTTTGCAATACCTATTAGAATAAAAAATAGACAAAAGGCGAAAAACCGCAGCAACGTGTGACCGGGTCTGCTAGTACAACCATAAAATGTACTTGCTGTTATTCATAAAAAATTATCTATACTCTGAATAATATATTGAAATCCTTGGGTCACAAGCTTGATGTGAGGCGCTCTTTTTTACATACGATTTTATGTAATGAGCTCAAACGTACATATAGACTCTTTTACATGACGAATATATGTATGTAAATATTTATTTCACATTTATTACATGCACATACTCGTACATAATTCCTTTAACTGATATGGACAAAATATGCTTCAACGATGACTTAATATGTCAATTTAACCGTACATGAAAAGAGATTTAAATTAAATATTAACAAGATTGCAATACATTTTAAGGGGATAATATGTTAAAGCTCAGTGGCAATAATAACAATAATTTGATTCATACTTGACTGCTTGCTCTACTACGGTTCATGAGTAGTGAAAAGTATGTACGAGTACGTGTATGTAAGTACCCTGGAGGAAAAAATGCTAGTTATTAACTTGAATCCATCCTGCTGGGAAAAGATAGACAGGTATGCAAAAAAAATTCTAGTTAAATACTAGTATTTTGAAATCGAAATAATTCTAGTTTGATGTAGACCAGAATTATACTGGTATTTAAAGGACAAGATTGATATCTGATCCAATTCTTTGGAAAGTGGATATATCTTCTGCTCAAATATAAACGAGACTTTATCCATAACTCGACAAGGACAAGACATATGGCCATACTTTTTGCTTAGGTTGGCAGGACTGTTATATGTTTACATGTCAAATTTGAGCGCGATCTGTCACATAGTTTTTTTTTACGACACTATAAACAAGTCAACCTCGAGTATGTTTTCGAATTTTACTATGGAAATTAACGTTGAGCAAAGAGTTTGTTTCAAACTTTGTTATTCCAATGGAATAAGTGCGACGGACGCAATGAAAATGTTGCAGAAGGCATATGGGAAGTCTTGCCTATCACGTGCACGTATTTTTGATTGGTATAAGTCGTTCAAGGACGGCCGTACATCGCTGGAGAACTTGCCCCATGATCGTCGTCCAGCAACGTAAATAAACGAAGAAAACGTCGAAAAAGTAAAGAAAATTGTGTTGGAAAATCATCGTGTGACTGAAAGAGAGAAAGCTAGTGAGCTCAACATATCAAATGGATCCGCTCATAGCATTATTCACGATGTTTTGGGCATGAGACGTGTGTCTGCTCGACTTGTTCCAAAATTGTTGTTCATACGTCTCGTCTTGTACGCGATTATTTGACCAAAAACAACGTAAATATTGTTCCGCAAGCACCGTATTCACCCGACATGGCACCGTGTGACTTTTTTCTTTTCTCTTAACTCAAATTGCGGCTTCGTGGAAAGCCTTTTCAGTCGATTGAAGTCATAAAAGAGAATTCGAAGAAGGAACTGGAAGCCATACCTAAAGCGGCCTACCAGAAGTGTTATGAAGACTGGAAAAAAATGTGGCATATGTGTATCGCCTCTAATGATGACTATTTTGAAGCAGATAAAATAAATATTGAAGAATAATTAACCGTTTTTGTTTTATTGAACCAGTCTCGTTTATATTTGAGCAGAAGGTATACCAAATTTCAAGTTCAAATGAAAACGTTAAACGAAATAAAACACTTATATTTAAATAAATAAATACATATACTATACAAATCCAATACTTTTCATCGATTTTTGGCTTAAGATAAATGAGTAATAGAATTTTTTAGGTAAACTGGAATTAATCAAACTTACGACTTACGCGACAGATTGATACTGACCTGGTATGAACGAACCAATATTTTAATATGTTATATACGAACTGATATTGGCTAGTATAAAGCTGGTGTATAGACTGACAATTGGAAGCTCGTAGGACATCGCCGTGCGAAAAATACCAGATGTTTACATGGAAAATACATGGAAGATGGACTAGTTGGTGTAAAAATGCAAGCTAGTTTAATTCTAGTTAAAAACTAGCATTTTTCTCTGTAGGGCAACTGCTGCGAATTTTCACATCAACTAGTTCTCTTTCATCTATATCCGATTTAGCTGGTATTTTTTAAATTTTTATGTCCTACGAACTGTCAATTATCAGTCTATGCACCAGCTTTATACCAGTTGTATACTAATCCATTCCGGCATGCGCCTCAGTGATAACTTCTAAGCCCTAACCAAATTATTATCATGACGATGAACGCCATTTGGCGTGCTATAGTAAAAACAACATACTGCTGAACTGCTACACAAATAACCAACTGGTATGGGTTCATTTTGCATACCAGTATAATGTTTTCCTGCAGGGTATATATAGGGTATATATTATAACAAGACACATTATTATAATCGCTGCTTAAATTAATTTATTGAATCATATAAAACTTTCGTAAAAACAACGATTAATTTTGTGCTTAAATGAGTATATTAAAAATCGTTTGTATGTCCCAATGTATGTATGATTACTTTCTCGTAAGCTGAATATTAAAATGTTACTTGTATACATAATATATGAATTTAATGGATGTCTCAATGTTTTATTTTTTCGTGACCAACAAATTGGAGTCTTTATTTCACAGATAAAGCCTCAGAAGAGGGTTGCCTTTTATATTTCGGGATTAGAGAGCAAATACAAATATTAATCATAATTAAATATTCTCCTTTAAATTCTATGCACTTTTGCATGCGTTTAAACAAATTGACCAAGCACCTTTGGCAACCTGACTAAGGTGTCTCTAAAACATTCATTCTGTACGCATCAACCGGGTATTCAGGTGCCGAACACGAAGACTTCGGCGTGAATGACTTACTAAATTGTTGTTTGAGTGCTGAAAAATGCAATGTTTTCAGTCGATGCATGTGAGCAAGATTTGTCGTGGTGATCCATCTTCGTCGGTTGGTTTCTTCTAAATTCTTGAAAGACAAGTAGCAAACAAATGATTGTGTACAACTCAGAATTTATTGTACTGCATTGTTCTAGTGGTATGGTTGCAACATGACCATTACAGTCGACTCATACGTGTAAATTCTCGAGTCATTACCTGTCACGTTGTCATAGTCGTCCTTCGAGACAGTGCTTTCGTATTTTTTTAACATTTGTTTTATCCAATGGACCCCAGCTTTTTTTTTTTTTTGAATGATTCACAAATTGTGTGTGATCCCAAAAAGTGTTTTTTACAGTCAAATGTTCATGAAATGTGGAATGTTTGTACTACTGATGCCTACAGTAGTCTCAATTTTACGATAAGTCACTTGTCCTTCTTGCAACACGCACAGCATCAATAGTTATCGGAAAAACAACTGATTTTGGACGACATTCACGAAACTTCGACCTTGAAGGAGCTTCTTTTCCAAATATTAAAATAAGTTCAGCGACACACTGTTGCCGAGTTATAAACGTGAAAAAATAAACGTAGGAAAATGTTCATGATTTAATTCCATTTTTCGGTGAAGAGAATATTTAAAGTTACTGTAAACAATACAAATGGCGCTAATATATCCAAACGTTCTGAGTATGTTTAAACTCATATTGTATTGCTTACATTGGTATCGTGTGACTTAAAGAGAAAAATTGTCAACGACCAGCAACTTATTTCATTCTTTCGGGATAAATAATGGTCTAAAGATTTTAAATGAGGCATTACTTTGTTGGTCTTTTCAACAGCTTTAACTCGATTTATAATTAGTTCCGTTTGCAAATCTGTCAAATTTATTACCAGAATATTGGTTCAGTTTGTGCGACGCACCGCAAAATATGGCGCTCAGATCTGGTTGAATGGATAGATACATTAAAAAGCAAAATTGTCGCACTTTGAGTTATGGTAAGCCACGTGCCATTGTTGTGACGACTTACGTCTTCAAAAAGTCACTGTTTCGGTGTGCTCTATGGGTTTCGAAAATAAAGCCGGCCGTAATGTTGCAATCGATAAGCATCTCTATAAAACCACGATTACTGACTTTGGATGATGTTGATATGGACCACCTCTCATTCTGACAAGACGCTGCATACCATACAATCAACGAAGCAATCAATTTATTGAAGGAAACTTTTGGCGAGCATATTATCTCGCGTGCTTATTGCGTGACCTCCATAATCGTGCGATTTAACAACGTTGAAATATTTTTTGTGAGGTTATATGAAGCGGATTGTCTGTACAGATTAGGTCGAGACGATTAAAGCTTTGGAAGAGAATTTTTAGAGCATTAGTGCTGCCATTGACTGTGACAGCTATAGCTTGTGAACAAATCGGTTTAATGGAGGCTATATGATATAGTGCTCCGATTTCGGTGAATTTCACTGACAATGTTTATTTGTATATAGTATGTAAGTGTGTAGAATACTTAATTTAATGCTATTAATAGCTTTTCTGACAAATTTATGACCCAAAATCTGAAATCAGAACAAATCAGTTGTAGGAGGACAATATTATATAGTCCTTTGATTTCGATGATTTTCGGTGAAAGTCTCTCATCTGCAAAATTGTATGTACGGAGGATATATGATACAGTACTCCAATCTATATGCTTTTATGTGACAATTTTTATTTGTTGATACGAATTTCAAACTATGGTTTTTTGACGGATTTATGACCAAAAATCTCAAATCTGGAAAGTTCTACAGTGGTCCGATTTGGACGGTTCCGACAAATGTTTCGTTAAATATAATAGTACATCTGTGTACCAGGTTTGGTTGAAATACATATGTCAAAAACTAAGCAATCAGTTTGTGTAGATTTACAGACGGACATGGCTAAATAAATACAACTCGTCGTTCTGACCCGATCAAAATTTATTGTCTCGGATGTCTCTTTTTTCCTTCTGGTGCTTATATACTTCAGATCAAAGTTAATATATCATTTGATGTTCATGAAAGGTATAAAAAGCTGACTAAAACCATTTATATTTTTATTTAAAAGCAAAACTTGTACCAACTGACCCGGAAGGAAGTCCTTGTTAAGTGAAGACAGACAGAAAAAGCCGGTAACTAAGCTATAAAATCCTCAATTATTTATTTATATTTTCCACTTTTTTAATAGGTTATAGTATGGTTTATAAGGTTATGGTGTAACTTTTCATTTCTTAAAAATAAGTAATCAAATTATTATTTTTGCTTTTGTATTTACTCAAGCATGTGCTTCTAGACAATAATTTACCTAAATAAACTTGAAAAAATCCAATAAGTTATTTTCCATTGCAGCAAGCTATGCATAAATGATGAAAGAAATTGAGCGTAAGGAAATCAGTTAATATATTCAGATTCAAATTTTTTAATTTAATATACAGAAAGTTACTTGGAGGAATGAGTACTCATACGTGTATGTGTAGAGAACCCTCAGGCATTTCATGACATGGTGGAAGATATAGCAAAAAAGAATTCAATATCAATGAAATGAACACATATTCACATGTATTTGTTGTGCAATAAATGATACAGAATTTTTTTATTGAGTTATTAGAAATACATACATACATTTTCCCGGGGAAATCTCCCCTATAACTTTCAGTTGCTTCAGCAAATCTCCTCAATCGACCCAAATGACCTTCCCGGAGCGTTCGTTTGAGTTGAATTTTTGGCGAAAATCTTACGAAGGATCAATGTATCGTAAGACCTTGGATTATCGTGGCTTTTTTGCCAATAACTTCACGCAAACGACACTTAACTCCCAACAAAAATGTCTTGTTAAGAGTTTGAGCAGGTGGAAAAAATTCATAAAGCACTACACCTCGGTAATCGAGTCTTCTTAGGAAATATTTTAGAGTATTTTGTTCTAAAATTACAAACAAATAAAAAAAATTGTGTGAATATTTTTATTATTAAAATATATATAAAGGGTGGTTAAATGGTAAGGGCCGATGTTGAATGTGAACCACACCTAAACGCCAAGTTTGTTTCCGAATTTAATTTGACATTTCTCTATTTCAGACTTACTCAATTTGAACCATGGAGAGATACACAATCCAACAACGTGTTAAAGTTATCCAGACTTATTATGAAAATTTTCGAAGAAAATCATCTTCAGTGATGGGGCACATTTTCGCCTCAGTGGATTCGTCAATAAACAGAATTGCCGCATTTGGGCGAATGAGAATCCAAGAGTGACTGTTTGGTGCGGTTTATGGGCTGGCGGCATCATCGGGCCGTATTTTTTCCAAAATGAGGCCGGTCAGGCAGTTACTGTGAATGGTGTTCGCTATCGTGAGATGATAACGAATTTTTTATGGCCACAATTGGAAGATATGGATGTGGACGATATGTGGTTTCAGCAGGACGGTGCCACTTGCCACACAGCTAACGAAACAATGGCTCCTTTGCGCAACAAATTCAATGGCCGTGTTATCTCACGTAATGGCGATGTCAATTGGCCCCCAAGATCATGTGATTTAACACCGTTGGACTTTTTCTCTGGGGTTATTTGAAAGAAAAGGTGTACGTCGATAAGCCAGCAACAATTCAAGAGCTAAAGGATGAGATAATTCGGCACATTAACGGCATAGAAACTCCATTATGCCTCAGCGTCATCGAAAATTTGGACCATCGTATGGAGGTGTGCCGCCGAGGTCGCGGCGCTCATTTGGCCGATATTTTGTTACATACATAATTGAGTAATACCAATATATCATAATAAAATAAAATTTCAATAATTTCCTAAATAGTTTGTGTTTTATTCAAAATCAACATCGGCCCTTGAAAATTTAACCACCCTTTACATAAAATGTCTAGTAAAAAGCAGTCCATAATTTTAGCATTAAATTGAAGGCTTTACTTAGGTTAGATGGAATTATCTGATTTATATCAAATATGCACTGTTTGCCATTTTGAAGAAAATGTCATTATGCCCTCTCTTAGAAACCCTTGTCCCTATTGGGAAACAATCGATTTCACATGGCCATCGAAAAGCCAATTTTTCACCAGCCAATTCATTCGCCATAGACAGGTAATCACTTGGTTCAAGATAGGGCCTTTTAGTCGGATGAGGATCATAGGGTAATAGTTGACAAAACCTTAATCGCCGTCACTGCCCTTCGACCACGACTGTTTTCTTATGACTTCGCTGCAAGTAATTGACTTTGCATCACCAGATTCAGCCGATTCAGATGAGTTGTTTTCTCTTTAAATCATATAGGGACCCATATATCGAACTTCTATGTGTATCCAGCCTTTTTCAAATGCTTTGAAGCTATTTTTCTGCAGTTTTCAGCTCCAATGCAATCGAAATAGTGCTCGAATGACGTTCGGACTCGACATCAAAACTCCCTGAACGAAATCGTATAATATCGCATAGAATATGGCGTATAATCTTATTGCTGGCCTCCGTCTTTCACATACGCTCAAACACAATCTTCTATAATGGAGCGCGATCTCCAGATCGCTAAAGTTATCTATCGCAATGGATCATTATCCATTCCTTTTTACTAGACCTAGTATTAAATAGATATTCGAAGAAAACTAAATGTTTAAATTTTTTTTTAGGATCTATAAAATTTCAAGGCCAAACTCAATTAAATACTCTTTTGTGCACTGGGTTATCAAAGCAAGTTATTGAATTGTAGAATTAAGTCAAGCGCAAACAATTTTATATTAATGATATTCAAACATTTTTCTCCTTTTTTGCATACAGCAAAGCATGCGGTTCAGTTGTATATTGTAAGTATATATTGTGAATGTATGTGTGTATGTATGTACTCGTATGTTTAGCATCACATAAAAAAGCGCGCTCCTTTTGAAATACAAAATTAAAAATTGTTGCTTAAAAAAAGTATATACATATATTTACATATGTACAGTGCCACATATTTGCTTAAACGCACTCTTAATTTTAAATTGTTTGTCTTCTCTCTTTTTTCTCAATATAATACTCAAAACATTTTCTACCCAAGGCGAATTTATAGAAATTGAAGTTGTCACATCATAAGATTGCTTGTTCTTCCTTTCATTTCAACAAATTCGTAAACAAAATATAATTCATAAGAAATAGGTTGTGAATAAATTCGCCTTGTGGCATTGTACATTGACATGTGAGTAAATATTTGTAATAATTTGAAGACACGGAACTTAAGATGAAAAGATCTGCATGTATGTATGTAAATATTGGATGAGTGCATAAGTTCGTGCCCGATTTCAAGTGCAAACTAAAATTGAAATTTTTTGAAGAAAGCGCTTTTATTAATCAATTATGTATTCACCATCATGTTCGGCAATCCACTCCCAACGTTCAACCAATATACGGATGCCTGATTCATAGAAATCGCGCGGTTTCTCGTTGAAAAAGGTGTCAAGGTGGTTTTTGACGTCTTCCACATTTTTAAATTTTTTTCCATTCAAATTGTTCTGCAGCGATCGAAACAAATGATAATCAGAAGGTGCAATGTCGGGTGAATATGGGGGTTGCGGCATGATTTCCCAATTCATCTCCTTCAGTTTGGCCAGGGTCGGTTTTGCAACATGTGGCCTGGCGTTGTCATGATGGAAAAGAACTCCTTTGCGATTGGCCAAAATCGGACGTTTTTCATCAATTGCTTTCTTCAATTCGACCAATTGCTGACAATACTTGTTGGCAGTGATCGTTTCTCCAGCTGGCAAGAGCTCAAAATAGATCACGCCTCGGATATCCCACCAAATGCACAGCAGTACCTTCATCGGATGCAATCCACCTTTCGACATCGGTTCCGCCCCTTCGTGTGCCTGTTTCCATGTTCTTTTGCGTTGAACATTGTTGTACGGGACCCATTTTTCATCTCCAGTCACGAGCCGATCCAAAAAAGGTTCGTTTTTGATCCGTCGAAGCAAAGAAATTGCTGTTGACATACGGTCCACTTTGTTCTTTTCACTCAACTGATGTGGCACCCATGTATCGAGCTTCAAAGTGTACCCAACCTTTTTTAAACGACGAAACGCAGTTGATTTGTTGACGTTCAATTCACTGGCACCCTCTTCCGTCAAAATACGTGAGTTATTCGCAACTAAAGTCCTTAGAACATCGTCATCAAGCTCAGAAGGCCGTCCACTGCGAGGTTGATCTTCGAGGTTAAAATCTCCAGAACGAAATTTCGCGAACCATTTCTTTACTGTGCGGAGTGCTGGAGCACGGTCCAAATAAACTTCGCGAATATCTTTAGTTGCAGCGCCCACTGTTTTTCCTTTGCGGAATTCGTATAACATAATATGACGCATATGATCTTTTTCGTTGTTCATCTTCCATGCGTCTTTTTACTAAGCAACTCAAATCAAAATGAAGTTATTTTATGCTTGATTTACAGTTCGGACTGTCACCTTTCCAACGATATATAATATGTATATATTTCTTTCACGAGCGCCACTCTCAAACGATTCGTACGGCATCCAGCGGAATCGGGCACGAACTTATGCACTCATCCAATACTATGAAACGTTATGAAATTATGACCAAATCACAAAGCATATATGATGATGAGTATGGGATTAATTATTTGTAAACTGGTGTATTAAATATTACTCCGAGCGCCAACGAAAATGAATCCAGATATATGGTAAGTTAGATGTCATGGAGCTACGCAATTCAAAGCACCTCAAAATTGGATATTAAAACTCTCTTGAACTTTGTGAAAGGCTTTGACGTCCTACAGGATGACTTTAGATAGCAATAAAATTGGCCGCCGTCTGGCAGTACCAAGGACCAACGGGTTCACATTAGCTGCATCAGCCGACCAGTATAACATAACCTAATTGTTGAGAGTATGAGTTCGAATCTCAGCCTACAATTACGATTAATAAAATATATATATATACAAAAACATAGTGTACTCACCCTCCTATACTTACCTTTTCATCTTATCCTACTCCTTTTTTTTCATACTCACCTACAACCCTATCTTCTTCTTAATCCGCTGTACGTATAATATATGTATATATTGTATATAGCAGTAAGGAAAAACTTTTCGGTCACTAAAACTCTATAGGACGGTTGTGTCTTTAAATAAATAAAAATAAAAATTTGTTTAAATAAAGAAAACATATATTCATAATTATACATCTAAAAGAAAAGTGCCTTCTTCCTTTGTTACTGTAAAAAATAAAAATACAACATAGAGCTTAATCTAAAGTATTTTTTTATTAAATCACAAAACATTTATACAATAAGAAGATTGTTGTGTCCCAATATGTGTACAATTGTCTCTCTTTCCAAATTGTTCACAATCAAAACAAACTTTGTTTTAAGTCACTCTTGCACCTGTGGAGAAAAGAACATAAAATATTACACTTATAAATAAAATGAGTAAATATTACAACATGAAAAAAGTGCATTCGGTTAGGGTGTGTCAAGTTTAAAGGGTCTAATTTTGGTACTAAAAATATAAAAATCGAGAATCGTGACAAACGACAAATTTCGATATATAAAATCCCGAAAGACATAATCCAAAGTGCCTCGAAACACAATAAACTGAAATCCCGAGAGATAATAAAAATAGTTAAAAAAATCACACGATTTTTCACACGTTCTTGTATTATGTCTATATTACACAACTTAATCCCCTTCCAAGCAAAGAATAGACTTCATAAAACACACCTGTAGATGTAATGATGATGATCATGATGAGATGAACTAATAATAGCATGGGTTGTCATATGAAATATTGATAAATAGAAAAGTCTGTTTACGGTCTGCGCCAATTACCGTGGGTTAAGCATCCTCAATCTTGTATACAAGGTCCTATCATGCGTTTTTTGGGAAAGACTAAAACCCTTCGTCGACAAACAGATTGGAACTTATCAGTATGGTTTTAGAACTGAAAAAAAACACCATTTGTCAGATATTCACCAAAATTTGGAAAATATCCGTGGGAAAAGAATCGATACGCATCACATTTTCAACCGTTTTAAAGCTATTCCAAAAAACAAATGGTTATATAAAAACTGACGCTGTACTACGAGTACATCAGAAGCGCAGTCAGAAATGGAAAGGACCATCCCGAACCATTCAGTACCAATCGAGGTTTCACAGAGGGTGAGTCTTTATCATGTGATTTCTTAAATTTGATGCTGGAGAAAATAATAAGCGCTGCAGAGCAAAGTAAGCAAGACTCCAATATAAAGGAGCGAAGCGAATGCGACTGGTTGTGATTGAGGACAAGACGAAACATCTACTGTCATCAAACTAACAATTCGCGACTTGGCTCCACGTCACATAACCTCGTACATCTTAGATAACTTCGGCTATGTTGGAACCAGTGGTAACACCAGCGACTATGTCAACCTGGAAATCTAGTGCAGAATTATTTTTACCACTTAGGGCTGAGTCAATTAAAGACCAAATTCCTCTCTCGACAGGCAAGGACCAATTCTACAAGTCCCTCATCATACCCGTCCTGCTATATGGTTCGGAGGCATGCACGATGACAACATCTAATGAGTCGACGTTAGGAGTTTTCGAGAAAAAAGTTTCACATACGTATAAGATTTATGGTCCTTTACGAGTTGGCAATGCTGAATACCGTAACCGTTGGGACGATGAGCTGTACGATATATACTCCATACATAGTTCTGCGAATCGAGTGATAGCTGCTATGCTGGCCGGGTCATGTGGTCCGAATGGATAGCAATACTCCAGTTTGAAAAGTATTCGCTGTAGTACCCATCGGTGGAAGTAGAGGATGAGTAAGACCCTCTACTCCTTTTAAAATATGGCGAAAGAACTGAGACCGAAGCAAATGGCAGTGAGATGGTGCAAGGTCCCTGGTGGCTTGTGTTTGCATCAAAACTTCCCAATCAAGCTTCAACAAATTTTTTGCTTGTTTTAAAATTTGTATGCGGACTGACGTTCCCTTAATGAAACACAACTCCTTTTCTCTTAATCAACACTGAACGATTTTTTTAAAGAGACAGGTTATACAAGTTATCGAAATATCAAGCTTCTTTAATCAACCGGCATTCTTTAAGTGATTCCAAGCTGTCCCCTATTTCCTAGCAGCTTTCATTGGTTATTTCAGTGGCTGATCGACCAGAACGAATTTTCTGGTTTGGAATCAAGCTAACCCCTCCGACGATCACCTACAACCAACATTCTCATAGCCAGCAGGTTTCTTTTTGCATTTTAAAGTATTATATTTGAGGGGAGTACATCTTTTTCTATAAGTCAACAGAAAGATTTGGCTTCAAATAAATCCTTTTGACGAGATTTTGTATTGTCTCGATATAATGTCTATTTTGTCTGAAATCATGGAGTGCTACCAAACCAAAACTACATTGGTTTAATTAATTTTTTATTTATTTATTTATTTCTTAAAGCGCACAATTTTACCAACCTTTATCATTTCACACATTGGGGGTTTTGTGCTTAAATTATTTTGATAAGTATGTTTTAACATTTCCATTAATAAAAACTTTTACATATAGATATTTTTTCTTTACCAATTTTTCGTGGTGATCGGCCAACCCTAATAAATACATTTCCATAAACTTTTACAGACTCGTCTAACATGATATAATGCACTTTGAAACAAGTTGACTTCATATGTGACTAAAGTTCATATAAATATTGTAAATACAAACACTTGTAAGCACACACACATACATTTACTCACAAAGGTAATAAATTTTGACAGGATCAAAATAGCGAGAACACAGGTGTCGCACTTGTAAAGAAGAAAACAATTTATGACGTTTACGAGTATATAGTAAGTAAGTGTATAACAAGTGTATGTAAATACTATATAAGTATAGATATACACGTGTATGCATAATGTAAGTACGAGGGGCTTAACAAAAGTTCGGTAAGTTGATAGAAAAAAAAATATTTTTGTATTAATTCATAATCTTTGTCGTTTTTTATCTTATCTAAATAATCGCCATTGATTTAAATGAATTTCTTAAGCCTATAGATCCACTTATGAAAACAGTCTTCAAAATCTTGCTTTTTAAGCTTATCAAGTTAAGCATTAACCGCATTAATTATCTCCTCATTGCTATCAAAGATCTTTCCATTTAAATGTTTTTTAATATTTGAAATAGCATCATAAGGTGCTATATTCGGAGAATATGGCGCTGGATGTATTTCTTCGATCCCAGAGATCGCAATAAAATTATTCGTTATTTCAGCAGTGCGAGATGGCCGCAAATCCTCTTTCTTCCTGTTTTCCAACAAATTTTTTAAAACTTTTGGTAAGCACTCTTCGGTGTACCATTTTGCAGTTACCGTCTGACCCTTTTCCATTGGAATATCAGCTGCGATTTTAGATCGGGTGAAGTAAACTGACATCATTTATACTTTTGCTGCTGATTTTTGTTGCCTTGATTTTATAGGTAGGTTTGCTCCTTTTGGGCAGCATACCATAAACTAATCTTTGGTTTCTGGATTATACTTATAGAACCAAGATTCCTTACCACTAAAGATTTTGCTAAAGTTGCTAGCCTGACCATTTTCGAATTTGTTTAGGAAAAATTGAGCAAAATGAACTTGAGCCTCTTTCAGAGTCTCACTTAAAATTCGTAGTACCCATCGAGCAGACTTCTTCGTTTATCCCAGATGTTTACTTAATATTCGCGATACAGCCATGGCATTCAAGCCCAATTTACCAATCCATTAGCAATAATTTCTTGTGTCAATCGTAGGTCTTCGTCAATTTTGAACTTCTCCTTAGCTACAGTGGTAGATTTTGGCCGACCTTCTTGGGGCTTGTCCTCTCTGGAATCTTCGCAACCACTTACAAATAGTCTTTAAAAACGGTGCAATCGTTCCATATGCAATTTGTCGTTCATTGAATATTTGTATTGGCAGTAAATTACGTGGAAACCTGAAGAGAATCACATGGCGAATTTCAGTTTGCGTTGGTTTTGGAATTTCGTCTGACCTAGCCTCAGCTATTCTGCGTTTTCTTGTCTCCATTTTAGCCAATCGTTCTAAAATTTGAAAGGAGGACTAGCAGAAACAAATTAAAAGCCACGAACTGACCGCACGTTTGTTAATCCCCTCGTACATAGGTATAAATGAGTATGTGGTATTGAGCGCAATTTGTTTACTACTGTTATTCGGCTTGTTGCATTGACATTTTTGTTGGCTTTTGAGCACAGATTTTCTATACATCTACAAAGAGCTACGCATATGTACGTAACATATACATATATATATTGCCATATCTGTTCAGGTATATGCAGCTGCATTAACTCTGAGTTTATTTATGGCAGCAATTAAGTTGCGATTTATTAGGGGACACTGTCTTTGACAAAAGGAAGATGTATTTTGTATGCAATCCATCGTGCTCTCTGCGCAGTATGAGTAAAGCGTTCTCCACACTCTATACCAGCTTTTACTGCTACAATTTTCATCAATATTTTTTTTAAGTTCGTACATTGTTGTAGTGTGTATGGACCTTGTCAATGTGGCTTGATACCATATACTAAAACAAATATTCTCAAAGCTTTGGAAAAGGCTTGCGAGAAAAAGGTCATCACACCATCTCTTCAGGGATATTGAATCTACCTTGAAAAACATGGAAAGGAACCGCCAATTAGCTGTTGTGACTGGATCTGGTATCCACTGAATAAACTGAGCCGGTCCCAAGCTTGAGTTGAGTTGGTCGCCCCGAATGGCTTCCAGTAAGCTTCTCAAGAACTAGGAGGATGACAGGAACGATTGCCTTTAAAAAAGCCCAAACGCAATCTCTTAAAATTTATTACGGTAATAACGTACGATACTTTCCAGGTGGTGACTTTGAAAGTGGAAATCTACTAGCAGCTTCGGCTGTGACTGAAGCACGAATTTTGGAGGCCCTCACCTCGCTCCAAGACAAGCCGCACTCATCAAACTCACAAAGCATGCAGTGCGCAATCTACACATTGTCAGTTAAAACCAACCATGTTGATAAAGAAGCTGAACTCAAAGCAAACATATGATCACCAGAGACGCGAAAATGATTTCGGAGTTCTGAGGAGGCTAAATTGACAAAAACGCTTAACAAAAGAGGCCAACTTCTAGAGCCAGTTACTTACCAACAGTATCAGGCACCTGCAATAAGACTACGGATCGAAGATCATTCATAAGAGTGATCCATCTTTATTTGACCAGCAGCGTTTGCTGGAGACTATGTTCAGTGGTCTGTGGACCTCATCCTGACGACGTCTTCCGACAGGTCTGTTTTTCAGATAGATGCTTAATGCTGAGGAGTCTTCCAGAGCGGAGAGACAACTCCAAGCCAAGGTTCGTACATGCTGAAGATATATACAAGATTCTGAAGGCACACATCTTTATCAAGAGGTACGATGGTCGTAAGGTCAACTGAGAAAATATTGGAGATGCTGACTAAGCAGAACAAAGAGTTAAGGCCAAGTATTTCACCGCGTTGGCATATCGGATGCAGATACTCT
The DNA here is from genome assembly GCA_037013455.1 of Ceratitis rosa. Lineage (NCBI taxonomy): Eukaryota > Metazoa > Arthropoda > Insecta > Diptera > Tephritidae > Ceratitis > Ceratitis rosa. The sequence goes on from JAWMAG010000006.1 coordinate 25,833,743, forward strand.
TCTCTTCTTGAATTTGTGGGTGGTAGGGCTGACCTCCTCTTTTCCACGTTCGAGTTCAGGGCCTATAAAACCTCCACAGGAGGAATGTTCTTTGGCGGGAATGGCGTGAGAGAGAGAGTGGTACTGCCAACGGCTAGAGTTGCCAAGCCGGCTAGAATTGGCTATCCGCAGCGAACTTCCAACTTTTTATGCCAGCTGCAAGGCCCAACCAAGGACCAGCATAGTCTGCAAAAATCATTATAACTACTCTCTTCTAGCAAATCTGTTATTTGGAGTTGTCACAATGGGGTGGCTGGCAAATCACCCACTGTTTCTGGTTTCACTTTATCTGCCGTTCGCGTCCCTAGCTTAAGCCTGCACAAAAGACCTGAGGCAGGTAGCGGAATATGCGGAAGCATATGGAGCAAATGTTAACTCCCAGCATACAACATGGGGCAATCCAAAATGTAACTGTAAGGAGCTGGCACTGTTCGACTACTTCAACTTTGAGGACTTTCTAATTGTAAATGTAGTAACACACCAGGAGAAAGACGCTAGAGCTTTACATTTGCGAGTGTCCAGCCTTCAGCTGATTTAGACGTAAAATTTTCAACGGGCATTCAAGCTCCAGTCTTATGGAGATGAATACACATGGCATAAGCAATGGAGTACTGTAAGCCTCCTCAAAGGCATAGAGGCGGCTCGCCGCGTTCAGGTCATAAAAACCTCCCTTTTCAATCAACCAACCAACCAAACTGACACTAAACAAACCACCAAAGACTCCGTCAGAACTAGAGAACACCAGTCCGAGCTGTCTATTCTGTGACAACTTTATATAAATATTAGAAAAATTAGTATGAGATGCAAAACTAAATCAAAAAGGCACCAAATTCTAAGATCCCGATTGGCCTCAAAAATCACGCAATTACTTCAGATTTCTTCAAACTGGATGAGTAAATGAGAAATAGCAACAGATGATATATGTACGTGTGTATGATGTGGAAACAAACAATCAGCGCACTACCATCTTGTCACCCACGACATTGCTGATGGGTAGCCTTAATTTTGAACTTGTTGATAATTTCTTCTATCTTGGAACCAACTCAAACAACCAGTTGACAATGTTCGTCTGGAAATCCAACACCGTTTCACTTACGCCAAGAGATACTACTATAGGCTGAGAGAGAAATTATGAATTAAATTCCTCCTTCGTGGAATCATGATCACACTCTACACGCCGCTCATCATTCCGATCGTACTTTATGGTACACAAACGAGTTCTTATTTCAGAAAAATTAGCAAAAACTCCCAACAATAAAAATATTCATTTTTGTTTAAAATTGAAAACAAAATATGAAAATATTTAAAACCCTTCCACAGACATTCATAGCTAATTTCGTAGCACATTCATTAATCTTAAGCTGTTTTTTTTGTAGCAGTCTCATTCATATAAACCCTCAAGCCAAGAACCGTCATAATTTCTTTTTTTTTTGTTTTTCTTCTGTTTTTCCTTTATCTTTCGGCTCATGTCATTACAAGTAAACCCCTATCCTGTTAATACTTTTAAAAACATATAAGAGCGCGAAAAGTGCTTAACCCCACCAAGTGTAACATTCACACTCAACACACACACGCACAAAATAAGTATTTATATATACACTCATACGTATACACATGCCTGCCTCGACGTTTACATGCGTTATTCCACAACTTATATTAATTTTTTTTTCGCAACGCCCTCGGCCTTTTCGGTCTTGGCATCTGACAGCTGCTGTGTTACGTCGCGACGTCTGCTACGTCATCGTCACTTTTTCTCAGTGTTTGTGTTTTGTATGGTTGAGCTTTTATTTGAACTGCTCTCATTTCTTTTTTTCTTTGCTCATTTAACTTATCCGCACAAGCTCGGCTTACTTTTCTTTCAACAATTTTATTGCATTAAGTGATTTTTTATACTTTTTTTATTAGTATTTTATTTTATTTTATTTTATTTTTTTTTTTGTTTTTTTTTTTTTGGAGAACCTCATTATGTTGCAATGTGATAACTTCCGTTTCGGTATATCCTTTCACGCTAAATTTACTTTATATTCCTCATCTTACTGAGCTTAATTTTCTGCCATCTTCTTAAATTACATAATTCTACAGCAGCTCTAATGAGTTATGAGGAAATTTCTAATTGAGATATGATGTAGGCTACTGCGCTATTTATAGGTATATGTACGTACCATATTTACGTTACGACTGTTGTTCTATTTCCACACGTTGATAAAATCAAGGAAGCAGTTTCGGCGTATTTTTAAGATAAGGAGAGAAAACATTTTTTACGAGGGTATAAATTAAAAGAAGAAACTGAAAAATATATCCATCTTGGCATCATCGCGTGAGCTGAATTTTTTATTGATGAGCCATCCGTTGAGGTTTGAGAAGAGATAATAGTCCAAGGTAGCCAAATCGGGTAAGGACCTTCGATTCGGAAGCAATTGGAGCGCTAATTCATTGACTTTAGCCATGGAATATATTATGAAAGAACAAAAATCGTTTTAGTCCATTCTCAACTTCATGCCAATGCACCGCTCGGGTTGAGAGGAATACCTTAAAAGCTACTAAATTTACAGAAATTGACCAACAGCCCCACCACCTAGCTTCCAGTGACTTTTTCCATTTTCAAATTAAAACAATCAATCGGCCATTGAAAACCATTTTGAACGGTAAATTAAAAAAAAATTTCAGTGGTATAAAAGCATTGTACTCACTTTATGAAAAGTGTATTTCACTTGAGGGAGACTGTGTTGAAAAATAAAAAAATAAAAAAACATAAAAGTATACATTTGTTTCGTTCAGTACTTTAGGCCGCGAACTTAAATTTTTTGTTTTCTTTTTTTCAAACACATACACAGAGATTTTTCAAAAATGCTGAACAAATCACAGTGAGTATTCAAAATCTGCGCACTAATCTGCACCAAGTAAAGTACTCCATTTTAAAAGGGGTTCAAAGTTTTAGATCTGTGATATCACAATATGAGTATGTGACCAAGAATAATGCAAAATTTTTATTTTTCTATAGACGAATATATATAAAACCACTTAACCTCTTATCGGAGCACAGTGCAAGTAACAATATAAAAGGAATAAAATATCATGATTCATTCTAGTCTAATATAAACAATGGTCTTTGAATCGACTGAGTTTATATTAATTGATATATAGTTTTAATTGAATCAAATTAAATTATTTCATATATTTATTTATTTGGAAGCTTTTTTGGTATTTTTAGACTTCACACATTGCAATTTAAATGAGCAAAATCAAACGTTAGCGATAGTAAAAAATTAGTTTTGTTTTGACGTTTAAAAGTTCTATTTACAAAGTTAATTTGGATTTAAGCTTTCCCCAGCAGGGGAAAATACTAGTATATAATTAACTAGAATCTAACTAGTTAGCATTTTGTGCTAATTCTTTGCCTTCCATTGTTTTTTCTTGTAAGCAACTGATTTAGCATGACGATTTACTCTGAACTGTCAATCGTCCGTTTGTACATCAGCTTTATACTAGTCGTATACCAGTTCATTTAGGCATAATAAAAAAATAAATAAAAGTAAAAATAAAAAATAAGATTGCGGCTGCAGCGAGATTCGAACCGTGAACCCTACGCAATACAGCAATCACCTCTAGCCACTCAGCTATCGTGATTATGAAGCAGTGAGCATCATTTTGTGCACTTCAACAGAGCATACAAGAGAATAGAGCTCACCCATGTCGTGTTTGATGTAAAAACAAAACAGTTTTCTCAAAAGAAGAAAAATTAGATTTAAATATAAGGAATTTAAACTTAAAATGTAAATATATACATATGTAAATATTTCAATAAGTATTGAGATTAAGGCCTAGTAGCTATAGCTCCCAAAATAAACAGCTTATAAAATTTATGTTGTAAACTTTATTTTATATAAATATAAATATTATTAATGTCACACAGGCGGACAGTGGGTTATTAGTAGAACACTTCGCCAAAAATATTACAAGCCGACACGATTTTGTAACTAGGAACAGGGCTTTGCTTTTCCGAAGGTAATTATTTTTCTCACTATTTTCAAAGTAAACTAATGGACAATTTCTGAGAGGCAAAAAAGTTTTTTAAAATTTCTAAATGGCTTTTAAAGAGTAGAAGTGGTACTTTCAGATCGAATAACGTTCCCAAAAAAAAAGTTTTTTTTTTCTAGAAGTGGCATGACCTCAAAGGTAGCCAAAAATCTGTTTTTTTAACTATTAGGTTTGAAAATCTCAAAAACTTGAACCAGATTCGGGTTAAGCACGTCAGAAATCTTAAAAAGGTATAGTTCGGTTTCTGGTTACAAAATCATGTCGGCTTGTATTATTGGCGAAGTGTTCTACTAGTAACCACCTGGTATGGTTTAATTTTGAAAATACTGGTATTTAACTAGAATTTTAGCATACTAGTCTACCTTCTACCTATAGAGTATACTCGTATACTCGTATATGACGTATTACTATTAAAATATAGCAAATGAAACACAATTGCTTTCGCGTATTTTGTTTAACGAATTTTTATTCAATTTGATTTAATTTCAATATTTTTTCAGCCAATGTTGATACACACAATTTGTTTTGCCAGCCAACTAAAGTAAAATAAACAACCACGTTTTTATCAGCTTAATAGATGCATACGTATGTACGTATAGACTTATTTACTGTATTTTAATTGCGGCATTTAAATTTTTCTTCTTTTTTTTCTACTCTTGACTTGTACTACATATATGTATACTCGTATGTACATTTGAGTTTATTGACGTATTTTATATTTAATTTTATTTCCATTGTTTATTTATGCCAAAACAAAGGAATTTACATAAATATTAGAAACTTAAGATAATATAAATGTTATGACTACTTTGTTTAGCGTTAGTTAAATACTTTATTTTTAGGATTTTATTTATACCAATCCTATTTAAATTAGTTTAAATTTTGTTAGAAAATGAAAAAAAAACTATTATTTGAACATTAATTGTCTCAGTTCAGATTTTTGCTATAATTTTCCTAACTTAAATACTATCATAAATCTGATTTCGCCAGGAAAGTTATAAAAACTTCGGCTTGAGAGATCTTCTTTCTTGTTATTTATGTAACTAATCCCACAGTATTTTAAATACGAATAAATAAGTAAACCAATCAACAAAAGTACACTACAAATACAGCAGACGTTCTTCTCATATAATCATCGCTTTTTGTTTCCTTTTTGTTTTTGATTTTTTGCTGGGACTGATAATTTAAGTTTGGGCCAAAGGATTATATTATATACAGATTAAAGTACAATTTTTTAAAGACATTTCATTTTTGAATAACCCTTGCAAAATAGAATAGTTTACCAGGAGTCGTAAGTCGACTGCACCAATATTCAAGGCAAGAAGAAGCCGATAAACTATTCCATCTCCTACTTCCACTACAAATTAACCACTCAGGGGCAATGAGGTTCTACTTTTCCTCTGGGCCGGTCAGATCAAGATACTGCTCCCGCCCTTTATGGTACAAATTAGTTTAGAATTATTTAGGGAACCGCCAGAAACTACTCTTCCACTTGGAAGGTAGTTGTGAGATATATCCCTTCTACATTTACGATCCATACACAGCCTGACGGGTGCGACAATTCAAAACGAATTTCATTGTGTTCATTACTTTATAAAGGATCTCGGTATCTGACGAGCTAAGGCCAGCCATAAGCCGGAGTTCGTCATATAATTTGTTTTTGAGTCAGGAAACCACACATAGGAATGAGGTCAAAAATCTCGCTAATGGAGCGATTGATCTCCACCTCAATACAACTATCACGATTTCTCCACAATTGTAGAAACTCATATATGTAACCCTCCAGTGTTTGGTATGGCTGAAAATAGTAAATTGAGCTTTCATTTCACTTAATCGGCCATTTAATGGTGTAGTTTGTAAAAGTGGAGTGACTTTGTATTAACATTCCCCTCGAACTCTTTTTTGTGCTTTGCTTCTAAATAATAATATAAAAATAAATAAATATAGTTTCAAAATAACTTAAAGAATATTTTTATAAAATAAGTAAACAAATACATGCATGCGTGAAATATGTATATGTATACTCCAGGCGGACAATAGACTAATCCATAACTAACCACACTCCAAACGAAAAAGAACTAAGCATTTCGCAAAGGATTTTCTCTGAATACCCGTATGTGATCTAATTGGTCTAAAAACCGAAGCCTCATGACCACCCAATACGATCACGTTTCGATCTTCGATTAGCAGAATAATCGTGTTTCTACCACAAAATAATCTTTTTCGTTTAATCTAAATTTTATCTTAGCGGCCCCAAAACTGTCATATTTGGAAAATAATTACGGAAAAGCCTATGCATCCTCAACGTGTGATGGATTATTATGGTTGCGGAGCAGCAGCATTGGTTCGAAATACGAAATGTTAAAACTGTCAGGGACCGTGAGGTTTTTAGACGTCCGTCAAAAAAGCCAAAATTTCCCAATGCAATGAGGAGAAAAATTCTCATATGGGCACAACTATATAGGATATGCATTATCAATTATTGGTACAAAGAAAATTAATTTAAAAACCCCATTATATCCCCGTTAACCTCTTTCATCGAAACCATGACTGAGCGAATCGAGGGAGTTATAAAAAAAAGGTGTCGAGAGATAAAATAAGATACTCAAGGATAAATACAAACCACTTTTTTACGCTTCCTTAAATTAGTTTTAATTTTAGTTACAATTTCTCATCGGTCACAATCCAGTGAACAGGTTCTATATTGAATTGGTATTTTATCACGGCTGTAGCGATTTTTAGCCGCACTCCTTATTTAATTTGACGTGTGCGCCGCATCCGGACAGCTGATTGATTTTTGTGAGAAGCTTTTATTTAACGTCAGATCTGCACTCGGTGTGCTTCCATACCTTTTTCTAATTATTCAATCGCAAAGTGGCTGCTGTATGCCCTCAAGAGCTTCTCGAATTCCATTTTTGAGGTCTTGAATCGATGACGTCCTGTTGGCGTAGACCATATCTTTCAAGTGGGTTAATGGAAGAAGAATCAACGTGTTAAATCGCAAGACCTCGTTGGCCAATTGGAATCACCTCTTCGAGAGATAACATGGCACGGGAACTTTTCCCGTGTAAAAGTACGATGGTTTAGTTTCTTGTGTGACACGTAGTGACGTCTTGTTGAAAGTAAACGTTGTCCAGATCAATATCATGACTCCGCTGGACCATAAACCGTACCAAACAGTTAGAAGTTGAGCATGGAAAGGCTTTTCAACAATAAATCTTAGATTTTCCGAACCCCAGTGACAGTAGCTATCGAGGTGGAAATGGGCATCTTCGGTCGAGATGATTTTTCAGTGAAATTCCGGACCATTGTCATGCAATTTAAGGACCCAAACAACAAACACACGACGTTGTTTTTGATCAGCTGGCTTGAGTTTTTGTATTAACAGAACTTTATAAGCCTTAAGACCCAATTCTTTATGCAAAGTACGGTGTAATGACATTTGTAGAATGCCCAATGCCAAGGAACGATGAGAAATGGACAAACCTGGGGTTTCTTCAACAGTTACATCAGCAATATCATCAGTTGTTCTTGAGTAACGTACACGTGTTTTATTATTCACATCACTCAATTATCCCAAAACTTCCATTTACAATCTACGAGAGTTGTGAGTCAGCTGCTGTAGCGACAAGTAGCTTTAGCAAAAATAGGTGAGGTACTACGACTTATTTTAGATATCATGAGAAGGAGAGGAACTTCTTCCCCTTTAAGGAAAACGGCAGGTGTGTAGAGGCGGTGAGGCTCCACTTTTCCTCTTGGAAGGTAGTTGTGAGATTCTACTACTCATTGTTCATAACTTTTTCAAAGCCTCCCGGCATCCGGCGCACTAACTCCAGCGACAATCCGGAGTTCGTCATAATATTTTGTTGCTACCGCTTTTTCAAAAAATCTTAAGGCTTTAAACTAAAAATTTTGATTGAATACTTGATGCAATGTCACATTATCTGTACGAGTATGTATGTTCTTCTCATTTTTACCTGTAAAATTTAATTTCTGCCTAAAAGGCTCAGTTTTCCGCTTACTGCTACCGCAGTGTACATTGAGAGAGGGCATCTGAGGAGCATTTGGAAAATTTGAAATTCATTGAAATTTCATTTTATATCCTGCACAAGAAAGATGGGATTATGTTTGTCATTTTCACTCGATTTTTTTTTTTTCAAAAGTGTTTAATATTTAATCCTGTTTGCTTGTTTATCTTGTCACTTGAAGTCCATTCTACAGAAGATAACTGCTTTACGGGAACACACCTGCATATCTGCATAAATGTATATATATTTCGGCTTAAAAATAAAAATCTCATTTTCAATATCATGTCAACACCTCATCCTTCCTTCCGTCAACTTGTCTATTATCACATTGTCATTTCAACTGGGTGATAATAAGAAAAGAACGGATGTACGTATGTATGCATAGTCTCGTATAAATGAAATATGACACATCAAGTGAATGTCATTTTCCACATGGCGGCGTGTTTGTACAAAGTACAATATTTGGAAATACTCCGTCCTAAGCTCAGAGCCGAATTATGCACATCACTCATATATTCTCCACATACTTAACATATTGGCTTACAAGATATGATTAATGTTGAAACAATTTTCGATGAAGTAGATTTTTATACTGAATTTAGCACAGGTGTGCTACTCACTTATCGCTGCCTTCATGACAAGGTGAAAAGGTTAACAGAAGCGTGAAAATACTTAATAATAAGGGAAAAAAGGAGGATGGGGCCATGTGTAGAAGTTCACGGAAATGAGAAAAGTTTTTGGCTGTCATTCATCTGGAATGAAACGATTCTTTTACATAGGTTTCAACGAGCGCACGACTTCCGATCTAAGACAAAGTGTGCCCTGGGTAAACCACAAGCGTCCGTTGGGAAGCGAGCTAAAGTAAAAAGGTGAATCCCCAAACGGTTGTGCGTAGAGCTTGGGACCCAAACCATGAAAAATATATTCATATAAAAAATCCAGGAAAGTCTCGGATCAGAGACCCGCCTTTCGATAACGACCCCTGTAAAAGTTTTCAGGATCACAATTTGCTCTGCTTGTTGGTGTCCCCGTAAAACTAAAGGCTGAAATCACCACCTTCCTAAAAGTGCGATGGGACGAGACAGCGGGTAAATTTGGGATTTGTGTTGAAAGGGAGACTCCACTGCCGAGTAATGGCATTCACTCCGGCCGATGAACGTGTAGTTTCAAAGCGAAATTTTTCAACACATCGCTTACTTGCGCCCCTACTCCAATAGAAGGTAAAGAGGATGTGAGCAAAGGTTGACTTGCATGAGCGACTGGGACATCAGTATGAACGCGGCCCCACCAAGTTGTCGAAATTGTGCTTGGCGACTTTGCCAGGGTGGGCAAAAAAGGTATCTTCGACGCAACTGTCGAAAATCCCCAAATGACTTGATCGTAATGTCAATCCTACAACCATAATGATCATGTTGTGATAGATGGACGAAACACCTGCAGTTTTCTACAAGTACGTACGTTCGGCGGTCCTAACATCGATTCGCATCACTATATTGTCGCAGCGAAGATATCGATCCTCTTCTATGTATCAAAGAATGTACAACAATAAACACAAGGGAGGTTCGATGCCAATAAGTTGCAATCACAACTTATACTCCTGCTCTCTGAGAGCGCTCACCACTAACCAGTGAACCTGAAAAATAAATTGGCTTTGACGAAGTTCGAAGGCAGAGCTACTGACAAGGTGCAAGCATTAGATTTTTGTAGAATATGGTTGGACGATTGTATGCTCTGCAAGAAGCTGCTCCTGCGCTGCTATGCCTGAGTTTGGTGCTCCCGCAAAACTTAACATAAAACGAGCGTCAAAACAGCGCGATTCTATATGGTGTGATTTTTATACTGGAGAAGATAACAAGAGCTGCGAAACTAAATAAACAAGACAGTACAACAGCTGGCGTATGCCGATGATATGAGGAAGCGAAGCTTACAGTGGGGAGGAAAAGTGATTCCACGATCAACGTTTTCATGTTTGAGCTCAAATAATTATTAAACGAATAAAGTAAACGACAAAAACTTTTTTTAAAGAACACCTTGTTTATTTTTTACAATTTAGCGTATATAGCAAAATGGAAAAAGAAGAAATGGAATAGTTATGATTTAAAAACCAAAACAAGCGGCTTGTACTCAGTTTTGCACCATCCGTTATTCGCTCATATTTTTGCTCATCTTATTTTTTTAACAGCAATAGACCTGCAGATTTACCGCTAAATGCCTTTTGCATTTATTATTCGTTGTCAGAATTCAGAAAATCACTCTCTTCCGCTAGTTTATAGTTGATTTGTTGAAGTTGGAACTTAGTCTCTAATTATTCACTGAATAATTTAGAAGCTGTCGTCGGATAAAGAAAATAGTATTATCTCCCTGACTAAAAGTGGGTGTTCGATCCGCATTATTGCTGGGAAGCTACATATTAGTCAATCAGTGGTTTTCAGTGTGCAGAAAAGACAAAATGTTTGTGCTGAAAAGAAATTGAATGATCGCCGTTGCCTTCTAACAGACTCTGACGCTCGACTTATGGTGTCTAAAATGAGAAAAAATAGACACGCCAAAAGAACGTTCTACAGAAATAAATAAAGGCAGTGAAAAAAAACAAACCAGTTTTATCCGAGAAAAATGATAAGGCTCGGCTAAAATTCGCCAAGGAACAGAAGAACTGGACAATAGAAGACTGGAAAAGTGTTATCTGGTCGGATGAATCTAAGTTTAATCGTTTTCAATCGGATGGAAAGCAATACTGTTGGCGGAGACCTGGTGACAAGGCATCATGTGAAGCAAACCGTGAAACATGGAGGCGGCAACATAATGGCATGAGGGTGTTTCACGTATTCGCAGGTTGGACCGTTGCACAAAATTGTCGGGATTATGCGAAAGTAAGACTATTTGAGCATTTTGCAAACACATCTTCACAATTTTCTTGACCGGTGTGCGTACCCAGAGCAGGAAATCACTTTTCAGCGAGATGGGGATCCCAAGCACACTGCGAAAATTGTTAAAGAATGGCTCTAAAACCAAAATTTTAAGATGATGGAGTGGCCAGCGCAAAGTCCCGACCTCAATCTGATTGAAAACCTATGGTCAATCGTAAAGCGACGGTTCGCACAGTATCAACCAGGGGCTGGCTAATTATGACGATCTTTGGGGGCGTGTAGAACAAGAGCGGAATAATAGTTCAAAAGGAATATTGGAATAATTGTTTGAAAGTATGCCAAAACGTATGAAATATGTCATACAATATAAAGTTTTCTGGACCAAATATTAATTATTAATTTATTTTGTATTTTTTCTTAAATGGTGCAAAACTGAGAACATGCCGCTTGTTTTTGTTTTTGAATCATTAGTATTCTATAGCTTCTTCAATTACTTTGTTCGTTTAGTTTTTTATGCGCTCCCAAACAGGAAAACGTTGATCGTGGAATCATTTTTGCTCCCCACTGTATGTGTCAGGTGGTAAACGATGGTAAGACGAGATATCTGCTGTCATCAAACAAACAGCCATCACTCGGCTCCAACTTCACTGCTGACAGTCGCAACTTCGAGCTCGGAGCTCTTCCTCCAATTCGTCTATCTAGGTACCAGTATTAACACCAACAACAATGTCAACCTCGTTGCTGCTTTGAACTAAGTAGTCAAAGAAAGTTAAAATCCTCTCCATACGAACAAAAACCATACTCTACAAGCCGCTCATCCTTTCCGTTCTTCCATATAGTAGACGTGTACGATGTCAACATCTGCTGAATCTGCTTTGGGAGTCTTCGAGAGGAAAGTTTTGCGAACGATTTATGATCCTTTGCGCACAGACAAAGGCGAATACCGCAAATGATGGAACAATGTTATACGATGATATTGACATAGTTCAGCAAATAAAGAGACAGCGGCTACGCTGGCTAGGTCATGTCGTCCAAATGGATGAAAGCACTCCAGCTTTGAAAGTATTCGACGCAGTACCTTCACTCCATTGGAAGGATCAAGTGGAGAGCAATCTGGCTTCGCTTGGTATTTCCAACGTCCGCCAAACACCAGTGAGAATGGATGAATAGCGCTATATTGTCAGTTCGGCTATAATCGCATAAGTGGTGCCAACGCCAATAAAGAAGAAGAAGTATAGAGAACTCAAAAGTGGTTAAAATAATAATGATACAGAGTTGCCATTCTTTTCCAAATTACTTCTATTCCACTTAAAGTCTTCTATAAGACTCGAACTCAAGCTAAACAGCTGAACCGATTTTGATAAAAAGATTATTTGTGTTCAAATGTTTGAAAAAAAAAGATATGGATTTACATTTCACAGAGCCACCACCTGCTTCAAAATTTAAATTTGAAAAAAGTCATAAAATAAATTAAGTATAACAATATGGGTATCAAAGTGAAGAGATTTCAGAAAAGTTTAATGAAACGCAATTGTAAACAGCGTGGCCACCTATTTAAAAGAAGTTAATACAAAATATTTTGTAAAATGCATTATACATTACTATACCGTTTTCGGAATAAAGCGATTTCAAAAGCTTAGTGGTGGAGAAATTGTTTGTGCAACACTGTCATCTGTTGGAAAACTTTAAAATGAATTAAATGAATAATATTGAGGTTATTAAACTAATGAAAACTTTGAAAATTTACAGTGGCAAATTTTTTTTGAGGGTTACCACCTTTTTGCTGTTTCAAAAAACAATCAAATTGTTTAGGCAACAAATAATACAAAATGAATATTAAGTTGAATATATTTAAGAAAAGCTTGATGTAAAATTTTTTTTTGAAAATTAATTGAAAGCTTCATTTCTTAAATCAAATATAACAATAAGGATATCAAGACTTCAAACATTTTTTGAAGGGTTTTGAAGCCTGTTTGAAAATTTTAGTACAGATGGCAGAGGGGATTTGTTTGCCAGACATGTGTGAAAATTTTAATTTGCGACCAGGTGGATGAACTAAAATATGGATTCCAAAAATTCAAACTCGAGATTACTTGCCTGGGATGAAGATTTTTGTAGAAATGTTAACAAAAAAGAAAAGAGATTTTAGAAAAAAAAAACAAAATTTTTGAAGTATCACAGATGATTGAAATGTTAATAAAATTTGAAAAAATTAAATAATATTAATGAAATTAATTTAAAAAAATTTACAATTTCTCACAACTTTCAATATTTTCTTAGGTTTAGCGAAACACACCTAGCTATAGCTTGCAAATATATATACTTATATATTATAATAAAATATGAATATAAAGCTAAAATTAAAGAGATTAAATTGTAATAAAAAATCTCTTTGTTTCCAACTAGATAAATACTTTCAAAACCAATACATATGAAAATAAAATTTTATTTAAAAATTTCAAATTTTTTCTACATCAGACAACGCTTCTTGCATGCCCTTAGTTTACAAAACGGATAAGTTAATTGTAAAATTTGTAAATTTCATTTCGGTAGTTAAATTGTTTTAAGTATTTAAGTAAATAAAATGGTGGCAAAGTTTGGTGATTTCTAAAATGGGAAGTGTAGGCGTAAACGCAAACAAATTTTCGGTAGTAACATAAATTCCAACAAACGGGCAGTGCCATTGTAAATTTGCATATAGTTCGTAGATATTTTTTCTATATACACGTACACACACGCTGTGGTGGTGCCTTGGTTGTGCTACTTTTCAAACTACCAAAACTTTTATGGGCAATATCCGCCCAACAAACAAAATTCGGCTTCGGCTTATTTATTTTATTTTTATTTTTATTTATTTTATTTTTGTTTTTTTTGTTTGTTTTGTATTCGCACAAACCTAAGCCTTAAGGCAAACGGAATAAGCAAAAAGCGTACCTCGTACACGCAGCCACTCTCATACATATGTGCATAGAAGAGTATTTAATACCGCACAATTCTAGTTGGTAGTACACTGTCTTTGAAGCTTGTAAATTTAACATGAAAAAAAATATATATTTTTTTCATTTTTGGCAATGCAACACAACTAAGCTGGGTTTTATTTATTTACTTTGAGGAAATGCGCACAAAGTAGAGAATGAACTAAATTTTCATTTTCATTGCCAACTGTTGAAAAGCAATAAAAATAAAATATTTCTGCGGCATGTATATATGTAGCAATTGTAGCTTCACATATATGTTGCTTGTTGCTTATGGAAGAACAACAATAAAAAATTTCCCTACAAAATTCGTGAACAGTACAGCAACTACGTGCATTGATACATGGGAAAAGAATGCAAGAAACACTTAAAAGTTTCTACAAAATATGTTTCCTTAAAAAAATATATATTTTTAATAAATTTTTATTCATACCAATGAATATTTTTGACGCAGATATTTAAATAAGAGCCTTTGCAACCTGCCGACCCTCTAATATCATGCAATATTAAATAATAAAATGTTACATTTTTACAAACGTATACACGCACACATGCCCACGCATCACTTGTATTCACTGTTGCTTTCACTAAGTCCCTACACAGCCGTCATCAAGAGGCAACACCTACTTTTTCTGGATTCAACAACACTGCACAGATTTATAAATACTCAACAAATGTGGTGAGTATGAGTGTATGTGTGTGTGTTTGTGTGTATGTGTGTATGTGTTTTGTCTATAAATAACTCGCTTTTCTTCGAGCGTTTGTTTTTTGCTTTGCGTTTCGTTACTCAGGTTATGCAAAATTATTTGATTGAGCTTATAAGCTTCAGGGAATCTTACCAAATACAGATATTTGAGTAATCTTCCTTTGATATTTTATTAGTAAGTATTTTTTCAACTGAGTGGATCATTACTCTATTACAGAATTAACTACGAAAGGAGTTTTTTATCATATTAAAGTGGATATTTTTGTTTATTTGGCAGCCCCACAAATAATACGCCACCGTTAGATTTGGAAATTCTATATCCGAAATTGTAGAAAGTTAATTGAAAAAAAAATAGTAATTGCAGTCGCCCCCCGTCAGTGAATATCAAGCTATCCTGGTGTATTTCTGGTATGAAATAAAAGCTCCTCATAAAGCTCCAATCAATTGTTCGGAGGTGGCTTTGCTGAAACGGTAGGCTCCTCCTCTTGAGGCCAATTCTGCATTACCCAAATCATTCGAATAGACAGCAACAGATCACTTCGTGTGTGGTCCAGATTACAAGGTGGATGCATAAGAGCCTCTTGGAGCTTCTGGCATATCACTATCGTTGACCAAAGCTGTATGCTTCTGGACAATTGTTTTCTTAAGATGGCCTAATCGCTGAAAGTACAGGTCCGAATTAAAAGTTTGGTCATAGAGGAGCAGCTCATAGTGAATGATTCCTTGCCGATCCCACCAAACACACAAGAGACCGTTTGTGCCGTCACATTGTCCTTCAACTTCGATCGTTTTTATTTTTCGCTGCGGTAAGTGACACGCTTTCATAACCAGTCACTATCAACTTCAGAAGTGGGTTGATTTTGTTCGATTCAGCAACGATTTGCCGTTGGAAATTCGGTCCATGAGGTTTTCTCTCGTTAACTCCAGTGACATCTTTACATCGAGCTTCTTTGTATCGACGAAACCATGACTATACTTTACATACGCAGGAACATTCTTTGAACTTTATTTTTTGAAGATTATCTTTTGGTCGGGGCTACGGCTCAGATGGTTCATCCGTTGAGTTAAATTTTCGATAACTTCTTCGAACATTTTCAGTGGTAACGTGCGAATGACACTCGTGATATTTTGCTCCAAGGCCTGAATCCGCATAGACTTTAGACTTTACATATCCCCACAGAAAAAAGTCGAACGGTCTAACATGGTAATGATTGTGAAATTATCTGCTCAACGAAGTGTTCTCTAAATAAATCCGAGCTTCAAATAAATATTCGGTCATTAGTCGTTATTATGGCATGATAATGGTCGCTACTGATGGTTACGTTCTCACCGGCACCATTTTTGAAGAAATATGGACCGATGATTCCACCGGCCCACAAACCACACCAAACTATCGTTTTTTCTGAATTAAATTACTGTTCTTTAATCTCTTCAGGTTGCTCTTCGTTAGAAATGCAGCAACTATGCTTATTTACATACCCTTTGAGCCAGGAATGGGCCTCAAACAAAAATTTGGATCGAAAACGCCGGATCTTCTTGGAATTCCAACGTTATTCAGGCGTAAGTATTTCCATGAAGAAATGTCAAACAATACTGAACAAAAATAACATGACAGCTTGAGACTACTCACGCGTGATCTTACAAAAAAAAAGGCTATTGAAATAGTACCTCTACTTAGATCACTTTTTAAATCCAAATATTAGGCAAACTGTACCATAAGAACGATTTTTTTCGATAGATCGATACCACATCCACTTCATGGAAAATTATTATATTTGGGATTAGTGAAGAGAAAATATTTTTGCACCTGAGGACTATCATGATAAAAGGTGTGCGAATGTGTACTCCAAATATACAGTCAGCAAACTACAACAATTTGTCTATAAAACATCGTAAAATTAAATAATCAATAACGAAGATTTATATTTTTCCCTGATTATAATTATAAATATAAATATCAGCCAAGCATCCTGTGTTCATGATTATACCTTATACCTACATATGTTAATCTCAGGCAGAAAAACATTAATATAATAATTTTACCTATACAAAAGATGTTTAAATTTTCCTACATTCTTGCTTATATGTACTTCTTCTCAAATCTTCAACTGCAAAAAAACTATGGAAAAACGTACATACTCATAAAGAGGTATGTAGCGTTTACTAGTCTGCCATAAAAAAAGGATTTGCAACAAGTTGAAGTCATACGTAACATAACAGCAACAATAACAACAACAATAATACAAGTTTTACCCAAAAATATTTGTCAAAGTTGTAAATACATATGTACAAATATATATACGAGTATGTCATCCAGTGACATGTTAAAGTGACTGACTAGGCAAATTCCCCATTATCGACACAAAGTGTGACACGCATATGCAAACATGTCGCACCAAAGAAAACAGAAAGAGTAGAAAATGTGTTATATGCCCCATACATATAAGCAGAGAATATACTTCTTCTTCATAACTGTCGTATACAACCCTGCGAAAAACTTGAGTACTCCAGACATGCATGAAATATATAGTCCACGCTGACCATGGGGTGACCCAAAACTCAACACACTCCTTACAAAAAACTTGGTCTACTTGGCACTATGATGCCCTGAGACTCATCCAACATAGAGCATACAACTAAATTATTGAGGGACTATGTTGATAGTAGACTGATCAAACTGTTACTTGTATTAAGCAAAAAATAAAAAAGAACTTAGCATTCTTATGAGTGCACCAACGGCGCACCTACCTCTGCGATATCATCTGCATAAGCTAGGTACAGCAGAATCGGCTGAATGCAGACCATGCCCATAGAATGACGAAACGCTAGTGTACTACCTTTACGTTTTTGGACTAGTCTGATTTCAGTTGAACAGTTCTAGTATTGAACAAAAACAAATCTACCGAACTCTTTGAAAACTACAGCCTACTTACATATTTGTATGAATGTATGTATATATGTATGTATGTATGTTAATGTGGGCATAAAGTTAGTCTAGAGTTTGTCACGCAATATCCCAGTTCATCAACTCATCTCAACACTAATGTCATGTTTCATGTCTTCGTACAAGTCTGTTTAACATAGACGAATTGCGCAGAAAACTTGCTGGTGAAAAGTTTTTCAACAGTATTTTACCGTTACGTGACTTATGCATTTATGCTATTATTTGTACGAGTATACACGTATATGTAAATGTAATTGGCGCTTAATAACCGCTGAAGCGACTTTCGGCGGGGCTCCTCCTCCAATTGTGGTATGCGTCTTTATGTTGATTCCGACAAATGGAAGGAACTACATACAATTCAATATTTTCGTTTGGCGGTCCGAGCAGGTCTCGAACCTTGGACTTCCAAATTGGAGTCCGTGCTGCTAACCACTCGGTTATGCACATATGTAAATCTTTGCCTACTTGTAAAGCGTGAATGTAGTTCTGTAGGTATATTATAAATAGATACATATATATTTACATAGTAATGTATGTAAATTTTATATTTTCCAGCTATTTAAAGTGTACTTAAATTTTACTTTCACTTTTTATTACAGTAATAAAAAACATATCAGCTTTACGCAGATATACTAGGAATATTTAAAATAAAATAAACAAATTTACGCTTTAAGGATTTTTCTTTGAAAACGTTCAAAAAATATCAAAAAATTGTTATAATACATGGCAGTAAGTGTACTGAGATACTTACGATCGGAGAGATTTTATTTTCATCATGTTGGCAACACGGTAGTGTAGCCATATTTCTCCTCTTTGCAACGAGACCGTCATCCGACAGTTATCGGAGTTAGTTGGAAGATGAAGTCATTCGTTTGAGTATCATCAAAATGGGCATACGTCTGCATTTAATGAGCAGAAGAGCAGAAGACCTTCAATGGGGACTGATGAAATGTCTGAAAAAATCGAAAATGCGCTCCGTAATGATTGCAGTTTGACTGTGGATCGATTTTATGCGATGTTTCCACAAATTTTCAAGTTTGTACTATACGAAACAAGCACAGAAACCCTCGGATATCGGAAGCCCTCCGCGAAGAGTAGTTCGCGGTAAACTTTTTTCAGAAAGGTATCAAAAAATTAATACCCCGCTTTATCTCCTACAGAGAGATTAATGTCCCTATGTTGAAAAGTCGCTTGCATTATGTACTAAAGTATCGCGTAATTTTGTGGTTTAGATAAACATTTCTAAAACCAACAAAGCTCAGCACGCTTACTTTCTGAATATGCCTCGTGAACATCTAGTATATTTTTACCTCAAAAATCTTCGCTCTCTACTTTAAGCACTTTTCCCTAGTAGCTTGTTATACGTGTATGCAACAAATATACATATGTACATACTCGCACGTATGTGAATGAAATAAATCAAAAATCAAGAAAAGTTTTCGCAAAAGTATGCTCTTGAAATTTTTTGTACAAATTTGTATCAGTAAAAATTCATAAGTAATGATTTTATAATAACCGTTATTTGCATAAGCCTCAGTATACACACTAGTAAATATTTGTATGAAAGTGAGCTTTAAGCATCAACTTTGTTGAAAATTATTAACTCTTTTTGCATACATGTTTCTTCAGAAATTATTTAAACTTTTGAGCAGTGTATAGTTTTTTGTTTTTGCTTTTGTTATTAATAATAATAATAATAATAATATTTCCCAATAAAATAGTAAGGAAGTGACATTTCAAAGATTTGATGGTCAATATTCTTAAGAAATCGAAAGAAAGATTAGTAAAGTTTTTAATAAAAAAAATCCGTAATTAAAATAAACATATTTTCTTTCTAGAAGAAGCACAAAAATATCAACAATAAATATATGAGTGGGAATTCAATTGCCTCCGAAGTTAGAAACGCCTAAACGTTACACCGGTGCGTATACGCAACTTAACAGTGACACTACCTCTTTCGGAGTTGGTCTTCTTGATAGGTTTGCTAAAATGCTCATAATGCTCATAATGAACAGACTTACCCCAAATCAACGTTTGCAAATCGTGTAAATTTATGACCAAAACGATATATCAGCTGGTCACGTTTCTCAGAAGAAAATTAATGTTCAGCGATGGTGCTTACTTTTGTTTGAATGGAGACGATATTAAATAAAATTGTCCCATTTGGAGTGATGACAATGAAGAAATCTTTGTTGAGAGGCCGTTGTCACAGTTTGGTGTGCTCTATGGGCAGAGGAAATCGTTGGCGCATATTTCTTCAAAAATTTAAGGGGGAATTAAACAGGAGTCACTGGCTTGCCACCTGAATTATGAATATGATGGTGAAGAACTGACAAGCAGAGTATGTTCTACCCAATCCATAGCAACGTAAAACACTAGACTGATCAATTGGACCTTATTATTAAATAGTGCGGCCTGATAAATCAACCATTAACCAGATATCAGGATCGACACATACCATGTCTTCGTTTAATTTAAAGCCACCTTCGATAGCCAGAAAAGTATCTAGCGCAAGGCAACACTAAAGTCTCAGCCAGAATTGATAAATACTAAACGAGGTTAGTCGAGGGGACTCTATATCTTTCGATTTCTTCAACCTAATCCTGAGGAAATTACTAAAAGCCGCATAGCCTAATAGAGAAAGTTTAGTGATATACTTTTCCTAAACAACAGCGACGTAAGTTTAGCTTTCTGCAGACGCGATAAGGCGCCGCGACCAATGGGTCTTGTAGGAAATGAGAACAAGACGAAATATCTCCTGTCATCAAATAAACAGCGAGCGCATTCCCGTCATAGCTCCCACGTCACTGTCGACTGTAGTAAGTTTGAAGTCGTAGATAATTTCATCTGCTTTAGCACCATCAATTAACATTAATTATAATGTCAGCCTGGAAGTCTAACGCAGAATCACAGTTGCCAAAATAATGCTAATTTGGACGGAGCAGGAAATTGCGAAACTTCTCTCTCGATGAACAGAAGTAAAGCCCTGTGAGTCAATTAACATTCCGGTTCTGCTATATGGTGCAAATGGACACTGTCTAGGTCATATTATTCGGATGTACTAGAACACTTCAACTTCAGTAAAAGAAAGACCCGCAATCAGGTGTGGAAAGACCTTGCATCACTGAAGACGCCAAATGACAAAATAAAAACTGCTATAATCGCCTAAGTACTGAATGCTGATGAAGTCAACTTGATACAAGAATGCTTGCTTGGTAAACCATTTTTTTCTTTTAATCTATCAATTATATCACTTGAGTTTAAATTTAATGAAGATTTGTTCAGTTCCGGATAGTGGGACTATTTGTATGGCATATTTATTTCCCAAAACAAAAGGGTTATAATAAAATATTGCAAAAATATATTTTCCACTGATTTAACTGTACTTCAAATTCGGCCTTTATATCAATTTCTTTTTTTGCATTTTTTCTTTGTCCTCACTTCACTCACACTTTCTTAAGTTCTCTTTATTTATTTGTTTTCCAAAGTTTTCTTCTCCATAAGTTCATAATATATTACATACATACATATATATATATACATACATATATACATATATATGCGTGAAGAATATGAATGTCTTTGCATAACAAAATCATTATAAATTCAGAAGAGCAAGCCACAAATAATCTGCTACAAATTTACTGAATGTTTCATTTTTCATTTCAACACCCAACCCAGGCGCGGTCAACGCATTTTTGTCAACTTGTGCACATCAAGTATCTAGCAACAAATACATAAACAAATAACGTCGTGTGTAAGGTAAATTATTTTCAAATTTGTACACTCATCTGTCAACATGAATAATGCGTGAAAGTGGCACAAAGAGAAGACTTTTTGAACTCGAACTCTTCGCTTTTCCATTGCTACCTTTTTTCGGGGGGAAAATTTTTCCAAATGCGTGACTTTTGTTGGCAAAAGTTTTGAAATTAGAATAAAAATAATATTTTTTAGAACTTTAAGAAGTTTTGCAAATTGTGTTATTTGTCTATTGGACGCAATAAATTTTTTGTAATTTATTTTATTTTATTATTGTATATTTTACCCTATACATATTTCTAAGTTGTAAAAGGAGAGAAGGAAAATAGCAGCAATTCTTCTTCCGATTTCAAACAAAGTTTTATTATTATTTTTTAAATTACATTTTTATATGAATTTATTGGAATTAATTGAATTGAAGTAATCTATAGTTTGCCTCAGCTGTGGTATTATCTGTGGTATTTATGTATGTAAATCCAATGTTTTCCACCAGTTTCAATTACTTGGCCAGCAACACGAGCGTAAATTTCTTACCAAGCAAACTAGCAGAAGATATCGAATAATTTCAAACTTCGTTTTAATATTTATTCATACATATGTATACATATTTAATTAAAGTTTCTGTAGGAAGCATAATTTCTTACTTACCACAAAATGCAGGCAACTCGCCTCAACCAAAAAGCTTTGTTTGCTTATACCACTAAAGTTCTCATAGATATAATATTTTCGCAATTTTAATTACAATCGAGTATGTTCAATAATTTTAATATAAAATACGTTCATTATTTATTCTTCCAAATAAGAAATAATAAATATGATGTGTGTATGTATGTATCTATGCCACCTTTTGATTCCGAAACTACTTAGGCAATTTTGTTCGAATTTTCAGAATAGTTTCATTGAAGCGCACAGAATATTGCTTTGACGCTTACGTATTTTTGAAAAAGTTGCCATCTGTCAGCAAAATAATATTCCGAAAAAAATCTTACTTATTGTTCGATTGTTGCATATCCCCGCAGTTTTTTTTTTTGATGGTCATACTTCTAGTCTTCTTGACTATGAACAACTTAAACTTAGTTGCATACTGTGGCATGTCTGTATCATGTTTTTATTATAAAAACTTCGGTATAACCGAGGACAGCTATTATTTTATGTTTCCTTTTGTGTTCTGCTGAAGTGCACAGTATGTCGTTCGTTCGTTCGTCACTACAGCCTAGTGAAAAGCGATTGTCACTTTAGCGTGTGACATTTACGGTGCAAGTTCCCCTTAAACGAACTGGTATACAACTAGTATAAGGCTGATGCATATTAGGACAATTGAGAGTTTGTAGAATGTAGCCATGTTAAGAACAGCAGTAGCTATAGTTGGCTGTATGTAATATATATAATGTACTAAGTGGTGTATATAATAATATAATTGGTGCTTTATAACCGCTGAAGCGATTTTTGGCCGATATCCTGCTCTAATTTGTTGTATGCGTCCAAATAGACTTACAGTTTATTCTCAGCCGCCTCCGAACGGCAGATGTATTTTCATGAGGAACACTTATTTCATGTCAGAAATACACTCGAAGGGCTTGATATTCCCTACCGAGAGTCGACCGCAATTAGTAAGAATTAATTTATTTTAATTTTTGTAAGTCGATCGGGCCCTGGCCTTCAGAATGACAGTACGCATTGCTAACTATTCGGCTATTGAGGCCGCCTTCAGTGGTATTAGCATAATAATATAGATAAATTTATATTTTTGCATATAATATTAAACATACTAAGTTGAGCGATTATGAATTTACACACGCGCGTTTATATTTAATATTGTAGCTGCAATCTTTTGCTTATTTCAATGCACAATTACGTTAGCTTTGGCAAAGGTTAATATTGTAAAGCCTACTCATGTAAACATATGTATGTATATGTATATGTATGTACGTGCATAAATAATTTTTCAATCCTTTTATAAATGTACTCTTTAAGCATATTTGAAATCTCAATCAAGCGCAAGCAACTCATTTGAATTGGCATTGACGTGGAAAATGCTTCTAAAACATTTATTGAAAATTTTGTGCGTAAATAATCACTCATAAATATTTAAATTAAATGGCAGAAAATTATTTTGACATAATAAATTGGTTATACGAAAGCATGTTGAAGCACATGCATTTATGTAAATATGTATAAGTATATACAGGAGCATCATTATCATTATGCCTTTAATCCTTTTTGTACTCTTTAAGATCACATAAAAAACTTTTTTCGGTACTTAGAAAGAAATTAAATGAGCCAAGGTGATTGCAAAAAGTATCATCCGTCTGGCGACCATATTAGTACATGAAATACGTAATATACTAAAGATTCTATTCATTGAACTCTTTTACGTTAAGTAGATTTTAAGCAATACCTGATATCGGCGTAAAAGATGATGCACAGTGTGCAAGGACAATTGTCGAAAGAGTCGGAAAAAGTAATGGAAATCATAGAGTATAACGGTCATACGAGCGTTATTTTAATTTTCCATAAGCTAAAAATTGCACAAAAAACAGTTTGGAATCACTTGGGAAAAACTGGATACACAAAGAAACTCTATGTATGGATGGATCATGAGTTAACGAGAAAAAATATCATGGACTGAGTTTCCATCTGCGAATAGCTGCTGAATCGTAACAAAACTCACCCATTTCTGAAGTGGATGGAGACTGGTGATGAAAATTGCATCATTTGCAGTAACGTCAAATGAAAACAGTCATGGTCTAAGGGCATATAAAGTGAGCCGGCGCAAACGGTCTCCAAGCCAGAATTCACTGCTTGGTGGGATTAGTAAAGACTCTTCCACGAAGAGCTACTCCTCTGCAACCAAATTCTTATGAGGAATCTGAACTGTTAGCAAATGGACTTGGCTGGAAGGCCACCACCTTATAGTCCGGACCACGCACCAAGTGATTACCAAATGGTTTTGGTGAAGAATTGACCTCAAGAGAAGGCTGAGCAAATCGATTATCCCAAGTTTATGCCAATAGGAACAAGAGTTTCTATGAGAGAGGCATACCGAATTTCATGGTCTTAGTTGATTCTATATTTTAACGGAGTTTCGACCAAAGTCTGATATCTCAACAAGTCAGTATATAGTAGATATACGCTATAGTTGAGCGATTTTGATCATTTTCAGAACAATGTTATTAAAATGTAGCGGAGCATCTGTGTACCTCAACTGGAGGACTACTTAGGTACAAACTGATGGACAGACAAACATAGCTAAATCAACTCAACTCGTCATTCTCACCGGATTGTTATAAGTTTTGATGGGTCTCTCTCCTCTTCTCCTGCTGATAATTACGTACTTCGGACCACAGTTAATATACCATTTCATGTACGTGAGAGGTATAAAAAGGAATGAAGTTTCCGATTGAGCGTAAAAAATTATCTAAGAAACATATTATGGTTTGCTAGGTTCAAAACCGTGTGTACTTCTGATATTATGATATTTATTCTGCTAATTACTTTTCATGCAACTTTTCTTCTGCTATTCAATTCGATTCTCTATTAACACACACATATCTAATATTTACAGTTGTTTCGAGCGCATATTTAGTTCTGATATTGAGATAATTTTTATATTCTCAGGGTTAACTTACAGCTCATTTGCTTTCACTATAAAAATTCTTTACCGTAGTGAAAATTACATTTGTTAAACATAACCTAAATTTTATCCCATTTCTCTTTTTTGTTTTTTTTATGGCACAATCCATCTTTGTAACGGTAAAGCACGTTTCTTTACACGTAATTGTTAATGACAGCACGTAGTTAACACTTTTATTTGCAGGCGAGAGCTTGGAATATGGAAACTACTATTAAAGATAATATTGTTAATATGTGTATGTATGTGTATATTGGATAAAATACGTGAATTGGTGAGAAAAGTGTGGTAACATGTATATATATACTCGTATTCGTATATTGTATACATACTACATAGATATCTGGACGTAAAAATATGAATGATAAAAATTCTTAAATTTTCATTATTAAATTTTAGCAAGCTATTTTTTATGTGGAATAATATTATATATAAGTTAATAAACAATTAAAATTAAAATTAACAATAAAAGTTACATGAAAAATTAAGAATTCTTCAAGCTTTGAGGGGAGGATGTTTAAGAGTAGGGAAGATGATGATAAATGAGCCCAACGGCCCTTGACGGAATTCGGGTGAGATGACAATTCCTCCTTTTACGCTATGAATTTATTGAATGGTGCTAGGGGGTGAGCTCCGTCTATTTATGAATATTTAGTTGCTGAAATATCGCGGTTTTCGTACTTTACAAAATTATCGTTAAATGGGGGGTTGTGTGCTTTTTGTAATTTCACACGTGTGGAGCTTTGGATTACGGCTAAAAGAGAGGCAACTTCAGTGAAACCACTCAGATTTATTCGGTTTAACGGTTCAGATTTATGGAGGGAACACTGCTCCAGCCTACCGAATGGCAGTGAAAATTGAACACCAGAAGCTGGCTTGCCCGTTCCACCAATCGATGACAATGGAACAGATGTTTTCTACCTTAGTGTGAAAGAGGTCGAATAGCAATCGACCGCTTGAAAAGCAGCCGGTACCTAAGGGTTGCTAGCCAAGCTACTCAATATCGCATATCTATCGAACGTATTATGTGAAAGACTCAAGCCCATTGTCCACACACATCACATTTTCGTCGATTTTAGAGCAGCCTACGACACCACGAAGAGGAGCTTTTATGCCGATATGTCTGAATTATACGCGTCTGCGAACCTTTGGATAGAAATCGACCTGACAGACAAAGTGATTTCTTATCGTGTGAGTTCTTTAATTCATTGCTGGAGAAAATAATACGTGCTGCAGAGCTGTATAAAGAAAGTATAATCGCCGATAATATTGACATCATTGGCCTCAATATCGTCGTGAATTCAGCTTTTTTCCAGGCTGGATAAGCAAGCGTAGAATCTGGGTCATGACGAAATATCTCCTGCCATCCATCGCATTCGTGACCTGGCACCCACGTCACTGTTGACAGTCCTAAATTTGAAGTCGTAGATAACTTCGTCTATTTGAAACCAGTATTAACACCAACCGCAATATCAGCCAATGCCAACAGGTGCTACTTTGGACTGAGTAGGACACTAAAAAGTAAAGTCCGCTCTCGACGAACGAAGATCAAACTCTACAAATCGTTCATCATTCTCGTCGTGCTATATAGTGCGGAGGCATCGACGATGACAACATCTGATGAGTCGGCGCTGAAAGGCTTTGAGTGAAAAGTTTTGCGTAAGATTTATGATCCTCTATGAGTTGGGAACGGCGAATACCACATGCGATGGAACAACGAGTTGTACGAGATATACGGCGATTTGAATAGGAAGACCTCCACTACGTGGAGAGACCAGATGGATAAGGACCTGGTATTTTCAGCGAAACGAAAGAATGATTGGTGCGCTGTTGTTAACTCGGATATAATCGTGTAAGCGTCAGTAAAGAAGAAGCAAATATTTTTAATCAGAATTTATTCAAGTTGAATTATTCCAACCATTAAGGAATTAAATTGTCGTATTAAATATAAGTACATATAAAATACATATTTACATTTTTACTCTAGTCTCTAGCGCTAAACCATAATCATGTTTATTCCTAAGCAACAAGAAGTGAAACGAAAAGTCTTTCTCATATAATGTTAATACACGTGTATGTGCATTCAAACAATATTTACATAAATATAAGCATTCACATGAGGGATCTGCACATGTGCGTCTGCGATTCCAGCTGATTTTGCGGAACGAACTTAATTTTACTCAGACCCCGACTGAATTTCTAATCCTCTAAATCGAAGAACTCTTAGAGTCACAGAGAACAAGGCAAATGCGTTATATAAATGTGTTAACTTAATAAATGAATTCATTTGTAAATTAGTATTTCAACACCATTTAAACGATTTCTGTGTGGTTGTTGTGTGAGACCTTCCTTAATAAATAAAATCATAATTATATTTGAATACTACAAAAGTATACACGGCTTTGAATCCAGGCACTTGTTCCGAATATTAATATCCGTTTTTAAAATTGATTCTAGTTTTGGTATATAATTTACTATGATTATTAAAAATTAACGGTGTTTTTTCGAGCCGAATTTACCCAGCTCACGCCAAACCAACCGAGTGGCACGCCTGAAGGATAATCGGAAATCAATAGACCGGTGACCGAAAGCCAGATATAGTCCGGTTTGCCTGAATCCGTGACCAATCGCGGAAGATGATGGTTACCCTAATCAGCTACAGATTTGCTTATAAGCTGCTATTTTAAGGAAAAAAGAGTTGGAAGTTATTCCAGGAGTATTCTTATTCTTTGATATTCTTATTCTTGATTCCCTGAACTATGTCAAGTTCGTAGTATACCTCGTACAGCTCACTGTTCCATCGGTCGCCGTATTTTCTATTCCCAATCCGTAGAGAATCATAAATCTTATGCAAAACTTTTCACTCAAAGCCTTGCAACGCGCATTCATCAGATTTTGTCATCGTCCATGCCTCAGCACCATATAGCAGAACAGGAACGATGAGCGACCTGTAGAGTTTGATCTTCGACGCTCCCTTATCCAGTCTGGAGAAGGCAGAACTGACGACGCCGTTATTGGGGGCACAATGTCAATATCTTCGATGTACGCCAGCCGCTGTATATCCTTATAGAAGATTGTACCTTCTTTCTAACAATCAAGTATGATGAAATGGTGGGCAAAATGAGCTGTATGAGATATGCATACAATGAGGCAAAGCGGTTACGGTGACTAAGCCATGTCGTCCAAATTAACAAAAGCGTTCCCCCTTCGAGGGCATTTGATGCAGTACCTACTGGTGGAAGTAGAGAAAGAGGAGTATATACCTCCACTGCGTTTAAAGGATCTGGATTGAGTTTTACCAATTGGTGCCAAACAGCGAAAGGAAGAAGAATAAGAAGAAATTTAAAGTCAAATGCCAAAAATCAAACTTTAAAAACTATATACATACGTGTATATTCAATAGCCACGAGGTCTCTTTTACACTTTCTTTCCAGAGGTGGATGTAAATAAATTTATTGATTAACTTTTAACCGCTCAATGCTTTTCTAAAGAAATCTATGTAAGGATGTATGTATAAGGCAATACATATGCTTCATATAAACATAAAAAAAATATTTGAATGCAGCATTAAACAATAAATTCAGACTCCATTGCCTTCTTACCTGATAAAATCCGACCAAATAAATAAATGCGACGCGTGTACAAAGACGTTTGCTACCTTCAGTGTTTTAATAACAATAACTGCAAAGGTATTTACTAACACAAGCACTCTAACTCTCACTTCCATTTCCACCACCATCTCCACCTCCACTACCTCTGCCACTCCCACCCCACTTGCCACTTGCCACTTGAAGCAAATACAAACAGCTGTTACTTCGAATATTTACCGATTTTATAGCTCTGGTCATTGTGCTGCAGTCATTTTCCTAAGCTCCAAGCGGAAAGCGCAATTTGGTCAGTATAAAACAAGCATGAACGGATGGCAGGACGAGTGAGCGGTGGCGGGGCAAGAACAATTTGGCAGCGCTAATTTCAACTTATGTTCGCTACGGGCTATTATAGTCGCATTGGTGTTTTGGTGTTTTGGTGTTGGTGCCAAGCGGATGTTGCCACAAAGAGTAATAGACTGTGAGTTGAATGTGCGCCAGCCACAGGGAATTTGGTAGCCTTGCTGTGAAAATAAATATCTCTTTAGAATTGTGCTATAAACTTTGATAGTAAACTTCTACTTTCATTATTGGACAACAGTTTGGTAAGGTTGTGTTTTGTAGGCACATTTAGCTTCTAATGGTCGATGTGATTTAAGTAGTTGAACGTATTATTAAAATTTTTTATTTTTATCGCTCGCACTTTGAGTGACTTTTCAGTTCTTTTGGAAATATATCACTTCGAATCTCCATAAGGATCATGTCACAATGACTTCGAGGTGCTTTTATCAGATATCTTGTAGGAAGTGAATCCTCTCCCTTTAGGGAAAGCGATATTAAAGCAGCCTTCGACAGCATGAAAAGGAGCTGTACTTACGCCGCTATTTCTGAATTCCCCCAAAACTTATATGGTTATGTAAGCTGAAACCAAATAAGCTCGGTCAGGAACGAAGTAAGCCGAAATATCTCCCCTCATTAAATAAACAGTCATCGCATTCACCTCCCGCCTTCCAACTCCATTGTTGGCAGTCCTTCCTTTCAGTCTTAGATAATTTCGTCTATATTAAAACTGCAAAAGGTGGACTGAGTAAGCAATTAAAAAATAAAGTCTTCTCTCGACGAAGAAAGACCAAACTCTACTGAAGCATAAACGTGGACGATGACAACATCTGATAAATCGCCTCAGGGGCACATCTTTGGTTTTGAATTATTTTTCCTTTGAGTTAACTCTAAAAATTCCAGGGCTGATTAGGAAAATATTTCAATACTATATACATAAATGAAAATTTAAATAAGTGCAAATATATGTGTCTCACCAGAAAATGTTTCCAATCCTTTGCCAACGTGATAAATAATCACAATGTTGAACAAGTTACTGACTTCATTGATTTAGGTGTCACAATGGACCCTTAGCTAGATTTTAGAAATCATATAAATGCTTGTGCTAAAAAGGCAAAAGGTTGGGCTAAGGAGTTCAAGGACCCATACATTACCAAATTACACTTTACCTCAATTGGTAGGTCCATTTTGGAATATGGCTCAGTTGTATGGAGTCCGCACTATCAATTGTACCTATAGTGATAAATTGGAATCTGTACAAAAGTAATTCCTATTATTCGCGTTAAGAAATTTAAACTGGGATGCGAACAAGAATCTGCCTTCTTACAAAAGTCGTTTACGGCTCATTAATCTGCCTACACTCCATAGTCGTAGAAAGATGTTTGGAGTTTTATTTTTAACTAAATTGATAAGAGCTGCTATCAATAGCTCATACCTACTTAGCGAGCTTAACTTCACCATCCTTTTAAGATCATCTAGACAGTTTTGATCCCTTTCATTGGGCTCTTGCAGAACAAACTTTGAAATGCACGACCCTTTTAGATCTTTGTGTAACGATTTTAATACACATTTTACCAACATTGATTCCTCTGACTCACTTTTCTGTATCAAAACCTAATTACTGAGTGCTTTAAATAATTAAATAAATTCCCTCTTTTTTCGCCCATGCAATTTTATAGCAGCTGCTGAAGAAATCTTTAGCTATTTAGTCTAAGAGGCAAGTGTAACCGCGACCTTCTGCGATCGGTTTCGGGCTCAGGGCAGTCCGGACTTTTACTGGTTTTCGGTCACCGGTCTGTTGGATTTTTCGATTTCCCTCAGACGCGCCCCTCGGTCAGTTCGCCGGGAGGTGGGTAACGCTGGGTTCGTTGTTAAAAAAAAAAAAAACAAAAACAAAATAAAAAAAAAAAAGTTGCAAAACTTGCGCTCTGAGATATTTACATTTATACCGTTTTATAAGTTATTAAACAATTTGCTGAAATTTTCTTTGAAATGCCATATTTATAGGAATATTTTGTTCGATGAATATACCTTCTGCTCAAATACAAACGACTGCTCAATAAAACAAAAACGGTTAATTATTCTTCAATATTTATTTTATCTCCTTCAAAATAGTCACCATTAGAGCCGATACACATATGCCACCTTTTTTTCCAATCTTCATAACACTTCTGGTAGGCCGCTTTAGGTATGGCTTTCAGTTCCTTCTTCGAATTCTCTTTTATGACTTCAATCGACTGAAAATGCTTTCCACGAAGCGGCAATTTGAGTTTAGGGAAAAGAAAAAAGTCACACGGTGACATGTCGGGTGAATACGGTGCTTGCGGAACAATATTTACGTTGTTTTTGGTCAAATAATCGCGTACAAGACGAGACGTATTAGCAACAATTTTGGAACAAGTCGAGCAGACACACGTCTCATGCCCAAAACATCGTGAATAATGCTATGAGCGGATCCATTTGATATGTTGAGCTCACTAGCTATCTCTCTTTCAGTCACACGACGATTTTCCAATACAATTTTCTTTACTTTTTCGACGTTTTCTTCGTTTATTGACGTTGCTGGACGACGATCATGGGGCAAGTTCTCCAGCGATGTACGGCCGTCCTTGAACGACTTATACCAATCAAAACTACGTGCACGTGATAGGCAAGACTCCCCATATGCTTTCTGCAACATTTTCATTGCGTCCGTCGCACTTATTCCATTGGAATAACAAAATTTCAAACAAACATCTTTTCTCAACGTTAATTTCCATAGTAAAATTCGAAAAACACACTCGAGGTTGACTTGTTTATAGTGCCGTAAAACAAAAACTTTGTGACAGATCGCGCTCAAATTTGACACGTAAACATATAACAGTCCTGCCAACCTAAGCAAAAAAAAAAGTATGGCCATAAGTCTTGTCCTTGTCGAGTTATGGATAAAGTCAACGTTTATATTTGAGCAGAAGGTATATACGTATATATACATATTTTTTTCACGGCCACCGAATTCAGCTAGGCCCTCACAAAAGCCCTAAAGTTTGAAGCAATGCTATAATAATTACTAGAAACAATCAGGAAAACGCCACCAGGAAAGTAAGCTGCCACAGTGAAGAGTCTCATCATATTTTATAATCCTTTGCTTACATCCTTGCAATTTATTTTGGCTACTTTAAAATTTGAAGCAACTTAACATTTGAAGTATACCAAGATCCAATTTTTTCAAAACCAAAAATCAAAAACGCTGTCGTTGAAGCATTCCAGTAGTATGGTCAAGCGTTCGGCCGTATCCAAATATTAAAATTTCGGCGCAATTCTGTTGGGTAAAACCATGCGCAGCCTAGTTATGCATTTTTACAACAAAATTCGTCAACGATCAATGCTGCAGGGCGGGAATCTATCAAATCGGTAAATTCAGCAGAAATTCAGTTTTTGAAGCCGTGTGAAGCCACCAAAAGTGGTGCCATAAATAATAAGATTAATGTATATTTATATTATATGTACATACAGAAATACAAACAGTGCTGTTAAAAACTACGCTATGTGTATATTTATAGTTTTTGTTTTATCTACACACATGCACGTATAGGTTATGAATTTAGAAGTCATTGAATTAAATGGATAAACCAAAGTCATAATTACCACAAAATCAAAAGCTACAAACAAAATTCGTGGAATTTATTCATATAAACATACTTACATATACAAATGTGTATTTACTACGAAGAGTTTTCGAGCCGGCAAAAATACGCAGATACATTTGAAATAATAACTTGCATTTATTTACTACTTTCGCAACCGATATTTACTCGTCGAGTATGAAAATACATATATGTATGCATGTATATTGTGTACTAAATGTTGCGCAGTGAGCGTGTTGAGGCAGAATACGATTTATAGTAAATGCATTTTATACGCCACAATTACCACAAAAGCCACGAAATTGCAACAGCCGGCTTTTAAACTCACACACACACACACACACACACGCATGCCACCACAATTACATTGAAATAAATGTGTTAGATATACGGAAAAATATAGTATGGTATGTGTATATTTACAGTTAAGTGTATGTACGCCCATAGCAATAAGTCCGAAATGCAGGTCAAAAGCATTAAAGTCAACAACAACTCAGCGCGAAAGAGCACAACAAAATGCCATTCAACTTTTAGGCTTGCATACATACATAGTACAATCCCTTTGTTATATTTGTATAGAGATAATCAAATTAGATATTGACATGTAAAAGTTCATGCTTGTACAATGGAGGTGTATGATATATATGTACATATACGTGTATATTAATCGTGATTTTAGGGACCATGAACTGCGTACCGAAAAATTGTTGGCAACCACAGCGGCATTTTTGCTATTTTTTTTTTTTATTAATTTTATAATAAATATTTTCGGCAATGCTTATACATATATATATACGAGTATATCTATATACAAAAAAATTCTTTTTGTGTTTATTCAAACTCTTTGTCCTTTTTTATCTTCTCGCCATTGATTTAAGTGCATTTCTAAAGCGTATAGATCCACTTCTGAAAAGAGTTCTTCAAAATATTGCTTTTTAAGCTTATCAAGGGCAGCATTAACCGCATTAATTAACTCCTCGTTGCTATTAATTGTTTTTTTTTTTTTTAATTTTTGCAAATAACCAGAAATCACCAGGTGCTATATCTGAGGTATATGGTGTTGGACGAATTTCTTCGATCCCTGAGATCGCAATAAAAATACTCGTTATTTCAACAGTGTGGGATGGGGCGTTGCCATAGTGTAAAAAGTAGCACCGCAAATCCTCTTTCTTCCTGTTTTCCAACAACTTTTTCAAAACTTTTGGTAAGCACTCTTCGGTGTACCATATTGCAGTTACCGTCTGACCCTTTTCCAGTGGAATAGCAGCTACGATTTTGGATCGGGTGAAGTAAACTGACATCATTACCTTTGCTGCTGATTTTTGTTGCTTATATTTTACGGGTGTGTTTGCTCCTTTTGGGCACCATACCATGAACTGCTGTTTGGTTTCTGGATCATACTTATAGAACCAAGATTCGTCACCACTAAACATTTTACTAATGTTGCTAGACTGACCATTTTCGAATTTGTTTAGGAAAAATTGAGCAAAATGCTCTCGAGCCTCTTCCTAGGCCTCATTTAAAAATTGTGGTACCCATCGAGCAGATTTCTTCGTTTATTCCGGATTAGCAATCATTTATTGTGTCAATTGTGGCTCTTCGTAAACTTTGGACTTCATCTCCAGTGGAAAATTTTGGTCGACCTTCTCGTGGCTCGTCCTCTACGGAAAAAAACTCGGTCTGGAAACTTCGGAACCACTTAGAAATAGTCTTTAAATACGGTGCAATCGTTCCATATACAATTTGGTATTCATTGATCGTTCTAAAATTGGAAAGAAATACTAAAAAAAAAGTAATTACAAAGGATTTGGTGTTTTTAGATTTAACAAAAACAAATTGAAAGTCACCAACTGACCGAACTCTTGTTAATCTCCTCGTATTTATGTATACGAGTATATATTTATGTATGTATATGTATAATTTTTTATAGCATTTCCTTAAATATTCGTGATCTTTCTAAATAAAATAAATAAATTCACTTTTCATGGAATATTCGGTCCCTCAATGGAATTTTAAAGTTTTTTGACGTTTACTGCATTTATTTGACAGGAAATGACATTTCAATAAAAATGAAATATATTCGCCTATTCGAATCGTTTTTTTTCGGGGAATATGTAATAAATTGTTCAAATTACTTGTACAAAGAGATTTCTCTGAAACACCCAAAATGGACGCAACTTTGAAAATGTGAGCTTGGTATCATTAAATCCGACCGATGTACGAATATTTGAATTTTTTGATATTTAAAAAGTGGATTTTTCCATTAATTTTTATGTATTATCGAATTTTATATTTTCACTTATAAAGAATCTTTCCACTTAGCTATCTGTTGTGAACTATCGTAGAGGGAAATTCAGCAGGCTAAGGAAGTGCTCCTTCCATAAGTTCTGTATGCGCTGAGCATCGGTAGCCAGGTTACCTCTTTCGGTTCGACATGAGTAAGCTGCGGTCACGACAGATTTCAAGATGGTTATTTCGGTTACCAATGGAACAAGATATACTGTTCATTGATTTTCATACTGATGGGTTAAAACTAGTTAGCAGGGTTTACTCAAGGCAGCTTGATATTTTCAAATCCTTTCGTTTACTGGATCACAGTAGTGTCAATTATTTCAAATAAATGGTGCTCTCAGAAAATCTTTCTTTCATATCTTTTCGAATAGTCAGACCGCATTAAAGCCCTGGAATCGGTAAAGGAAGAATTCAAAACCGTAGAGAATTCCAGCAGATCACTTAATATAACTTGATGTGGGTGACTGAACAAAGTATCACTCAAAGTCCACTTTTGCCGGCGTCAACTTGTAAGCTCACTTCAGATGAGATGGGATAAAATACGGTTGCGGTAAAAAGATGGGAGATATCTACAGTTATAATTCTTCTTACAGGACTTAGCATACTATCTAATGACTTCCCCTTAATGTTGATATCTCTAGGAGTGGCGATCTTTAGAGTCTTAAGATAGACCAATTATCAGGTCTCCTACTTCTTCTAATAGAGTTTTCGACCATTACTCACGCCCTCTTTCTGTTTAATTCTATAAATGCGGCATGCTTTTCTCTTTACCCTTCGGTACTCGTATTTCTCACGAGTCACGCGTTGCGCACGATCCCTACTTAAAATGTGTTCCAGACATCGCTCCGGGAGACTCCAACTTTGTAAAATGCACTACCTCGGTAACCAATAGATTTTAACAATTTTAAAGCACTGTGTGACCGATCCATTTTCATAAGTGGCTATCTTTAGACTAAAACATGACATGTTTGGTTTGACAGTTAAGCTGGACGGATGTTAAGATACACAAAACGAATAAGCCTATATTTCAAGTGGAAAATGAAACTCAATATCCTTTTAAAATGCGTACAGCGCTTTCATAAAAATCAATTAATTTCGTGCCAACAAAAAAGTCAGTTTGAAATCGCATTAACTACGGACAATATTCGAAATTTAATTTATTTTGATCTTATTATTAAACCAACAACAACAATGAAGGTCAAAAGCCATTCATATTGGTAATAAATTTCATTAATTTTGTTGAAAGACTTAATTCACTTAGAAACTTGCATTCAATTTATGAACTGCTTAACGCAATTAAAATTACCTAAATTAGCCATTAAGCTATAGTACGAATATATTGACAGGAGTAGATACATACCAAAGTCAACAAACCCTGCAGTAAAAAGTCAAACTAGTATGTGAAAGTACTAGCTGTAAACTAGTGTTTTAAAGTTGAATTAATATCAAACCATGAGTAATGAGAAAGTGATCATTTTCAACAACTCTTTGTTGGTATGCTGTTGTAATTAGTTGAGTGATAACTATTTATATATACTAAATCTCTAGATACCCGGCTATCGAGCACTGTGAGCAGGTCGATACTCGCTCGATACTCGTTCGTTGCTCAACTGCTCAAATGATAGTTTGAAATTTTTCAAATTTTAATTGTGTTTGTCAAAATTTTTTTAGTATTTTAATGAGTTTTACACTTTGCATAAATAAAATTAAAATTTTAGCAGAAAGTTCTAGAAAAAAAGTCAAATTTTTTATTCAAAATGCTAGAAAAAACTCGAAATACTCGTGCTCAAGCTCGAAAATTTTCGAACAATGTTTGAACAAAATCTTTAACTCTAATATGTACATATGTATATAGCACTTTGTAACTGCTGAAACGATTTTTCGGCTGAGCTCCTCCTCCAATTTGTGATTTTGCATTTTGATGTTTTTCCAACAAATGGAAGGACCTACAGTTTATACTAAGCCGTCTCCGAATGGCCTATGATTTTTTAAGAGGAGCCTTTATGTAAAGTCAAAAATACACTGGAAAGGCTTGACATTCCCTACCGAGGGACGACAGCAATTAGAAAAATTAACATAATTTTTTTATTTAAAATAAATTTCTATAATTTTAAATGTCTGTCGAACAAGGACTCGAGCCCTGCCCTTCAGATTGGTAGGATGTAATGCTAACCATTTGACAATTGCAGCCGCTCGAATATTGCTGCTGTCAAATTTATTTTAATTTTATTTTTATTTCTTAGTTCTGTAAAGTAGTAGTGAACTAGTACTTATCTGGTTCTAACTTGAAATATGTTTGGTATATTCAACTTTCTCAGGACATTGTCGTTGCAAACTAAAAGCACTGTAATAAAAAAGAGGCTAGGTCTAGAAAAATTGGCAAGGCCTTACTGAAGACCGATTCTCAGAAAATCAAAAACAAATACACCTGAATAATCGCTTACTTGGTAAGCGTAGTAGTTAGGTGCAATAACGCACATGAACAATTCCATCACCCGTAATTGTATTTGGAAAGGAAAGAAAGAGGACTCACATTTGCTATGACATCGCGGTGTTAATTTTCAGCTATAAATTCAGTCATCACTGATGACTTTCCACTTTACCTCTTCACATCCAAGACCTTGTCTTTTGCTGCTGGGTAGTATATATCCATCCCTGCAGGAGTGATTTTATACACACACACACACACACACACACACACACACACAAATATATATAACCATTTGTAAAATTGTTGCAGGGAATGTAGACAAAAATGAAAATTGACTTTCTATGTTGCTGGGCAACACTTTTACAAAATTTACAACAAAAAGTGCTGGCAGTAATTAATATATACGTATATACATATCTACTTTATATAAAACCATGTACATACATATATACAAATAAATAAATATATCATCGCCGTTTAGTTTTTATTTTTGCCATAATTCTCTTTTGTTTTTATGAAATTTATTGCTTTGAAATTTATTGGCTTCATACGTCAAGCTTTATGTTGCTTATGTATGTATGTATGTATTGCCGTTACAGCATTTTATCATAAAAGTTTACAATAACAACAACAGCAGAATTTATTTGACTACAAATTTCAAACGACCGCAATAAATTCTTTGGCATAAAGGATTGTGTACAAATACAGGATAAACACAGTAATATATGGAAAAATAGCTGGAAAAATAGCAAAGGGCTGATATAGAAATTGAGGCGTTGACGGTATGTTAAATAAATTTTATACTTGACTAAAAAATTAGCAGCTCTATTGTTAAGCTTATTAAGTTTTAAATCAAATATTATTAGTGGATATTTATTTGAATAAATTTTAAAAAGCTTTGATTTTATATAAGTAAAGGATAGTATAAAGCCACGGAATGATTAAAAAAAAAATTTTAAATTGTGTTTTGTGGCCATACATACTATTAATGTTTGTTACTTTTATAGTGAGCTAAATTATATTCTTATAACTTTTATGAATTTTAAATTATATATAATATAACAGAATTGTTGTTGATTTTTAATATACCTACAAAATTAAATATATTCATTATATGAAAACTTTCAAAATGCTCGATAAGTTTCTTTATACGCAATATATTTACCGATTTGAGGAAGAGTTAAAAATGAATCCAAAAGCCTTTTGGAAATATATCCGCTCTAAAAAAGGTTGTTCCAATATTCCTTCTTGCATGTCTTACTGTGGGAGGAGTTCTAGAAGCACTTTAGATACCATAAATCTCTTTGCCAAATTTTTCAAATCTAACTTTGGCGGGAATGTTGACATTTACGTCTGTAAAGACCTGGAAATTTCACAGACTTTATATTTCGGTAGTCTTTTAGTCACTGAATTGGATGTTTTGATTGGGATTGCTGCTTTGCAACTCTCTTTGAGTAGCGATTTGGACGGATTTTCTTCTTATGTACTTAAAAAGTGAAGTTCGTTTATTTCCACTCCCTTAAAATACATTTTTAATCTTTCGTTGTCGTCTGGCGTTTTCATTAATCTCTTCGTTGTTTAAATCTGGTAACAAAAATGACGTTAAAAATTATAGACCTATATCTAAATTATCGACTTATTCGAAACTTCTCGAGAAAGTAGTAAAGAAAAAATTGTTCTTTGCTGTTAAAGCTCCATTAGCCCACATAAGCATAGTTTTGCCAGCGGTCGTCCCACGCCTTTGATACTGTCCCACATAGCATTTTATTAAGTGAGCTACAGTGTGTAGGTTTTCACTCTTCTTTTCTATCTTGGCTTAGATCATATCTCTCCGATAGATTTTTTTTTTTTTGTTGAATTGGAAAATACGAAATCTTATGCCTTTGAGACCACCTCTGGGGTACCTCAAGGTAGCAATCTTAGTCTTTATTATTTATGGAATTGGATCTTGCTTTAGGAGTACAAACTTCCTGCTTTATGCAGACGGGGACCTTAACAATGTAGCCAATTTGAGCATATATTTGTTAATAAGTTACTTAACAAAACAAATGTATACTTTTATGTTTTTTTTTTTATTTTCCAATATATGTAGTCTCCTTGAAGTGAAATACACTTTTCACATCTTGATTTAGATTTCTCTTTGAAATGGTTTTCTACGGCTGCGTGACTTATAGTCAAGAGTTAGGAAGTACTTTTTTTTTTGAGTTCACTTTACTACAAACATTTCTTGATGTTATTAAAATAACCTTTGATAGCCTTTTTTTAAGTTCTTCTCAATAACTTTAGCATGCAAGGAACTTACGGATACGTATGTAGACTCATATATATATGAAACAAGGAAAGAATTTTATATATATATATATATTTTTTTTGTATAAAACAAACTTCAAAGTGAAAGCTACGAGGAAAACAGATATTATTTCACGCAAACAAGGACTTCCTAATCAAAAGGCGAAAATAAGAATATAAAAATAAACGTTTTATTGATATGCAATTCGTGTTAAGAGCATTTAATTATAATCAAAGCAAATCAATATTTTACATATCATTAAGATAATGAAGAGAATTATTGTTATAGTGATTTTCGCGGTTGTTTTAACCCTTTTCTTGTTTGCATTATTGACATTTTACATCATCGGACATGGAAGGCATGAATATGAATCACGTTTAAATGCGCACAATATGTAATACCAACGAAAATATAAATGTATGTAAATACGCACGGAACCTATGTCAAATGGTAAAAAAAAATTATTTTGGTATATTTTTTTGAAAAAAAAGATATGAAAATGAAGCTGAACAGCAGTACTCATGGTAATAAAGTTGAGTCCTGTGTGATTTGCACTGTTGTTTTTGTCGACTTCTTAAATTGTTATCATGCTGCTCGCGTTTGAATGTCTTTATTAAATTGAATTAAATTTGAATAGTAAAATTTTGAAACCGTAATAATTTACAAATCGTCACACAATTGTTGCTAAGTTGAGCTACGCAGTGTGACATTCTGATAAAAGCGTTTTGATACATCTGGGCACGCCTGCAACCGGCACATCGCTCGTCGGCTTTGGGTGGTATCAAGGGTTATCACTTGTAGGTATATATGTATGTAAAGTCGTTGTAAGGCTTTGTCCGAAAGCATTCAGTGCTAGCTTCAATTTGCGACCATTGAGCAGCACTGTGATCAGTCAAAGCCAATCTTTAGCCGCATAGAATACAACCTCTGTTGCACTACTGCCACAAATCAGGTTATTGCAGACCTCTCCAGTTACTCGTGACATTGATTCAGCTGACAAGTATATTGGTGCTCGTGTTGCAGCAGTCGATGTCCCCGGTTCGGTGCTGTTATCAGAACAGGGTTCACTTTTCCCATCATTGATTATGCCAGAAATCCATTACTGAAATATCTGTTGTTCTCATTTGTTTAAAGCTATGGGTATGTTCTGTCTTATGATGTAAGAATACACTGTTTGAAGCAAAGTTTAATTATCGTACCCCTTCGTACGAGATGCTAAGCTCCATTTATTCAGGTTCAGTGTCATAATACCCCCGCATATCTGTCTCACCCACCAACTGTTTTCATGCGCCTTCCCACCCGTCCATTTTTACAAAAGTAACGCAATCACATCATATTCGTTCGGTCTAGCAGTTGGCTTCCATAGATTCAAGGCTGGACTATCTTACCCTCCTGTCTGAAGCTGATTATAGTTTCAATTAATCAGCCACTAAGCCGTGAAGTCCTCTCTATCCCATATTTTTTTTTTTTTTTTAATTTTAGAAAATATTCAACCAAGTTAGCATTTGTATTTTTCAAGGCTAGCGGTGAAAGGTAATTAAAGCTTTAGTTGACTATACACGTAGACGAGAATGCGAAAGCGTGGTGAAGTAATAGGACTCTTAAATAACCATCCAGATGACCTGCATAGTGTTATGGACACCGTTCCTTGTTCTTAGGTTCAATATCAAAAAGTTGTCGTATCACCGATGAGACTTCCACAAAAATTATTAACGCATCCGACGCCTTGTACTCCACCGTCCTGCCTTTGTCGTTGACTCGTCGATGACCAAAAAAATTATGTAAATCTGTGGTTGCTTCCTATAAACGGTCAAATTGCTGACAGTACAGGTCCCAATTAAGAGTCTGGTCACAGGAAGGCAGTTCATAGTGTATGATTCCTTGCCAATCTCACAAAACAAACAACAAAACCTTTGACGATGCCCGTTTTCATTTGACGCTGATGTAAATGTTCCACTTTACATCACCAGTCACCATCCGAATCCATTTCAAAATTGACACTCACCATATTGTGAAAGTGATAGTAACGCCAAAGCTTTTAAAAAATATGTCAAAACAAAGGTGAATATTTTGGTTTTGACAGCACATACAGAGAGATTTTTCACTTTATGAAATAAATTTTAAAATATTTTTTTTTTCTTGACACAAATGCAGAGAAAAATTAATCGCCTTGAGCGACCAGTAAAGAGCATACTCTGAGCTTTGCATTTTTAATTTTTTTTTATTTTTATTTCCTTTCCTTTTTTTTATTGTAAACTTTAGTGACATTAAGCCAACACGTTAGGCTGAAGAGCAGCTGCGAGGGTGTCAAATATTGGAATGGCGTACGTATAATGAGGATCCTGCGTGTGCGTGTGTGTGTATCTGTGTCGAAGCTTTTTTTTAATTGGGTGCGCCGACATCAAAATCCATTAAGTGGCTAATTACGAGTAAATGTTTAAGCTCAAAAGCGGTAGAAGGGGAATATGTAGGTATGTCTTTCATGTACAGAAATAATTTCAATAATTGGTTTTATGGCACTTTGTTTGAGCTACAAAAAAGCAATTAACATTATAATAGCAGGTAGCGCCTTTAAATTTTACACTCACTTAAATATGTACAGTTGCGAAATTCTATCTTTACGCAGACAGCAGACATTCCACAAGTGCGCTTGGCACGTACCTTAACAATCTAATTTTGTGTGTAAACAAATCAGAAACCTCTTAGGTGGCCATAAATTTGGTATGCATGAACAAATAAAATGATGAAGAAAATCACAAAAAACTCGACATGAATTTTCACAAAAAAAAAATACCAGAATCCAACAAAACAAATTACCACTCAGCAGGCTACAGTGGAGGAGACAGGTGGTTATTGTTCGATGATGGAAATATTTAGGTATGTGGTAGTGTAACAAGTTTTAATAACTAATGCACATTGGATTCAAGTAGGATAAAATTTATGAAAGGATGAAAACTTACTTCTAAAATCTGAGACTGAAGAAGCACGCATGATCATTATTGTTGCCACAGAAGACCACACAATCGAAAATATGTTGAAAAATTGGGTCGGCAGTGGTTTTCTATTATTTACAGGAATACTGAACTAGTATAAGTATAAATATAAGTATATACTTATAATCAAAACTTATACTTATACTTATACTTATTCTTATACTTATACTTATACTTATACTTATACTTATACTTATACTTATACTTATACTTATACTTATACTTATACTTATACTTATACTTATACTTATACTTATACTTATACTTATACTTATACTTATACTTATACTTATACTTATACTTATACTTATACTTATACTTATACTTATACTTATACTTATACTTATACTTATACTTATACTTATACTTATACTTATACTTATACTTATACTTATACTTATACTTATACTTATACTTATACTTATACTTATACTTATACTTATACTTATACTTATACTTATACTTATACTTATATTTATACTTATACTTATACTTATACTTATATTTATACTTATACTTATACTTATACTTATACTTATACTTATACTTATACTTATACTTATACTTATACTTATACTTATACTTATACTTATACTTATACTTATACTTATACTTATACTTATACTTATACTTATACTTATATTTATACTTATACTTATACTTATACTTATATTTATACTTATACTTATACTTATACTTATACTTATACTTATACTTATACTTATACTTATACTTATACTTATACTTATACTTATACTTGTACTTATACTTATACTTGTACTTATACTTATACTTATACTTATACTTATACTTATACTTATACTTATACTTATACTTATACTTATACTTATACTTATACTTATACTTATACTTATACTTATACTTATACTTATACTTATACTTATACTTATACTTATACTTATACTTATACTTATACTTATACTTATACTTA
Source organism: Ceratitis rosa (assembly GCA_037013455.1). Classification (NCBI taxonomy): domain Eukaryota; kingdom Metazoa; phylum Arthropoda; class Insecta; order Diptera; family Tephritidae; genus Ceratitis; species Ceratitis rosa. The sequence goes on from JAWMAG010000006.1 coordinate 25,877,240, forward strand.
TACTTATACTTATATTTATACCTATATTTATCCTTCTTAATGTATCAGGTCCTTTTTGAAGACACTGTATACGTTTGCCGAAATATTCGACTAGCCCAGTGAAACTTGTGGTGAGATCACTTTTGCATAGCAGTTTTTCCACCCTCCAGTTGCTCAAGCTCTTTATACTCACGCCATTGTCGAAGTCAATTAGCATTTTTGGTTACATCTCCTTTCTCTGCCTTCGGGCCGTGGACGAAAATCAGAGTTATGTTGAAAAATTTCGCTTTGAAACGGATTACGTGTAGACAGACGGGAAGAATGACAATACAAATGAGTCTCTCTACCAACATCGAAAACTTTCAAAGCTGGAGTGTACTCATTTGGACCACATGACCTAGCCAGCTTAGCCGTTGTCTCTTGATTTCCTGAACTATGTTAATGTCGCCGAATATCTTGTACAACTCATCAATCCGTCGGCTGCGGTAGTTTGCCTCTGCCAACGCACAGAGGACGCAATTCTTCTTCTTCCCTTTTCGTCCCTTAAGCGTTTTTACGTTGTTTTCGATCAGATTTTGGCGCCTATACACTAACTGTACCCTCCAACGCTTCGCTGTCGCACATACTCATGCGTGTATGAAAAATTAACCACGGGATATCTTTTTATCATAACTTTATTATTTTAATACTTGTGGGAGCACAACATTTTTGGTTTTACCATTGACTTTGGACCACTTCACGCTGAGAGGAATAGTCCGGACCTTTTTGAATAGTCCAGTCCCTGGTCCAGGAGAGGTGTAGTCTTCCTGCAATCAAGTAAACCGAATCATAAATAAGACTTCTTCAAATAGGTCAGTCCCTGGTCCACTTTTTCCGTAAAAACCTTCTCAATATGAGGAAATTTCAAGTCAATCGGACGGCAACGTTTGGAGATTACTGGATTTTTCCAAACGGACATAAGATTTATATATATATATATATATATAATTAGTTCTTCCATCATAATTTGTTGTACCTATTTCTAGCGAATGTTATGGCTGTGTTCAAAATCCTCTGGTGCACCTCACTTTGTTAATGAAAATGTTTATTTATATATATGTGTATGGGTGATGCACTTACCTTAAAAAACAAACCAAGGACCTCGAATGGGGCATTGAGATATTGATGTTTGCACACACCTTCACATGGTGATTCACCCTCACACGTATTCGTACCATACCATACATACCGCACATACTCGTTTTTTGTGAAATATATTGCTGACGATTATAATTCTTCAAAGGCAATCGCATTATTTTTCAACACAACAACCATACTTAAAATTCACTTAACAAAATTTGGTGCTAAAACAAATGTTTCGACACGCGCAATGCCGCCCAAATATCACACATTGACTCTAACAAAAATTATATGCACCAATACATCCATCCACATGTACATACTACATACTATATGGTATGTATACCTATAACTTTGTCTAATAGAAGATTGGCGAAATACCTTCAATTTCAAATGTCATGGTTGTTGTTGTAGTATTCAATGTACAAGTAGGCAGCCAAACATTAATTTGAAGTATCGGTAAACTTGTTTTTGGAATGTTGAAATGCGCGCATTTGGCTTTTTATGATCCTTACAAATTCTTACATACTTACCTATGTAGGCCTCAATTGCTTGCGTTTACTTGGAGCTACATAAATACATATACATATATACATACATAAATATACGTATGTATGTACACAGAGCTCCAACGCTATGTGGCAGCACATTAAAAGGGCATAAAAAGTCAAACAGCTTGAAATCTTTTGTAGACGCCTCCAATATATGTATGTACTCGTAAAATGTACTTCAATGAACATCTGTATGCATGAATGTGTGTACGTGTGTTAAATAGTATTCAACGAAATGAGCAGGTTGTAAGGATATCAGCGATGGCAGCAAAAGGCGTTGACATAAAAATGACTAAGAATTGTCTTGCGTACATATGTACATGCACACATACACTGCACATACGAGCACTTTAACGGGGAGTCACTAATTTAAGCGGCATGATGAAACGGGCTAAGCACATACCTAGATGCATACACAAACTCCTATAAGCATGAAGCATACATAATTACAAGACTTATTCATGCTAAAAGACATACATATGTACATACTCAGGCATGTACACAAATATACACATTATTTGGCTTAAGTTAATCATCATTGCAGAGCTAGCTTTAGTCTTGTTTGCATACATACATACATATATATGAACGTACTTATGTATATAATATTATATACACGTATTTATTAATAACACAAACAAATGTGTACTTAAATCAATATGCCGCAGCAGCAGCTGCGCCTGAAATTTACTTAAAAGAAATTAAATCAAAATGGCAAACTGGAAAATTGGCAGCTAGTAGATCAGGTCCATACGTTTGTGTGTATATATGGTACATACATATTTACACGTATACGTATCTTCATAGCGCAGAGGTTATTATACTTGAATGAGTGAGCTGACGGAAGAATCGATTAGCAGCAAGTAATTTTAATCGGAAATGAGTTTTAGGATGCAATCAAATGAAATCAATGACAATTTTGAAAAGAAAATTATGGTATTAAATAGGAAAAATACAGACAAAATTCTTTTTCTTCTTTATTGGCGTTGGCAGCGCTTACGCGATTATTGCCAAATCAATATTAGCGCGCCATTCCTCTCTTCTTTTCGCTGCCAAGTGAAGCCAGGTCACTCTCCACTTGATCTTTTCAACGGAGTGGAGGTCTTGCTCTTCCTCTTCCTCTGCTTCCACCAGCGTGTACTGCATCGAATACTCTCAAAGCTAGAGTGCTTTCATCCATTCGGGCGACAAGACCTAGCCAGAGTTGCCGCTAACTCGTCATTCGCTGAACTATATCAATATCATCGTAAAGCTCGTACATCTTATCGTTCTATAGACAGACAAAATTAGAAGCAAACATTTCTTTTGTCATTTATTTTTAATATTTTTGAAAATATGTATATTCTTAATTTTTTAACTCAACAATTTGTAACACGTTACTCAGGTAAATATAAACTTTTTATGCCAAAGTATACTCCATAGATGGCGTTAAATTATTTTTATTTGGAAATAATCTTATTTTTTATTATTTCCATCTTCGTAATTAGCAAGGTCGCTTAGATGTGACAATAGTTGCAGTTAAAGTTAGCAAGTGAATCTTTATCTTTCTTCACCAGATCTCTGCAACGGAGTGGAGATCTTCCTCTTCGTCTGCTACCTTCAGCGGGCATTGAATTGAATGCTTTCAAAGATTTAGTGTTTTCATCAATACGGACCTAACCAGCGGCTCTTAATTCAGTGAACTACGTCAATTTACTTAAACATCTTCCTTTCCAACGTCCACATTATTTAGCTTCAGAGCGGCACAAAGGCAACTCCATTTGGTGCTATCTCAATTGGCTGGCTTTAAGACTAACGGAATAGTGGCGTGTGCCGATCCTTTTCTCGTGGCGTTAGGTAGAGCATACTCAGGGTCCAGTGGTCAAGTATGCTACAGAGCACAATGTAGTTTTGATTATTGTACCTCTTTGGCTCTTCGTCGTTCTATTTAAATAGCTCCGCTAGGAAGTATTTGACTACCAGAGCATTGGTATTCTTCAAACGCTTGATTCATACATCATCGCAGTCGACTGTTTTAATGCCTACTTTATTACTATCGATTTGTGTCCGCTTTCGCTATTTGCAGGTGATACATTTTCACTAAAATTAAACAGGTAAGGAAATGTTTTTCTCTCCCCTGCGGAGTAACCAATATTATCGCTTTTCTTTTGAATTTGTCAAAAAACACAGTTTCTCTGCCAATAGTATGATTCGAAGTAGGAGAAAAGGTGGACTAATCAAAATTTATACCAATATGATGAGATGACGAGTTGAGTTGATTTAGCCATGTCCATTTGAACATTTGATTGACTGTTTTTGTCAAAACCCATCAAAGCAGCATACGTGTATATATATATATATATATATATATATATATATACCTATATATATATAATTGGCAATTTGTAACCGCTGAAGCGATTCTCAACCGAGCTCCTCCTCCAATTTGTGATTTTGCGTCTTGATGTTTTTCCAACAGTTTATTCTTAGCCGCCTCCGAACGGCTGATGGGGTTTTTATGAGAAGAGGTAGACATTCCCTGCCGAGGGGCGACTGCAGTTAGAAAATTTAACTTAATTTTTTGTTTAAATTAATTTTCAATAACTTTTAGATGTTGGTCGTACCAGGATTTAAACCCTGGTCTTCCGAATGGCAGTACACTATACTAATCACCCGGCTAGCGCGATCGCCATTACTACGTATATACGTATTTTAAAAATTATTTAAAAACATTTCGCGTTGAAAAGTTTATTTCATATGTGTACATATTGTTCTCTACACCACAGCAAAGGGTTCCAAACTAAAAACTCTAACGAGCTAACCACAGATAAACTTTTTGTACACAAATAAATGCAAACACCACCGCTGTTGCTTAAATGCCGAATTTCATAGCATATAAAACATGTTGTGTGTATGCTCAAATTCGTTTCAGTCAACTAATCCTGTTTAGTAGGAGAAAGGATTTACAACTTTCACTTCATATGCTCGTTCACTAATTACTTTTTTTCAATTTTTTTTTCTGTTATAAATCTTTCTACTATCATATTTGAACTTTTATTTTCCAAATTTGATGAGAACCAAGATACTCATTAGCAATCGAAATAAACGAGCTCAAACTCGAAGGGGTTGCCTTGTTTAATTATCAAGATCCTATGCTCCATAACCAGAGCAGCTCAATGTCATCCGATTTATGGTATACATGCATGCAAAATTTCGGCTCAGTAGTAACCCGGCAAGTACAATAGATCAAATTTAAATAGTGATAGAACTGAGTCTTTTACATTACTTGAGATCTGTTTCATGTGATGAAGTCCAAGAGTAGTTCCTTCGTTCCAAAATCCTTGATATTGACTGGGTCTTGGTAGAGTCACTCTTCTTGTTCATTGCTCGTAGGCCCTAAAAATTGAAATGGGAATCCAGGAAATGAACCTGCGGAATGATTCCAGTTACAATCTTTCTATAAGTGTCCAACGAACTGTCAATAATTCGCTTCAAATTCAGGGATTTGTTACTACAAAGAAAGTGAAAGAGTAGTATGCCCGAAAATTCTACGAAAAGATACGTCGACTTACGGAAGGTTTCAAGACCGGAGCAAACTCTTGTAGGACCCAGGGCGGTGAGCTAGTGACAGATGCCCAGAGTATACTGAATTTATGGAGAGAACACTTCTCCAGCCTGCTGAATGGCAGTGCAGATGAAACACCCGGAGATGGTGAACCCGAAACTCCAATTGATGACGATGAAAAAATGGAATGGCCGAGCTATTCAAAAACGGCGGAGCAGGTGCATGCATCAGCTTCTTTGCAAAATATGGTCCGATGAAAGCATGCCCGACGATTGGAACCTAAGTGTACTCTGACCAATTCACAAAACACGCGATTCATATCGAGTATGACTGGGCCAATCTTTCTTCACATAATGATGTTCAGTTGCGCGGCTGTTTCACAAGCATAAAAACGCCGAAAATTAGTGAGTCCAGATAGCATCTCTTTTGCAATCAAGGAACCAATTGCCTGTTAAAATAATATTCAAACCTTCAGATCGCCTCATATTTTCCATTTATTGATGATCATAGCATTTTAGAGAGCGTGAGACCTTCCGCGTTGTCTCGTTGCATAATTTCGTTTGAACAGTCGCAGTGCCTGATTTCTTTTTCAAAAAAATCATTTCAAAATAAAACTTCTCCTTTCAAATGCTGAATAAATATACATACAAATTATAATATTTCCTATAAATATATATATGTATGAACATACGAATGTAGTGAAACTGAAGTGCTTAATGCAGCGGACAATAAAAGTGCCTACTTGTTGTAAGTCGTATAAAATACTTGAATAAATGAATGCGTAAATATTTGTATTGTGATTTGGCTGTTGAGTTTGAGCAACTACAGTCTGTCTTTGTTTGTGTGGGTGTACGGATGTTACTGTGCAATGACTGATAAAGTGTACTTACACATGTAAATCACTTGTAGCGGGTGGTACGAAAACTAATTTTCACTAAACTATATAAAAGACACATAAAAGTATATTAGTTTATATATAAAATTATACAATGATTGCATAAAAAAATTAATAAAAATTTTTAAAACTTTTAAATAACTATATCCTAAAACTAGCCCACGATCTATTTGGTATCTCAGATTTCATACCTCGTTATTGCCTTAATTTTTTCAATCCAATAAATTCCTTTGGAAGAAACTTAGTTTAACGCTTTAAAAAATTTCTTCCACCGGAACAACTCAAGCGAAAATGAGATCTCTGAAAGGAAACTCTATGAAGAATTTCAGTAAAATAATGTGTTAATAAGTAATTTCTTGTGACATGTACTATAGCGGTCATATAAAGCAGCGGAAATTTGCTGTCGGATTTATGATAGGAGAGAGACTCAATCGCAGAGACCTGCTATTCACTTCAGCGGATAAACCTCTAGCCACAATTATTTGCTCCCAGGCCTTTACAGAAGAGCAGAACGATGTGACCAACGATGCCTTTTATGAGCGACTGTAATACTCGAAAGTCGGCAACTCCCTGAAAGTTTCAAAATAGGAGTATACTCATGTCAGACCAAAAGAGGTGACCTAGTGACTAATACACAAAATATACTGAACTCATAGAGGGAACGCTTCCTCAGACTGATAAACTGCAATGAATTTGCAACACCACTAGATGGCGAACCCGATTGTTAAATCGATGATGATGAGACAAAGATTCCATTAACCGCCTGAGATGAAGTCTGAATAGTAATTGGCTCACCTAAAGAACAAGAAACCAACAGGACCAGACGGCTAACCCGCTGAGCTATACAAATATGGCAGCGTAGCATTGACAAAATGCATTATCCGCTTCTTTGCAAAGTACGTCCAAGCGGAAGCATTCCCAGTCTGCAGTGTGCATTATCCACAAATAGAGGCTCAACTATCTACACCAATTATCAAGAGATCTTGGAAAAGACTCCTGAGAAAAGAATCGGCATATATTCACACTTCGTTGGTTTTAAAACTGTTTTCGATAGCCGAAAAAGTAGCAAATTCTACGTAGCTGTGTCTGAGTTTAGTATCCTCACAAAACGGTTTTGGAAAGTGAGACTGGGCAAACTAAAACCCCCCCATGACATAGAAAGACCTCTCCGACCGTTCGACACTGAACGAGACTTCAATTTACATTTATTGCTTTTAATAGTGCTTCTTCTTAAAATTAATGCTAGAGAATATAAGGCAGCCACTAAAAATAACAGAAAAGGTACTTCTCTCTTCTACGAGAGGTATAAAGATGATATTAACATCATGGACCTGATCAACAGCGTCGTTAGTTTTGGTTCGGTTGTGAACGAGAACAAGACGAAATATCTATAGTCATCAAACAAAGCTACGGCTTGGCTTCCACGTCATTGTTGACAGTTGATAACTTCGTCACTTTTGCCGAGAGGTGCTACAATGGGCTGCACATAATGTTGAAAGCTATCTATCTCTCTCTAACCCTACAAGTCTCCCATTCTAAACATCCTGCTATAAGCGTAAGCGCCGACTACGAGTACACCCGCTGAGTCTGTAGAAGGAGTTTTCGAGAGAAAGCTTTTGCGAATGATTTATAGACCTTCCGTAGAGCGGAGCCAAATATTTCACATAATGTATCGATGAGTCGCAGAAGATATACAGTGAAGTTGGCGTAATACAACGAAATAAGAAATGTCGGCTACGATGGCTAAATCATAAGTCTACTCCAACTTTGAAGGCTTTCAATTCAGTACCCAGTGGTGGTGGTAGAGGAAGAGCGAGACCTCTTCGCCATTGAATAGACTTTGCTTCGCTTGGTATATCTAATAGGGGCTGAATTTTGAACAACAATTATGGCTTTATCACCTCAAATGCAAATATTAACTAAATTTGTTTAATTCTTAGAATATTTTATATATTTTAAATAATTAATATATAAACTATTGTAAAATCGTCGCACTTTATGTACATTAGGACCACCCAGTATATAAGCACAAGCTTATAAATCAAACATTTGTTATGGTAATCTAAGTACAATTGTATACAATTCATTACCCTGCGATTTTACCATTCAGTCACATGCATGGACACACATACATACACACTCAGTTTCAATATGATAAGCACACATGAATGAGCCATTGTGGACCAAAGTAAAGAAATGCCGAAAAGCACGTGTTGCATATTATTTGTTTACGAAAATCCAACTATAAAGTGAATAAATAAAATACAAAAGAGCTTTTTGTTGTTATTTTTACAGCCGAACGAGAGATGAATGAGTGAAAAGAGTTTGGATTTTGTATGCACTTTGCGCATGAGCTAACTTGAGCAGTCAAATGTGAGTGGAAATGCGAGTTGAGTAGACAGAAAAGCGGAGTGAAAAATATAAAGAAAATACTTGAAATCACTTTAACAATTGTCAAGCGATGAATATAAAATTTTAAATATATTTTAATCCTAAAAACTTCAGTTGCGATGTATAACATACTCTACTCTGGAACCCATATATGTTTTGTCCTACATCGTCTAAGAGTTATCAACCGATTTTCGTCAGATGAAAAATACTAAAAAATACTATTTTTATTATTCCATAGATTAAATGATGAGCTCCTGCTGAACGACATTCATTAGAGATTTCTAATTTTGGTGAATATTTGGGGTTTCAGTTGCCCTATAAACTACCAAACTTATCAGAATTGGTGTAAGCAAAATTAATATTCTAAAATATTTTTCATAGAATCTGATTTTACAGCTGCAACTTATCACAATTCTCAGGCAAGAGTATTTAAAATGCTGCTTTACTCGTATCAACAAGGAAGCTATTTAATTAAGTAAACATTTAAATCCCTCAACAGCTCTTCAATCAAAATATCTTTAATAATTAAGTAGCCAAAGGTATTTATGCTTTCAACCAGAGCACAGACGAAATCACTCAGAACTCAAGCAATTCACTTTCGTTTTCACACATACCTATAATTTTTTTTACTACTTTTTCTACTACTTTTTCTACTACTCTTTCTACTATGTTTATTTATACTAAGCACATATCGTACTACTCTTACACTAACATTTTGCAATATTTTTACACTTGCTGCTGCACGGAAAAGTTGCCAACATATCGATGATGGCGATTCAGTTTGTCGGGAAACTTTTAGCGTTGCGGTTGTGTTGGAAATACAGCCATGTCGAAAAGTCCAAAAATACCGTCTGTGTGAATTAAGACAAAAATAAAGCATACATATGTATGTAAGAAAAAAAAGAAAGTAAATAAACAAAAAATTATGTGAAAAGAAATAAATTCCTTTCACACTCTAAGAATCGAAAAAAATACAAAAACAATTAAAAAGTAATAAAGTATAAATAATATTGCAGTGAGTTTAAACAAAAACTGTGAAAGAATAAATATTAGTATTGATAATTATCAATTAGCTTAAAGCGCGTGTGCGTATATTTTTGTAATGAATAAAAAATTATATTTAAAAAGAATTTTTCTTCGCTTTCGATTGTTTATGAAATATTGAAAAAAAAAAATACCCAATGCTAAAAATGTAAATTGTTATTTATCAGCAAATAAAAGGTGCTTGTTTGCCGTCAAGTATTTACTTTTTCACGCCGAGTGCATATTCAGCGTATGAGGAGATAAAAAACAAATTGTGAAAAAATTCTAAACAGTATTAAAGCGAGAAAGCAAATTAAATAACAAATGAATAGAAATTAAAATTAATGATCTACACAAAACTTTAACTGTAAATTCAATTTAAATCAAGTTGGTTTGATATAAATAAAACATTCAAAATCAAATAAAAAATAACAAATATAAAATAAAATAAAATGAAAAATTTGAAATAAATTTAAAAACCAAGAAATGCAGAAAAATATAATACAAATCAAAAAATAAATCAAAATAAAAAAAAAATAAAAGTATAAAATAAAATAGAACACAAATAAGAAAGGAACATACAATAACTAAAACAAAATCAAATAATATAAAATAAAATAAAATAGAATTCAATTAAATTAAATTATATTAAACTAAATTAACTCAAATCAAATTAATCTAAATTAAATTGACCTAAATTAAATTAAATTAAATTAATAAAAATAAAATAAAATAAAATAAATTAAAAAATAAATAAAAAACAAAGCAAAAAACAAAATTAACAAAATAAATTATATTAAATTAAATGAACATAAAATAAACAAAAAAAATAAATAAAATAAGAAAAGTAAATAAATTAAAACAAAGCAAAATAAAATAAAATATATAAATAAAATTAAATTAAATTTAAAGTAAACTAAATTAAAATAATACAGAATGAAACAAAATAAATAAAATTAATCAAAATAAAAATAGAAAGTATCAAAATTAAATGAAGTATAAAAAATTTAACAAAATAAAATAAAATAATTTTAAAACTAAATAAAATAAAGAAAAAAAAACAAAATAATAAAATGAAATAAAATAAATTCAAATTAAAAAATAAAATAAAAAATTTAAAAAAATCAAAAACCAATTAAAATAAAATAATACATACAGTAAAATAATAATAAAAAGGGACTATAGAGATAAAATATATTAAAAGAAAATGTATAGAATATATAAAATAAAATTTAATTAATTATATTAAATAAAATTAACTTAACTATATATTTAGTTAGAAAACGACACATATATCTAAAAGAAATAAAGAATATACATGCATACAAAAATTCATTGCGAAAAGAAGTGTACAAATCTCTACCATAAAACTGAGAAAATCATATATTAATTAACGAGCATTACTCTAAATCAAACATTGAACATACACGTACCTACCATCAAGAATTTTAATTTCAAGTTTATCATACATACAAAAGAAAAGAAGGTTATTTCTGCCAAGCTTTCATACGATTGCCAAGGTTAAGTGCTTAACTGTGAAGTGTTCTTGCTGCTGCTGCTGCTGCTGCAAACTATTTTGCTGTTTTTTTTATGGCTTAAATCAAATATCCAGCAGTGCCGGTATGTTAATATAAATACAAATCTGCTTTATATTATTTGGTATGTGAAAAATATTTTTACTCCACAGAAAAGAAAAAATTTAGTAATTTGAGAAATGTACAAATTGCACTCAGGAATTTCGCAACTGAGAGTTAAAGGTGTTAATTGATGTTCATGAAAAAGCCAAAAATTCACACACTACCATTTTTTAATAAATTCATTTTTTAATAGTAATACGGGTATAGAGTTTTTGCTTTTATATTTTTGTACGTGAGAATAAAGCTTTCCACTTTTTCATTGACGTCAAATACCAATGTGCAATTAAGCAAAGCAATGAAGTAAGTAAATCTGATTCCTTCATCACCCTTTGCTTAACACATTCACACATACCTACAGCAATTCAAACAATATTCAGCAATATTAACCTCTTGCTACGTGGCAACGCAATACAATCTGTTTAATACTTTTTATCGCTTTTTAAATTACCCTTTGTAAAAGTTTTACCATTCGAGGTATTTGCTTTTATTAGCACTTTGATGGAAAAGAGTGAATTAAGCGAAATCTGTATGTATATAAAACGACGTGGAAAACTTCTAATACAGATGTACGTAAATATAAATTATTATATTTTTCGTATGCTCCATATAACATTAATTAAAAAGCTAAAAATTTGCATTTCAAAACATACTGTGTTTCATTTAAGTTTAAAAGATTTTAATTTATTTGTTTTTTCAACTCAACTGAACTCAAGAATTTTTCATAATATGAAAGCAGTGAAGACATTTTTTGGTTGAGACTCGATTTCTTTAATAGTAATGAGGAACCTTTTAGATATATTTCGATTAAATGCACAAAATCTATGAAAATATTTATCTTCTCCAATATGGACCCAATTATCAGAAAATTATCAGAATACATTCTAAAATAACTTAAGATCTAACTAAAGATCTTCAGAAAATATTAGGTAAAACTGCCAACTTGACCACATACATACATATTAGTGAAAAATATCTATTTTAACTTTTCCTTTATTTGATAATTTAATTTTATTTCATTTCGTATTAATTTATTTTATTTTATTTTATTTTATTTTATTTTATTTTATTTTATTTTATTTTATTTTATTTTATTTTATTTTATTTTATTTTATTTTATTTTATTTTATTTTATTTTATTTTATTTTATTTTATTTTATTTTATTTTATTTTATTTTATTTTATTTTATTTTATTTTATTTTATTTTATTTTATTTTATTTTATTTTATTTTATTTTTTTTTATTTCATTTTACTTTATTTTATTTTATTTTATTTTATTTTATTTTCCTTTATTTTATTTTATTTTATTTTATTTTATTTTATTTTATTTGATTTTATTTTATTTTATTTTATTTTATTTTATTTTATTTTATTTTATTTTATTTTATTTTATTTTATTTTATTTTATTTTATTTTATTTTATTTTATTTTATTTTATTTTATTTTATTTTATTTTATTTTATTTTATATTATTTTATTTAATTTTATTTTATTTTATTTTATTTTATTTTATTTTATTTTATTTTATTTTATTTTATTTTATTTTATTTTATTTTATTTTATTTTATTTTATTTTATTTTATTTTATTTTATTTTATTTTATTTTATTTTATTTTATTTTATTTTATTTTATTTTATTTTATTTTATTTTATTTTATTTTATTTTATTTTATTTTATTTTATTTTATTTTATTTTATATTATTTTATTTAATTTATTTTTTATATATTTTTTATTTTATTTTAATTTATTTTACTTTATTTTGTTTTATTTATTTTAGTTTATTTTATTTTATTTTATTTTATTTTGTTTTATATTATTTTATTTTATTTTATTTTAATTTAATTTATTTTATTTTATTTTTTTATTTTATTTTACTTTATTTTGTTTTATTTATTTTAGTTTATTTTATTTTATTTTATGTTATTTGCGGAGAAAGTAATAAGTATTTATTTGATAAGGCACTTCAGACTCATATATCTTATCACAACTACTGTTTTTCACGCCAAAAAATGATGAATAGAATTCCAAATATACTTGGAAAATACAAACGCGTAATATAAAATGTCAAGAAATAGTACATGGAAAAGGAGTATATGCAACTATTTGAAGCAAAGTAAGTAGATAAAATACTTAAACCTTAGAGAGTCCAGGAGAGCTTATAAATCGTACATATTATAAAGAAAATATTTTTACATTGTGTGTTCATATATGTATAGATATATACATATGATTATATAATATGACAATATAAACTAGATCAAATATAAGCAAGCTTTTTGAAAGAGAACGAACTTTTCTCTTCTTTCTTTAATAAAAATTCAATACAAAAACATGTTAAAGGAAATTAAAAAATTTTTTCTTTTTTTTGAATAACGGTTTTCGGTTTAATTTTTTTTTATAGGAACACTCATGTTGCAATAAATTAAAGGTATCATAGTTTCATTGTCTCTTCCCAGTCGGCTTCATAGCTATCTGGCATTAAAGGTGTTTTGTCTTTTTCGTGATGAACTTCATCGAGTGTATGCCTTATTACAACTTTAGTAAAATGTTAGAAAGTTTCAGGAAATGGAGAGATTCACCCACCAATATTTAAATCGTATTCAAGAGTTTTAGAGTTTGTTCAAGGTTATTATTTTAATAATTGCTGTTTTTTTAGTGCAGTGCAAATTCATTATACGTGTACAATTCGCTTAAGTCAATTAAATTTCCAAACACATTTGAATTTAATCAAACCGCTAATTATATTGATATTTGAATATTTAGGCAGTTAATTAGTTAAACAGGTTGGTGTTTTGAAGAAGATTCCTCTCATTTTTCCAGATGCTCTAACCACGTCGTGTATTTTGCGGAATTCAGGAGATTAATGATGGCTAGAGACGAAAGCTCTGCTTGATCAATTGCACGTGGTTTCATTCCGTCATCTGCTGTTGGCTCTTCTGGTGAAGGGTAGTCTTAACAAGCAGAGGGAAGAGCTATGCCCACGTCATATGCAGAGTTTACTGAGGTTACCACTGTTCCCTATCCGGTCAGCTCATCGGCCCGCAGTTGCCTGGGTTGTCTCTTCGACCAGATTGCCAAACCACAGCCGTTTTGCATATAGTCGAGAAAAAGTAAAATAGAACGGTTCGAATAAAATATTTTATTAGGCCAGGATCGACATATGAATAAAACCCCCAAAATAATTAAAAAATCTTCAAGTTGGATTATTTATAAGTGGCAAGATCAAACTTTTCTGAGCAAACACGTTTAGTGTCTGAAATTTCACAGTGAGTTTTTGTGTCACGGACACAATTACGTTTCTTGTTACATTTAATACTATAGTATTTGAATAAGTTCAGTATTTTTTCAATTTCCAAGTGAAGTTATGAAAAGAGAAGCATTTTTATACTAAAAATTCTATTATTATTATTTTTTTAATACAGTGTACCTTTTTTGAAAATTTACGATACTTATAAATCTGTAAATGAGGAATCTGAAAAAATTACTTTTAAAATTTTCCATCCATCGTAATATTCTAAAAAGTTCTAACTACGACAACTTCGAAAGTAACCGCTTTTTTCTGAAGAATCTTTGAACCGATATAGCTTTTAATTTTCTTGCTAAAAGCTCTTATTATTAACAATTTCATAGCAATAATGAAAATCAATCACTTTTCAAGCGACTATTATTATACTTATCCTCCTATGGCTTTGACACTGATACATATGGGTTAGTAAAGATGTCCTAGTAGTTCGGAGGGGTCAGGTAACGACTCGAGATTAACGATTCGAAATATTTTGACAAATATTAAATTATATAATAAACGATCATTGCCTACTGCCATTCTGAAAGGCAGAATTAGATTCCTGGCTCGAGAAATATCCAAAACTGTGTATATTTCCGCCACGAAAATCAAAAGCTGCTCTTAAAAATCTATCAGCCTTTCGGAGGCGGCTTATTATAAGCTTTATGTCCCTCCCTTTGATGGAAAACAATAAAATATCAAGACGCACATCACAAGATTAGAAGAGCCGAAAATAGTTTAATTTCGATGGTTTCATTTTTTTTTTAAGCTTTTATGTTTATGTTTCTTTTTCATTTACTTTCTTTTTGTCTCATTCAACTCTGAAAGGCAACACTATTGTCCACTCAGATACACAATTATATTGTTTATTAAAAAGATTTTTGGATTTGATTAATCAAAATTGAACGCCAATCGACGACTACCCACCATGGCACCGACCGAAAATAACAATAGAAGATTTTAAGAAGAAAATACGTTAATGCTGATAAGCGGATGAAAATCACAACGTAGTTTATAACGTTACATACGTGTACGTGATACCCAATTACAAACAACACACAGCAAACAAAACAGATGAAAAATAGAAAAATCGCAAATAATCATTGTTTGAGTTATGAAAGTAATATGAAGTGGATTCAAGTGCTTCCTGATTGCCATACAAAAGACGGTGCAGTAAAGTATGTAAACACAACAAGAGAGAGGCGAAGAAATGCTTGTTAAATTGCACTAAAGATGTGGCCATCCGGTTCTGATGATTGTACAAGTACATACACAAATACATACATACCTATAATTATATAAAGTATATACCATAAGTATCTTACAAATTAAACGGCAGACGATATTCTTGCGGTGGATGAGCAAAAAATTGAAAATGTGAATTTGTGTTTTATGTAACAGTAGCAAAGACGAATACACATTTGGTTAAATAAAACAGATACAACAACAAAAAATTTATAACACTGTTTTTAAGCACCATAGCCTATCAATCAAGAACAGGCTGAAAACAGAAGTCTTTAACGAAATTTGGAGTTTTCAGAGTTTACATTCACTCACATACCCTAAGAATATTTACAGCTTTAGTTAATAGGTAAATTTTCATTATAATAAACTTACAACTTATGAAGAAAAAAAAATAATTAATAAAAAAATTCACACAATAAAAACTTAAAAAAAGTTAAGAAAAACTCGTTAAAATTTTTTCCAGTAACCATATACTGTGATCACTAATGAGATCTCCATAAATTCGTAAATACATTTTAAAATGTGTATTCATATACATATGTACAGAGTTTTCCATTTTGCGGTTTCCAAAATAAACATAAATAAAATGAATATAAAATGATATTTTTCCTGAAATTCCTTTTTTTATTATTATTAGGTTTGTACCTTGGCGTTATATGTAAAATGCTACACTTTTTTGAGCAGTATCTCACTTGGCGGATGTTGGCTTTTAAATGCTCAAGAGTTAATGGTATATCCGCATAAGCACGATCTTTTGCGTAGACTCCAAAAAAAGGTGTTCAAATGCATGTTCTCAGTGGTCCATTGACATCACCAAAGTGAGATATTACGCGGTTGGGAAATTTCTCTCGTAATAAATCCATAACACTCGTATTATGAGGCATGTGGCACCATCTTGTTGAAACCACATATTGTTCAAGTCGTGTTCTTCAATTGCAGGTGAAAAAAAGTGAGTATCATGTGATCATAACGCTGCGAATTAAGAGGGGCAGTCTCGCCGTTGTCGTTTTCAAAGAAGTAAAGTTCACTCACAAGCACGAAAACCTGACTACGGTTGAATCGCTTTTTTTGTAGAAGGTTTTGAAAAATCCATATCTATACATTCTTGAATTTTAACTATATAAAACATATTTGGTTTGACCGTTTAGTTGGAACGTTGTCAAAATACAGCACTGCACTTTGGAATCCACTAAATGATAGCATTATATGTATAGTATATCGTACATACGTATGAACTCCCACAATTGATTACAAAAGTACATAAGTGTTTCCGTACAAACAAATAATACAAACAAATACTTTAAAATTATGCAAAACCACATATTTGTGTTGCTCGGCATGTGTGTAGAAAAATTTATTGAATTTTGTATGATTTTTTCACCACAATAAGTATTTTCTAGAACCATTGAAATTTTTGCTTTCTATTTTTTCGATTTATTCTTTTTAAATAAACACTATTGTTTGCATAAATCTTTAAAATTGTTTGTTTGTATAATTTTCCACAAGAATTTTGCTACAAAACCGGCAAAAATTATTCGCTTTTGTTGGCCGAAGGAAAGTTCTTGTTTGGAAGTAGAATTTATTTTCACACATTTCTATAATTTTGGAAATATTTCTGTGAATGGCAATAATCTTCATCGTTTTTTAGTAACAATATATTTATTTATTTAGTTATTTTTAATTTTTTTTTATTTTAATCCCCACTTTTGTGCCTTTCATAGCACTTTTATTTTATTACCGTATTTGTTGTTACTTACATTATTTATCATTTAATTACATTTTAAATTTAACTGGAAATTTTTCCCATTTTTATTTTTTTATTTTATTTTATTTTTGTGGTTATAATTCCGAATAATTGGAATTGAAATTTTATTGCTAAAATAGGATTTGAAAATGTAGAAAAAAGAAATTAAATTGCTTTTATAAATTTATTTGTTAATTTGAAATTAAAACGAAAATATTTACATCATTTCCAGTAGCTTAAATTTGTTTCATAACAAAGTTTTGTTCGTTACACCTTTCGGGAACATGAAATGGTTTATTAAGTAAAGTAAGAAGCATGAAAATATCAGAAGTAAGAGAGCTATGAACGGCGGATATGATCTAAATGATGAGATGGATTGGTCTAGCCATATCCATTTGTCCGTCTATCTCTTGGTCTGGCTGTTCGTCTGCCTGTCCAACTGTTTGTTCATTTGTTTGAAGGCAAATTTGACTCCGCACTTTTTTTTACAACTCAATTATTCCTTGACGGTATCAGCTAGATCGGAAATCTACATGAGAAAGCTCCCATGCAACTGTTTGTTTAGATTGTGATTTTATATCATATTTTTAAAAATTAAGGATTTAAAAAAATTAAATTTTATTGACACTAAAAATGATTGAAATGAAGGCTTTAATAAACAATATAGAGTTAACCATTTCGTAGTTCCAAAAAAGTGTTTCAAAAGTGGCCAAGTGTCACGGTTTAAGTTGAGTTTACGGCGCACATAAATCGTCCACCTACTCAAGCAATTGGTAACATTTTAGAAAAGAATTGAAAAAACTGGATCGGTTATAGACATTGTAAGGCCTAATGCTCGTTCAGCCTAAAATATCTCTACTGTAAGTGAAAGTGTTGCCGAAGACCCGAATATATCTATTTTTCAACGTACCTAACGCTGGGTCTTTCTTACTGCACATTATGGCATATTTTGAGCTTGGACTTACTACACTTACATCCGTATAGAATCCAGATGACTACTCACACAATCGTACATGCGTCGATAAAAGGATAATGAGAAAAATGTTGGCCACTTAACCTGGTAGTGTTTGATCTCATCTCAATACCCAATACATCCTCCTTATAGTTCGAACCTCGCACCAAATGATTGCCAACTCTTCATGTGTATGACAAGTGATTTGTTAATGAAGAGTTTGTCTCAAAAGAAGCCTGTGAAAATCGATGGTCCCAATAGTGACAAAGGTTACTATGATAATGACATTATCATCAAAATGGCAAAGATTAATCGAGCAAAACGGTATATATTTGACATAAATATATTCTAATCTAATTCTAACTATGGTAAATAAAGCCATCAATCGAATGTAAAAATAATGGATTACTTTTTACTTGATCTATTTAAATATTTTCCTGTTTTCTCCTGGATCTGAAGAATTCAGAAATTTCTTCAATTTCTTAATATTGTTTGAATAGTAGACTCGTATGTGAAGAGTATGTATATGTACAATAGTATGTACTTTTATGCAAATTGTATTAAATTATTTTTAGAATTACGTACATAATTAGCTTACAAATTCTGTTAGATTTTTCATCCATCACTTACATACACTTCCCCCCCCCCTACAGCAACATATTAAAAGAAACTCATTTTCATTTTATTTTATTTTATTTTATTTTTTTCTTACATTACCGTCATCGATCATCTCATTTTGTTTGCCAAAAATATACATTCCGCTGAGATTTGGAATTCATTAGAGAAGAACTCATCAAAGGCTTCTGAAGTGAAAAGTAAATAAAGCGTAGTGTATGTTGTTGTGTGGTTTTTTTTGCGGATACTGTTTACATACGTAATTATATTGATTTAATATGAAGCATATATGAGCTTATGTGAACATGTGAACACGTGCATGGGCTTAGTTTATCCCGCCTTAATAGCATCTTTGCTCCAGAGTAGAGTAATTTAGCAGGAAAAACAGAAATTTAAAACAACAATTCTTAGCAAAAAGGAGGAAGGAAAGGAGGTCGATTACACTTAAGCTAAAATACATATTATACAATATGTATATATATGAGCACATGTGCACGCTCATGTACACGTATTTATATGCACATACAAGCATGTATATACATAAAACCGACCACAAGTAACAGTTGTTTGTGACTTGTTCTCAACTTCGCTCTGACATATTTGACGTCTGTCAAGTAATTTTCTATGATCAACTGTCACAACAAGCAAACTAATGCCACATAAAAGACTTATGTATGTACATATATGCCATTGGCTAGTGCTTTCTTACGAGACGCTCGTGCCATTTTATATGGCTTACCACTAAAATCACATACATATGTGTACATCTCATTTTCTTCTATGAAACTTTTTTTAATTTTCATTTATTTATTTGTTTTCCCCATTTTACTCACGCACCACTCCTTAAACGGGCGACATAATTTTCTAATGTCTTACTCAGCAATAGAGCTCGACCATGGCCATCAGCAACAGTGTGTGAGTAATTTGCACGGTAAGCGAAAAACCTATTCCTTTGAAAATGTGTACGTTTTATAGTAAAGCATTCGGGTAAACAATTCGGGTTTTATACCCTTCATGATGTAGAAATATTTAACTAGCGAAACCCTTAATTCCGGATGTCATAGCTTGTATTTGGCTCTGCGAGACCAACCCTAAGCGCTATTTCGCAGGGTCGAGCTTTGCCAAAATACCTTTTCACACACTCCATGTGTCCGTTCTTTTATTCTGTGCTCTTGGAACGCTATTGAGACCCATTTCTTCAATTGTAGCCCACGCCAGTCTCGAGAGCAACATGTGACTCATAATGTTGTCGGGAGTGTAAGAAAAAACTATGCTCCGCATTTTCTTCGGGTCTACTGCAGAAGGAACATTCAGACCAATCATCGTAGCCGAATCTGCGGAGGTACTCTCTGAAACAGCCATGGCCTGACAAGAACTGTGTCAAATTGCTGTCTCTCCGTGTTGCTTCCCAATCCAGGCTGGTACATTTTTAATAAACCTTCCTATTTATCTATCGTATTCCATTTATTTTAACTTTCATCAAGGCTCTTCTGTCTCTCCTTCTTTCGCTCGTCGGTAAATGTCTTTTGTCTTTTGATAAACTCTGACGAGCTTCAAAGCCATTATATCTGGTGTCTTAATGCCAGATATAATACTAAGCGCTTCAAGCGACACCGTTCTAAACGCGCATGCAACTCTAATGGCACTTAGCCTGAAAGCTGCACTTTCTGTTTTGGCATATGTTTTTTGACGCAGGGCCCTCCCCCATATAAGGGGAGGGGGCTAACTTTAGCTGGTAGAGCTCTCCTAACACGGCTAGGATCACCTATATTGGCCATGTTTCTCGCCAGGGACGCTGTCTCAACAGGAAATCTCAATTCCTCCGAATAAACTTCTCACATGAAATAAGATATCTCCTTATGAAAATCGATCAGCTCCCTAGGAACCGCTATTTGTGGGAAAAAAAACGTACACCAAAAACTAGAGGACCAGCTCCGTCGAAAAGCGCTGCAGCATGAAAATATAACCGTAACTTGATATCGTTGTGCATCTGGGACATCGCAACATCTAATCGCCTATAGAAATCCAGGTTCCCAATGCCCATAGGACCGTGAATCCTAAGTAAAACTTGTATCCTTGTCTGAAACCTCATTTAGTGCCGGCTTGAAGAAATCTTTCGCAGTTTTGACTACACTTCTGGTGTTACCCGGCATCAGTTTGCATGGCTTTGTAAGTTTTGCGGGAACACCAAATTCAAATAGAGCATTATAAAGGCAGCCCATTTCCTAATGTTGAAGGCAGTTTTAAAATTGACGAAGTGCTGGTGTGTATCGCTCCTTTTTTCGTGGGGATTTGGTCTAAAGATACGTTGCCAGGTACTCATCCTAAGATAATTGGCACAGACACTGCGGTCCCCCTATCTGTGGATTGGGCGGAGCATATCAGGCATGCACTCTTTTGCCCAAATTTTGCAAATACACTGATGCATGCATACACTTTGCCAGTTCTTCAGTTCTGCACCACCATAATTGAATAGTTCTGCCAGAAAGCCAACGCTTTCCGTCGCTTTGTTGTTCTGCAAGCGAGCAAATGCTATAAACGTTATTCAAACTTCGTCATGGTCGGGTGAGTAAAGTCTATTTCCTCGTCATGGATTATGAATAAGGGTTTCTCTGCCAATCAGCAGGCTGCAGAAGTGTTGCCTCCATTTGATTGAAATACTCTGGGCAACGGCTATCAGATGACTTTCTTGATTACTACATGAGTATACTTCAGATTGGAAGTCTTCTGCAAGGATTATCACTACCTACCAACTACTCAAACTCATCGAACTTACGTCCCGCTTATGTTGCTTTTTCTCCTTGCAAGTATGTCTTCCTTCCGTCTTCATCTCGCGCAAGTGATGAAATCTTTTTGATTGTCATTCATCTTTTTTTTATTTCTGAAAAATGAGCTTTGAGTAGGTTTATATGTCGAAAAACTGCTCTTCCACCCCAAGTTTCGTAAAGGTTATAATCATATATTTTGCTATGATTACTGCTCTCCTTATTATAAAGAATATTGCTTGTGAGTTGTGATTTATTGCATTTATCTGATAGCAGACATATACAGACACATGAACATGTGTATGGCCGCAAACTGTCCACAACCAAGGAAGTGTCACATACATCTCCTCCACTTCTACGTAATATGTAATTGCTAAAAGTTTATTGTCAACATTTTATGACAAGAGTGGCTCACCCAAACACCCGACAGTTGCTTGATTTCTTCTTTCGGAACAAAAAAAAATCTTTCCGTTTCCTTACTTCCCCACAAGCATTTACCTTGAACTTCGTTTCGGCAGTAAACTGTGGACAGTTAATATTTTATTCGCTACCGCTTTAATCCCTGTCATAATGGCTGTTCACACAAATATATAATTAAACACTTGTGTAGGTATATACAAGTATGCATTAATAAATATTTGGTATATGTATGTATGTACATGTATGGGACACTCTGTGTTAAATATTTCTCCCGCTGCCTTGAGTGGATTTCATTTTATTTTTTGTTTTTATTTTACCCAATTTTTTTTTCTTATTTTTATTTATTGTCATTTTGTTTCTGGCGATCCTTTTCATGCTTCATGAATTCAATTTAATTTATTTGTGCAAACGTTTGGTGCAATATTTTTTACGGTCGGTTGTGTCGGGGCGGCAGTAGCGGCGGCCATTGTTCACACGCCGATTTTTCGTGAAGCCTTAAGCGATAAATGCTGCGCATTCACTTTTTTATTAATACCTATTTGTATATATATATTTAAATTATTTGAAATTCCATTTTAATTTATTAAAAATAAGAAAATATTTAAGAAAATCAAAAAAATATTTTCTTTTTCGCCAATTTGTTTTTAAATAAAAAAATCCTAGTAATGACTCATATTTCTACTATCTGAGGAAATAATTGTTCCCCTATTAAAAATCCCTTTATCTTTGGATTAATGGGGAATGTTTATTACCATTCGATAGAACATTCTTTGGCATATATATTTTTGAAGACTCTCTCTTTCAAATGTTGGCCCCAGCTACGTCTCTGATGATCCATCTGTTGAGTCAAATTTTCGATGGCTCGTTCGAGCATTTCGACTGGTAACTGGCGAATGACAGGCGTGATGGTTTGCTCCAAGGCCTGAATCTAAGCGGGATTTCCGGCCTATACTTTAGACTATACTTGTCCCCACAGAAAAAAGTCTAACAGTGTGATATCACACGATCTTGGTGGCCAATCGACCGGCCCAAGCCGTGAAATTATCCGCCCACCGAAGTGTTCTCTAAATAAGTCCATTGATTAATGCGATGTGTGGAAGTTGTGTTGAATCCAAATGTCGCCAAGATCACGAACTTAAATTTCACCAACCAGAACTAGAAATGGGCCTCAACGCTGAACAAGATGGACGATGGTGTTGCGAATGGTTCGCTCAGTAGGCCGATTATGTTCACTATAAGTTGAGCGAAGCGCGCGAAAGACATTTTTTGCAGAAAGCGAATTTTCATAATAAAGTTGAAAGATTTGTAAACGTTGTTCAGGCTTAAGTCACGCGTGAACTGTCAAAAATGGGCTATTGAAAAAAGTAGCTTTACTTGGATCACTCGTATAATTTTGGATGTTAGTCGAACGGAGACTCGAACTCTGGCCTTCCGAATGTTAGTAGATATGGCCACACAATATTAGTACCTAATACCTATCACCTATTTTAGTTATACTTATCTCACAATTATTGATTTAAAAACTGGTATCCTCAGTCACTTGTCAGTGAGGCTCTGTTCTACACTTTTTAAAAAGCTGACCTCCCTTTTTTTCCTTTCACTATATCTTTTTTGCAAAATAATATAAAATTCCGAGTCGTTTTAATATATAGACCCCTTTGCCGCGGGGGGAACTATTGGCAGGCGTGCTTTATCGCTAGTAAATTATTTAATCGCTAATCCGAGAGAAATAACTTATTACAAACATGGCAATCGCTGAATAACTGTTCAAATCTTCGGTTCTAAGGCAATCAATAACAATACAATATATTCTAACAACCAGACTGTCATTAGATCTCTACAATGCACCTACGACATATCAAATGAAGCGAATATAAGTAATAGTACTCTAAACAGTTTGTCTAACAAATGCAACATAGAATTGATCTCTGAGCCCGAACATAGGGACATACTTAGTAAATGCACGGCGGAAGAGCTAGAGAGAAGAAACCGTGCTACACGCAATAATCCATGTGAGTGTACCTCTGTTCTTTGCAAAACATATGCTAAAATTGCCGTTCTCTAAAGAAGCCAACATATCAGATATGACCTGCGTTGGACGCTAAAAAATCAAAGAATATACAGCTTCTAGACCAGTTTTCGATTAGTATAACGTTTGGTATAATACCAAGACCCTGTTTAATGATTCTTCACTTTAAAAAAAAATTTGTATTTTCTATTCTAATGATTTTCGTCACACCTGCAGAGACGATATCCACTGAACAAGGGTTATCCGTACCTCTGGGCATGTTTCAGCAAATATCAACAATTTCACAGCTTTCATAAAGCATACAAAGTGGTGGTTCGAGTATTTGAAAGGGTGAGTGGAACCCCACACATGTATCACAATGACCTATAAAACTCTTACATCAATAGCTTATTAAGCTTTTTGATCGATTTGCGTAAAGAAATTAAAAGACTTCCCTCAAGTGGGGTTCATGCCCAACATCACTGAACACTCAAGAACAAACAAGTATTCTTTGCTGAACAGAAACTTTGCTTAAATCTGGATAAATAAGCAAACCTAAAACAGCAAATACCATACACAAAGTAATCAGTTGAGTTAACCATGTGGTCCAAGGATTCGGATCTACCGTACGTATACGTGTACAAGTATCGGACCAACCTTAAGCGATTCACCATAACATTATTCGAAAAATTATGTCATAAGAATTCCAGAGGTACAGAAAAAAATTATTCAACAACTTAAATTTATTATTTTAAAGCATTTAGAAGATATATAAACACGTTTTTCACGAAACAACGGTCTTACGGTCGACCCGGATGGTAAACAATTTTAATATGTTATTCTACGCATCAATAGCTCTCATAGGAGCTAGAATATTTTTTAACACTAATTTTCATTTCACACCCCGATTTCTACTTAACAAAATTTAATTTTTTCGATTTTTTTTTATTTTTCATCGAAATTGTTTAATTCTAGTTCCAACCAGAATGACATGCCCACAGAACAATAAACTTCTTAGTTTTTCTATTTCAGATGTTCTCAAGCGACCAAATCACCGCTCACCTCAGTTCAACGAAACAAAAAAATTTCAGAAAAAAAGTAATAATAATTTTTTCGTACACTCAGAGATATTATTAATAATATATTACAAAATTCAACTGATTGATTTTAAAATTTTTTCCAAAACAGATATTCTCAAAAACGAAATAAATAGAATGAAAGTTACCAGACTACCAGACCTTAAGTGATGGATTGCTATAAAATGCAAAAGGCAAACGTTAATCAATAAGCAACTGGGATGTGTAAGCAGATTTTAGCGCATAATTTTTTGGTCTGCTAACGAGTCTGAATATCTAGTTGAATAAATTTGACCATAAATTGTGGTTTCTGCAAATTAACTAATTTATTGACTGTTATCCACAAAAGAGCCACAAAAGAGTCAAATTTATTAGACGCAGATGAACGTTTGATGGCAAGTGTTAATCTATGTTGAAAGTAATGTGTTTTGCGAAATTAAATGAAGATGAAATTAATACTTGTGGTTGCGCTTTTAATATACTCGTATAAACCTTTATGTTATATGCATCTACATAAATACAAGGGGCGGCTGATAAGTTCGCGGCCTAAAGTACTTAATGAAACAAATGTATAGTTTTATTTTTTTTTTTTTTCCATATAGTCTCCCTCAAGTGAAATACACTTTTCACATGGTGAATACAATGCTTTTATAACACCGAAAAAATAGTCTATAGATTTCTTTTCAAAAAGGTTTCCTACGACCGCTTTCATCTGAATCTAAATCACTGTCGTCTGAAAATCTTCGTCGCCGTAAACCCTTTTCGAAATCTTAAAAAAGGAAAAAGTCACTGGGAGCCAAGTCCTTACTATAGGGGGTATGGGCAATTTCTGTAAATCCAATAGTTTTTAGGCATCCCTCGCAACCCGAGCTGTTTGAACAGGTGCGTTTGTCTTGAAGAATCAACACTCCCGGTGCTAACTTGCCACGTCTCTTCTATACTGGTCGTTCTGTTCTGGCTGCACTGTTTTTTTAATATTCAAAAGTTCATGCAAAAACTCCATAGCTCGTTCTTTGCTATTCTGTTATCCTTCTGATATCTGCCACAGTTTTATTCTTCGATCAACCAGTACTAATTTCTCGACTTTCTGGACATTTTCTTCGCTCACGACCGTCGCTGGGCGCCCCGGGCAGGGGTCATCTTCACAGATCTCTCTTCCTTGTTGAAACAGCTGAGCCCATATTTTCACCATCACACATATATGAAGGGACAGAGTCCTGAAGAACCAATATCATCTCTTTAAAAATTTAAAAATTTCTTTCGGTGTACATCCTTTTTTTACAAAAAATTTAATCACAGCGCGTTGCTCAAATTGCGTGAATTTTCAGTTTCCGTTGTCATAGTGTTGTTGCTTGTTCCAGGAGCGAAGTGTTAATAAACCTAAGAAAAAAAGTGTGTTATTTACCATATACTAATAATGAGTCCTGCAATTAGTATTATCAGTAATGAGATGCTGCGTCATCTTTAACTACCGCAGGTCGCGAACTTGTCAGTCGCACATACATAACTAATAGTTAAAGATGAGTATAAAATTAAAGAATTTGTTGAAAAGCTCAAGACAATGCATATGGTATATAATATAGCTTTATATACATGCTCTATCTATATTACATGACTCATACATACACATCTTACCTTTTTTTTGAGATTTTTCCTAAAATTTGTGTAGAAAAAAGTAAATAGTTATGTGTATCAATATCGCAGACATATAAATATTAGAGTGTTTGTCGTAGATTGTCGACACCACCGTCATTTCCCTCGATTGTCCACATATATACCTACATACATAGCTAAGTATGTACTCATATGTAGTAAGTACAGCGCCCACTCAATTATCAACTATAGCCAACTTATCTCTTTTCTGACTGCTCACTTATTTATTTATATTCGTCTATCTATCTGCTTTATTTTTTTACCACTCTTCTTCTTCTTCATTTCATCAATTGTCTACCCATTTTATTTATTTAATTTTTTTTTTGCTTTTTTTGTTTTTTGTGTTTCATACGATGCCAGATGGCTGCTGTTGAATATATTCTGCAAGTGCTATTAGTGCAATGTTGACATGCCGTTGAACTTGTTGGCAATTTGCTACAGTTGTGATTTATCAAGAGGCATACCAACAATACAAGCGTAACAAGGCAACCAATACATGCTTACATCTACTTCCATTCATACTATTGTGGGGCTGGGTAGGAAATAGGTTGAGGTCAGTTCGAATATTTCGCTTTAAAGGAAGGATTTCTTATTTTCTTCATCTCCCTGCATTCTGCAAACCACACTCAGCTGCCGATATTCCAATAAGCACATTTATCGCTCAACAAATGCACTCATTTGAACTCGATTAAACTTGTCTCGTCTCGTCTTGTCTCTGCTAAAGACATTTCAACTTGCTTTGATTGAATTGTAAATTCACTTATGAAACCGATTTCGTCGTCAAGCGCTGGGCATCATCGGCACGATTACGCAACTGTCAAGTGGCCAACCGAAATGAAATGTACAATATTCATACATACTAGATGTTTAGAGGATCTTATATAAATAACAATATTTACATACATATGGTAACAAGTACTAGATTCTATGGACATAATTTGCAGACATAATCCTGCTCAGTTCATGCAGTGGTGGGATAAATATTTACTTTTGAAATTTGAATATTTCTTGGACATTCTGCTTGTGACAGCTTGTGGCGTTAACTTTTGCAAAGAAAGGGATTTTCTAAGGCTTTAAAGAGACAACACTGAGTAATCTTAGACAAAAGAAAATATTTTTTTTTTAAATGTATTTAATATATTGTTCACCGATGATATAAGACACTTCTGCAGAAGCGTCTCGCATAATAAGTTTTGAGTTAATCTTGGTTCAATATTTTTAATAATTCAGTGAAAGCCATCTAAATTGGGCTGCTAAGATCTTAGTTCCAATGTACTAGAGAAATCGACCATAAAAAGGATTACAAAAGTAGTGTCGGAATCGTGGTGGGATAAAGAGTCAGTTACCGAGCACTTGCATTCTCCGCAGTGGATGAATGTCTCATCACAATCACCTTAAAGGGAAGTTCTTCTACACATCGCTGATTTGTGTCCACGACCCGATGGAAGAGAAGAGCGAATGAACCAAAGATTCTTTTTATGAGTGCTGCCCCGCCACGATATCAAAACCGTTATTTTAACGGCGGAATGACCAGATAAAGGACTTATTTTTTCGATATGAAGATTTCAAAAAGAAATGAACTCCACAATGACTTGTGGATTATCAAGACCCCAAATGCGACAATTTTGTTTATTAACGTATTCAGCCACACTGATAAAGTCCAATCAGTTTGTTGACGGTGGTTTATAGTCTTTAATACAATACTCTCGATAGGACCTTATATGCGATATCTAAAATGCTAATCCCACGGTAAATGACGCATGCACATCCAACTTCCATGAATGCTCTGGACATAGTTTACCAAATTGTCACCATAATTCTTATATGAGTCTGATCTGGTAATGAAACCTTCGGAGAATCATCCCATTTTTACATAGAATTTTCAAACTTCACCCTTTTCGACCACCTTTTCAAGCTCTTCGTACTCACGTATTTCGGCCTTTTAACTTCGCCTGCAAATGCCTCTTGCTTCCCCCTTACGGTATCTATCCCACCCCGCACGTGTTGTGGTCAATCGTAAGGTTGCGAGGTAGACAGTCGGTTTTCTCTCCACTGCAGCTCGGCATTTCTCATCTTTTTCTGGCACTGCCGAAACCCATTTGTTTCCATAGCGGCGATACGTAGGGAGTTTGAGTTGTCGCTCCAGTTACTGATGAGTGCTCTCAGAAAGCAGGATTGCAATTCGAGTAGGAAACGTTTTGGCTGTCTGTTGTGATTCCAGCTTTTCGGCATTAAATCTTCCATGTTTTTTGTTTTTGACGTTCGTTTTTTTATTTTTGCACAGAGGCGCGTGCGTATCTTTGCTACAATAAGATAGTAATCTGAGTCGATGTTATGTCCTCGCAGTCGTATGTTCATCTAGAACACTGGAGACTTGTCGTCCGTCTATCATAACATAATCGGTATTGTTGTGAGTTTTTCGATCTAAAGACTTTTTTGTGCTGTAGTATATTACTATAGACTACTATATTTCGTGAAGTCGATTAGCCTCAAGCCATTTGGGGATGTTTCGTATTGGAGGCTGAATTTTCCGGCAGTTGTACTGAAGGTTAACATTTTGCACACCCTGGTGTTAAAGCCTGCAAGCACGATTTTCACATTGCGGTAGAGGCAGCCCTCTTAAATATGCTGTAGGCATTCATCACACTTCTTGGCCGCCGGTGACGTTAGCCCTTCGGTTAGCGAGGACATCAACCAGCTGAAAGCAACACCTTCTCAATTAAGTGACCTCAATTCATTATAACTTTTAGGTTTGCTGGGGTCTCTCATCCGAGGCTTTTTGCAGTTTTTCATTGGAGTATATTTTTCGTGTGAGGATTCGCCTTTTCTCTTTAGCTCTCCTCCAAACGGATGTTTGTTAGCTACCTAGAGCTTACTTCGTCTACGACCAGAAGTCATGAGCTGCTTGAACCGTATTTAGAAGAATCCTTTCTTGCGAATCCCAGATGAGTGACAATCAAAACCTTTCCTTACCTGCGTCCTCACCTAGTTTTGAAATAATTGGCAGAAAACACAATGTTTGGAACCGCCAAACCTACAACAACATACTATATATGCTGGTTTTATAGGACAACATTTATTACATACATATATATTCGTATATGAAGACTCTAACATAAATTTATAGAATGTTCTTACATTGCTTTCCTTTTAACTTGGAGACCTTAATGTACTTTCCCACTTAATTTCAAAGCTTATACTCATTTAATAGTTTATCTCGTATGCGTGTTACATACACGTATGTATGTATGCATGTGTGTCAATAATCTTCTATTATTCTGCATTTGTGCTGCTCATGCTTCCACCTACTCGAACAATTACATAGAGTTCTTTACCTATCCTCTTTGTGCTATGCAACCACACAATGGGTTGGTGACAAAGCGTGAGGGACAGGTGACGGATGCTGTGCAGACAGTGCCATTGTCGTTGAATGAAGTCCAAGTGAGCTTGAAAATGAATTTAATTGCGACATTAATAACTAATATTCTGGTATGTTGCCTGTGACAGTTATTGATGTTGTTGCTGCTGTTGTTGTTGTTGTTGTTGTTGTTGTTGTTTCATTTGTAATATTACGAGTATGTGTTTGTTGTTATCCTTCTATTACTTACGTCATTACGTAACAAAGTAAGCGGAATTTGCTGAATTATTAAGTAAAGTAGACGCCTTGAACATGTACCGTTACAAAAGGCAGCAGATTGGCATTGTAAAGTGATTGAGTTTTGGGTGAAATTATTCAATACTTTTGTTGTTGTTGCTGTTGGCGGTTGGCATTGAAGTTGCTGCGCCTGGGTACTAATACAAATAAATCAGCTTTTGCACACACACACACACTATAATATATATAACTATAATCACACTGTCGTTGTTGTTTTGCGGTCAGTTACAACATTGTTTTGTAGCCACCAGGCAAACGCCTTGGCATTGTGGGCACATTGTCGCATTTATAGCTTTCGTTTGTTGTTGTTATTAATGTTGTTTTTTATTGTTGTTGTTGTTGTTGCTATTATTGTTGTGCAACCAAAGTGGTTTACCAATCATCAAATCACTCAACAGTGACCAATGACTAAAGACATTTCAATAAAAAACACTAAAACGCTGACAACTCATATCGATCGCAAACTAATTGGCTTGAAGCGGATGTGCTTGCGACACACGTCGGTAGGTACATATGTAGGTGGATGGGATGCTCCCACGTGTAACCAATATTTTTAAAATTCATCAGGCAATTCGCTATTGTAAAGTAAAACACGTTACACGCACGTGTGAGCCGCGGTGTGAATATTGAAGTGTCAATCGTCGCCTTGGATAAGTGTGAGTGTAGAATTAATTTAATTTATTGGTGAATAATGAAAATTTAAAGAAAGGACCAGCGAGAAGTGTTCCCATCTTTTTTTTTTTTTTTGTTATTAAAATAAGCCTTTTTACGGACTTGAGTTAATCCTATGTTGGTGGATATATTATATATACGAGTATATAATTGGCGTTTTGTAACCGCTGAAGCGATTATCGGCCGAACTCCTTCTCCAATTTGGGGTTTTGCTGGAGAGACCTACTGTTTATACCAATCCGCCTCCGAAGGACTGATGTTTTTTTTATGAGGAGCTTTTGATTTTCATGTCATAAATACACCCGGAAGAGTTCACATTCCCTGCCGAGGGGCGACGCCAGTCACCCCCGGCTTAGAATAAACTATAGGTCGCACATCATAAATTAAAGAGGAACTCGACAGAAAATCGCTTCCACAGTTATAAAGCTTCAGTTATGGTATATATATATGTATGCCTATATATATATAATCCCCTCAAAAGTTATACTCTTTTATTTTGTAATATTTTTGTGACTGCAAGTGCATCTACAAACAACTTCACGATGCTATGAATCGTGCTTGATGAGAAGAATGAACCGATCTCTCTTTCTGTGCTACATTCCAATGATCAATGTACCCCCATGTGGGAGAAATTTACAATGATCCACTCTCTTCTTATTTTAATATGCTGAATCAATTTCAAACTGTAAAGCCCTCAACAAGTTTAAGTCGTACTCTCACTTTTTGTTGTTCCTCCTAAAGCTCACATAAAACAAATTGGTGTTGCCAGGATTTGTGTGGAAATGAAATACACATGTACGTACTACAGATATTCCTTAAACTCTGATGGTATACCGCCGCTGTATTTACAGGGGAACGATACCGTATTTCTACTCCTTTTAAAAGCTTTGTGCAATGCTGATTCACTTGCGGGAATGTGCACCATCGAAGCAGAAAAGGAGGAAGAAATTGAAAGGTCATTCACATCTACATCTTCCAATTTAGGCACGAAAAATCATTAATCATGGCTCTAAAGCGTTCCCTATTTACTATAATATTATGACCGGCTTCATATTTTAACAAATGATTCCCTCTGCCCGTAGATCACAGCAAACAGTGACCTTTTGAGGATGAATAAAGATATCAACACCAGCTTGTGGATTATCACCACTCAAAAGGAGACATATTTATTTATACAGCTCTAAATGTTGCGCGCGTTAAATGACTCATTCGGGTTTTCTTCGAAACCCTGAAAGCTCTCGGAAGCGAATTATCAACTAGAATAAACGTGATGGGAAAACTCTACCTCGTTGCTCGATTTATCGATTTTGATGGGCGATTATATCGACACAGCGAGCGAACCGAACCATTATTTTGGTAATAAATATGTCCGACGTGCAAACATTGTTCCAATGTAAGAGTGTTCATAATAAAATGGCTAACCGATTCGAGTATTAATCAAGAAACAGCTGCCTAAAAGACCAACTGCGAAAAAAGTACTGCTTTGAAAACCACGCGTCTAAGAAAGCACACTTTATGATTGTCCAAAAGGCGTCTGATAATAGGTTAGCAAACTCCTAAACAACGGTGTGTGCTCCTGATATAGCAAATTCTTTATGAAAAATTTACTTTCCGCTTGCTCTCGGGGCTTTGCTCTTTTCTTTCGAGGTTATGTGTATGGAAAATATCTAAAGAGTGTCCTTTTTTAGAGCAGTTCTGAGAGAAAGAAAGAGAAGGCTACTTTCTAAACTCGTAGACTGTACCTACGTCTACATATAATATATCCTTCTGCCATAATCCTCTTTCTCCAGTCACATATACGTGTATGTTGAAAATAAAACCAAAGTTATTTTTAACTGTCGCATCTGTCAGCACTCAACATCATTGACATCTATCGTGGGCATTTAAAACATACTACGAGCTAAAGGATAATAAGTACAGGAGCCACTTCACATATGTATATGACGCTTACCCACAACCCATATCTACTCCACTTTACACTTCTCAAATTACATGGAATAATTTGAAAGGTTCGTGCGTAGTCAGCTTGTGTCTAACGGTCATGCGAAGAGAAATGAGTTAATGAGATATCAGTTGACAGCGGTTATATTTTTTGTCACACTTAATCGTATTTACAGACATATTCCTATGTGCATACATATAAACATCGGTGTGGCCTGCAGTGAAAAGGTAGAATGTGGAAAGTTTCTAGTTAAAGACTAGAATTTTAAAGGTCATACCAGTTTGTTATTGTATGGCAATTTACCAGTTACAGGAACAATAACAAATTCCACCACGGTAGAGAGAGACTTTCCGATATGTTCTGAAGAAGTGCGCAGTATGTCGCTGTTCTCTACTTCGTCCCGATAGCGAAGTCATTAGACGTAGTAACTAGTAAGTAAATTCCTTTTCATTTTTGTCGAAGCATAAATTGAACATGCGTAAAGGAACTAGTATTTAACTAGTATTAAAATCACTAACTGCATATAGGTATATCATAGATGAGCTAATTGGTGCAAAAATCCAAACAAACAGAACACGAATCTTTCCCTACAGTGTAACTGGTGAAGCATTTTCAACATGCTTATGCGTAGGGGTTCCCCCTTTTGCAAAGTCATGAATCATCAGTAATGTCCATAACAATGATCATTAATTAATGCAGCTCATTCGTCTCACTTGGTTTGGTTAAGTGGTTGTGTGTGTGCATAATAAATTGACAAAGCGAAATATTTATTGTCGTCTAAACTCTTGACGTCGTCTCCGGCAATGTTAATAAGCTAACAGTTAACACTTACGACGCCGACCAGCACTAGCCAAAGCCATTATAAACCATTTGGGAATAAACAATAAATACATTTTTCTCAGGCTCATATTTCATTTGGCGTTTTTTTTTTTTGTTATAAAAAGAGATAGTAAAGCGTCGTGATATTAGTTGCACCGCCAGCCTTGGCGTGAGACTAGAGGAAATTTACCCTACAACTGTAGAAGTAATTAAAAAGTTGAACATTTTTGACAGTGACAGAAGACATGAAACAGGCACCCCTTATACCTTTTTCTATGTATTTTTATAAAAAAATTTAATATACCTATATACAGAGGTAAATTCCTTCTTAAAGACATCAAATACATATTTCCAGCTTACATTCTGCGGTCATTTATCATCAGTGATTGGCAAAAGACTTTTTATAAAATCATTATTTTTTAACGTAAAACAAAAAAAATTATTAAACCACAAAAAAATTGAATATTAAATATTTATCAAAACACCCACAGTAAATCATTTTCAATCACTTATCGTCATTTTCTTTTAATATATTTATTTACAATATGTATGTATATGTAGAGTTTGTATTTTTTCCATTTTTTTTTTTTGTTGTATTTTACCACGAAGTCAACAACAGACAATCAATGAAAAATACATGTAAGGAAAGGCTAAGTACGAGCCGAATGAAGCTTATGGGCTACAGAAAATAAAAATACTGTGCTACTGACTAATTTAATTACTTCGTTTTACATATATTCTTGGTTAACTCATCTAAGCGATATAAAATTAAATTTTCTTTGGATTTATGAATTTTTAGAATTTAAGTTTTTTCTACGATATTATGGGATCCTTCAGATGCTGGGAATTTTATTTCCATTAAATTGAAAATGTTGTTTACCTTAATTAAAGTCATTCGATTTATGTCACATATACACCGGTTCGCTCGAAAACGTATTGCTATTTTGAAGGTAATATCTCTCTCATAAAAATCCTTGATCCTATTTGCAAAAAAATTGGGACATTGCTTTTCACAGGTTTTTTTAAAGCCATTTCTTCAACAATCAAAGCATCTGCCAACCACGACCGTTTTCATTTAACGTTACTGCAAGTGATCCACTTTTCATCACCAGTCATCATCTGCTTCAGAAATGGGTTGAACTTTATTAGGTTTCAGCAGCGATTCAGACAGAAAAACGGACAGACCAGCATGACTAAATCAACTCAGCTCACGGTTCTGAACCGATAAGTATACATTTTCATAGACCTATCTAGCTATCTGTTCTACTTCTGGTACTTACGTGCTTCCGATCAAAGTTAGCTTAGATCAAATACATGAAAAGTATTAGAAGCAGCGAGAGAAGTAAAGCAAAACACAAAGATATCAACTCAAGCCCATTGAAGAAAGATATTCCAAAAAGTGATAATGTGAAGGACAATTGAAAATTCTGTTTACAAAAACATTTTCAATAAAAAAATTTTTTGTAGTTTCATTTTCCTACGAAGAAAAAATATTCTCAATTCTTTATATTTGCTTCAAAATATTAATATAATAATTTTTATATGGAATTTCTATTTGAAGCTAAATTTTCATAAAACTTTCATTATTATTTCAAATTTTTGTTAATATAAAAAACTTTCTGGTGGCATAATTTTTTAAAACACAATTGGCATTTATTTCTTTATTTATCTATTTATTAATTTATTTATTTATTTATTCATTTATTCATTTATTTATTTATTTACTTATTTATTTAATTATTTATTCATTTATTTATTTATTTATTTATTTATTTATTTATTCATTTATTCATTTATTCATTAATTCATTTATTCATTTATTCATTTATTTATTTATTTATTTATTCATTTATTTATTCATCTATTTATTTCTCGGCATATTTATTTATTTATTTATTTACTTATTATTTATTGTACTTATTTATTTAATTATTTATATATTTGTTCTTTTACTTCCTATTAACGCTTTTATTAATTTATTTATTTAAATTTTATTTGTTTATTTATTTATCTGTTAATCTATTTATTTATTTATATATTTACTTAATTATAAATTTCTTATATTTATTATATTTTTATTTATCTATTTCCTTCTTTATTTATTATATATTTAGTTATTTATTTATTTATTTATCTGTTTATTTATTTATTTATTTATTTATTTATTTATTTATTTATATACTTAGTTATTTATTTATTTATTTATTGAATACTTATTTATAAATTTTTTTGTTGAGGTATAGATTTATTTATTCATTTATTTATTTGTTTATTTATTTATTTATTTATTTATCTATTTATTTATTTATTTATTTATTTATTTATTTATTTATATATTTATTTATTTATTTATTTATTTATTTATTTATTTATTTATTTATTTATTTATTTATTTATTTATATACTTAGTTATTTATTTATTTATTTATTGAATACTTATTTATAAATTTTTTTGTTGAGGTATAAATTTATTTATTCATTTATTTATTTGTTTATTTAACTATTTATTTTTATTTCATTTATTTTATTATTTATTTTTGAAGGCTTATACATAGTTAAATACATATGTACAATCTAATCGTGCAGCCCAAAGGTTGCCGAAATTATTACATTCTTAAAAATGGAAATTAGTATTGTTTAATTTATTGTGTAAACTTTGTATGCGTATTAGAAAATTATAATTTAAAAAATTAAAAGAAAAAGAATTTCAAAATTTATTTTTGATGTAACATAAAACTTTTATAACGAAAATTATATAAAATATAATTTTGCTCTTACATTTTTTCCATAGAAAATTATGTGCTCTGACTAACATGCCGGGAATTTAAACATAGTTGTGGCTCCCTAAGGCTACACTATGCGCTGGTATTAAGAATATTGAATTGAATATGCATAAGCAGAGCAAATATCGTTGCTCGAGCTTCATCATTTTTTTTTTCTTCGTAGATATGCACCCACACACACACACGATATGACAATGCACACGCATATTTATGACTGCACTCATACATATTTACTTACATACATAAAAGTATACGCTTTCGATTCTCACTTTGTGATTGCACTGTTACATTGTACAGCCCCAAAATCGAAGAAAAAAATGAATATTGTGCAAACAATGCATTTGCAATTGACTGTCAAATGCAATCAGAGACTAATGAGCAAAGCAAATATTTACCAATGAAAATGGGTAAACAAGAAATCCAATTGAGGAAGCCGCTATACGCATGTACCCGCTGTACAATGAGGTTCAAGCGGAGCGGCTGCTCAAAACTGCTGCTGTACATTGTGAAGTGGAAAATAAAAAAAAAAATGTTCTCTCACCTTCAGGTAAATAGAAAAAACACACTTGTTATTGTTGCAACGCTGATGCGAAAACAAAAGTAAGGTAAAAAAACAACAAGTCACTCGCCAAAGCAATCAAAAATAACAACCGCAGCTATAAATAAGCAAAATGAAGTTGAACTGCAGCCCACGGCTGGGGTGGAGAGTGGAGAGTGCCCTTCAAAGGCAATTGGCATTTGATAAGCGGCTTACAGGAACAATGCATGACTCAAATGCACTAGAGCACTGCGAATACCAGGCACCGAAGAACTGAAGAACTGAAGATAGCTTACGCGATAATAAAGTACACACACACAAACTCGCTCATCCAAGGGCTGTTACCCAAATGGTACACAAGCGAAAATGCATCCCAGGGGCACGCGGTAATTGAGTGAAAAATTCAAGCAAATTTAACTGATTGTTGCAGCAGTGCAGTGCCATATACATATATATGTACATATATGCATACATGTATAGTGGTAACAATGCAGTGTTGCATGCTACAAAGTTTGCTTGGAAAAACAAAACAACAACACAAAGTTGGTTTCATGCAGCGACTTAGGGTAGCAAAATATTTAGTTGAATGTAAATGTAAGCAAAAAGTTGTCGACGTGATAAATATTTGCGAGGAGCACGAATGGGTGCAAATGTTTAAAACTAGGGTGACCGTTATTTTGTCTGTCATTTTTTCTTTTTTAATTTCTGTGTGGAAACTTGGTTGGTTTGTTGAAGTGGCTGTCGGGCATCGCCTGACTTAGTTCTCAAGCGGACCCATTGTGATACCACTGAGGGTCCCAAAGACTCCCACTCGCAAATCGAACCAGCGCGCGGAGTTTGCAAAACTAAGCAATTGTCACAACTTAACCTCCGCTAACTTGCTCAGGTCTCCAAAGGTTATCGCCCCAAGAGACTTCAGCCTACTCCTCCAAAGTGCAAAGAAAGTGCCTCAAAGTTTCCGGTACTTTTTCCTGTCCGCAACCTCTGCAGAAATCAATAAGTGGCATGCCCAATCTCTCTGCGTGCCTGTACAATAAGATATGTCCTGTAAGAAGACCTATAACTGTAGACATATTCTTCCTTTTCAGCTCGATAAGGTCACGTGACTTTCTATTGTTTCATTATGGCCATATTTCCTTGGTCACATTACATGTGGTCCGACTTCTCCATCTTAAGATGAAGAGTTTACAAGTGGAGAGCGGCATGGACATACTCTTCCATGATGGTGAAAGTGGAAGGAAGATGCGGCCTGGCTATCCGAGAAATTCTACCTGAAAAACACTACAGTGATGCGGCAAACGAAAAGATATACAAATACTAAGTACCTTTGAGTAAACCCCTCCACCGACCTTGTTGTCTAGTTTTGACCTATCAGTGAATCATATGCAGTAATCCGTTTTTTCCGATAAACGGAATCTTCTTAAAATGCTAGTAATGCCGTGGCTTATAACTATCCATTCAGACACCTTTTGCAGCTTTCAGGATGAGTCCCAGGTATTTCGTAGACTCAGCTATGCGCAGGTCCATTCCTGAGAACGAGCTCAGTTTTCTGTGGGTTGATGTCCAGTCCACTTGGACACTTAGCAAAATAAGATATTATTATTTGTAGGAAATTAAATATTTATTTCCTAGTTTTTCAAAGTTGAACTTTAGTAAGCTAAGAACATAGTGTCACACTGCGTATACGTAACTAACAATTTATAAATATCGTGGAGTTTATATATTTTGTTACCCTTTACATAAATTAAATTTTTCATATATTTTTTGAATTACCCATTTATTTATTTTTTACATTTCCTTACTTTTATTGTTTTGTTCATTAACTATTTTATATAATTTTTTATATATTTTTTTAGTCATTTGCATTGTATATCTATTATTTATACATACATGATTTTTAAATGAATTTAATTTTTTTGTTTATCTAATTATTGTTCTTTTATCTATTTATTTTTTATTTATGTTATTTATTAATTTATATATTTATTTCTTTACTTCATTTATTTGTTAAGTTATTTATATATTTATTTATTATTTAATATTCTTATTTATATGTTTAATTATATATTTACCTGTTTGTTCATTTATTTATTTACCTATTTAATTATTTATTTATTTATATATTTATTTATTTATTTATTTATTTATATATATCTATTTTTTATTAATTTATTTAGCTACTTATTTATTTATTTAATTATTAATTTCGTTATAAATTTAATTACGTATTCTTATTTATATATTTACCTGTTTGTATATTCATTTATTTAATTTACTTGAATATATTTTCGTCTATTTATTCATATTTGTTTATTTTTTAATATTTAAATTTTTGGCTTTTATATAAATAATTTTTTTATCTATTTATTTATGGTTTTACAAAAATTGTATTAATTTACTTATTTATATTTTATTTTTTAATTTAATAATTTATATCTAAATTTTTTTTAATTAAATTACATTTTTTAATTTTATATTTTATTGCCTAGTTATTTATTTAATTTTCAATTTATTTGATTATAATAGTTTATATATTTATTTATATATTTATATTTAATTATTCATTTAGTTGTTTATTTTTTTTAATTTATATAAAAATTTATTACCCTAGTATTCATTGAATAAAATATTGAATATGCAACTGTTAAAAAAAAATATACAGATAAGAGTGCATTGAGGAATGCAAAGCACCAGAGGCAACAAAAAACTATCACTCCATTGAGATATATTTATATGAAAATTGAAAACTTGTACACTTGTACACTTGCCTTCCTATGTGCACTTACAATCAAATACTATGTACCATAAATATGCATATTTTTATTTGCACACACATTTCATGTATAAAAAAAATTTATAATACAAAACTGACATTTTAAAAGTTAAAAAAGGAAGTGCCCATACATATCTACATATAAAAAAAATTAACACGTAAAAAGTTGACAACTTTCAACAAATAGTGAAAAATACAAACAAATATGCACTAAAAAGTTTATACAATTAGCTTTTATTGCTGGAAAAATGCTTTAGTGTTTTTAGTATTTTATTAAAAACAAAACGCATTTATCTCTTGTTTTTCTTTAAATTTATTCGCAAAATTTAGTTATTGTTTATTTGTTAAAGCTAAATGAATGAAAACAAGGACTAATTAACTTTAGAGAGCACAGAAAATGAGCATAAATTAATCACTGTACGCTGCGTGTGATTTTATTTCGAAGAATAAAAACGAAATTTTCTTTATTTTCTATGAAAACAGATTTCGCCGCAACGCATGCAAGCAGCATGTGTGGGGCCAATTAAATCTTCATAATATAAACAAAAGATAAAATTATTTAAAAACAAAAGCTACACGAACCTACTAATTGAAAATAACTTAAAAGCTCTATGACTCACGCGTGGGTCATCTAGTTGGCATAATTGGCCAGCAATTGAGTAGTTGTAATAGTAGAGTTTTCCAATTGGCTAATGCCTCCCGTGGCCATGTAAAATAAAAAAAATTATTTCGATAATTTTCAGTGTTAATATCTATTTCAATTTAAATGGGACCTCATAAGTGAATAAATCGGTTTTAAGGGGAGGTTATAGTGGTACGGATAGACGGACAGAGATACAAATGGACATGGCTAAATCAACTCAGTATGTCCTTCTGATCCCATTGGTATAAATTTCTCTCCTTTCTGGAACTAACATACCTTAGGCTGTAGTTACTATACCATCTATAAAATTTGTATGAAAGATATAAAAAAGTAAAGAAAAACCATGAAAATACGAATAGGCAAATCGACAGTACGAAAAATTGCAAATTCTAGGGTAATCTCACTAGCTTTCAACGAATAGCCATTCAATTTATTGATTATACTTCAAATACTGACATCTAGTGCTGTGACAAAAAAACATTAAAAAAAACTCACAAGACCCAAAAAAGATATATATGTAGGCTCGATTTATACTTGTTTAAAGTCGTTAAACTTTTCTTCTTTCTCTCTGGAGATTCACTTCTAAGTCGAACTATGAGAAAGAAAAAGTTAAAGGTTTTTAGTTAAAACCTTCTTTTGGCAAAAAGAAAAACAATTCAGCCGAATCCCCTTGCTTCTGGAATTACTATAAATTTTTTTACACCATTTGGTATGTATATTCTGCTATATAATCTTCGTGTGATCTGAATCTTCGAAGGGGAGTAGGTACTCACTTCCTCTAAAGACATGTTTCGTTAAAGCGGGAAGTGGGATAGCACCATGACCTTCCCTGAGAAGAAGTAGACTCTTGCCGCTAATGCGTAATCTATGCTCTAGTAGTAGATTATTACCTTTTCCTAATAACTAATATACGGAATAGTACCACACCGGTTTGAACCGAATTTGCTATCCCTATAGTGAACGACCCACGGCGTATGTATTCTTAGCCTTCGGCTACCTTTTTATTTAATTTCTTAGTCATAAACGCTTACTTCTTCCGTAGACGGGTGCAAAACACCTAACATCTATATTACACTGTGTAATAATATTGTATAAGTAATAACTTATATGTAAGTATGTTGTAATGTTACATATGATGCCTTGGCATGATGTGATATCATAGCGATGATGTGTTGACATGATGTGATTTATTTTATATGATGTGTTTTTCAGTAGCCAAAGATATCGTTTCTAATTTTGTTATGTTTCTAGAGCCAATTAAATCTCTCTCATGGTTCGTTCGAAAATGGAAAATAATCGATACAAATTGAGTATAATTGGAAGTTAGACGATAAAATTATTAATTCAACAAACATGCGTGTGAATTCCAGTTAAAGGTTCATGGGAATTGAAAACAAAAAATATTCAAAAAGACGCAGACGAAGTTTCACATTTTATGAACTTTTAGCCGCCATTTTTGGAAATCATTACGCCATTTGTTCTTTTTTTCTTGAAAAAATATTTCATATTTTACTCAATAGTTAAAAAGGAAAAGTACAACTCAGAATGTCAATTATCGATTCCAATGATTTGAGCATTATGTTTTTTGCCGAAAATATCTGTCAATCAAATTAGAGTCCAACAGTAGTCGATGTTGGCTAGATTTTGGTGTGCCTGCTCTCCTTGCTATCGGGATAAACTCGGGGTGGGAATATAGAAATCTTTAGAGAAGTTATGGGCCCGTAATATCTCATCTTTGAGTTTCCGTATGACATTTGGGAAACAAATGCTGCCAACACACGAAAACTTGGAAACTAAGACCAAATATGCCAACTAGATGAGATATGTGGATTTAGCATGTCAAATATTGTTAAGAGTAATTCTAATCTGTGCGAAAGGAAGAGAGATACCCCATCAATATTTATACCGACAAGGCGGTCTTACGATTTGAGTTGCTTTAGACATTTGCGCGTCTGTTTTGTACGTAAACTAGTCCCTCAGTTTTAGAGATATTTCAAATAACACTGGCTTTTTTAAACGATCATTTGCCGGAAGCGGCCAGATTAGAACACTATAGCATATATTCGAACAATTATTCATATTTGAGAATTTGATTTATGGTATAAATTTTGTCAAAAGAGCGTTAAATTTTATATTCTGTACACATATGTATGATGAATTACAGATATGATACTTTGGTCAAAACTCCGCCAAAAAAGCAGCTAAACGCATGAGATAAACAAATAAACATTCTTGTCGAAAATCATCGAAAACTGAGGATTCTACCATTTAGCTACCATAAAACTGGTTTGTAGATATGTGGTTTTAAGGGGTTAGGGGTAGTCAGAGGCACGAAAAAATGAGAATTTTCAGTATTTTTTTTTTGCTATTAAATAATTTTATTTTACAAAAGTAGTGATATGGTATTATTAAACAATGTTTTGACTTGAAGTCACGAAAATTTCGAAAAAAAAAAA
This sequence comes from Ceratitis rosa, assembly GCA_037013455.1. NCBI lineage: Eukaryota > Metazoa > Arthropoda > Insecta > Diptera > Tephritidae > Ceratitis > Ceratitis rosa. Next base: position 25,920,422 of record JAWMAG010000006.1, read on the forward strand.
AATTATTTCCGAAGTTACAGCTGTCTGTGTTAACCCAGTTCCAAAAAAAGGTCCTTGCGGTGACAATCATAAGTCCTTGGAGATTCATCTGAAATCAATCGGATAAAAAAAAATAGTTTTATAAATAAATAATCCTGGGCCTGATCGAAGGATTTTATTTTTTTTCAAAAATTAACAAAATGGCGGCCTCAGGAAATTTTTTTCTAGATTTTTGGGAAAAAATCAACAGTTAATTGGTCTTAAAAAATCGAAATTTTTCACAAAATAAAAATCCTTCGATCAGGCCCGAGTTTATTATGTATTCTACAAGCTGTATAAATTTCATTAAAATCAACTGAGCGGTTTTCGAGTTACAGTTGTCACCAGTTCAAAAAACATAGTTTTGAGAAAAACACGTTTAAAGTTTCACACAGCGCTTTGAAAGGCCCGAGCTCTCTTTGTTATTTGTCGAATAACTTAAAAACGAATTATCGGATTAACAGAGATTATTTTTAAGATATTATACTTAACGAAAATGCAAAAAAAAAAATTTTTTTTTTTTGAAAATCCTGACTACCCCTAACCCCTTAAGTCGAAAATCTGTCAAAACAACATAAATGCTATTAAATATTGGCACCTAAAATAATTGAAATCCAAAAACTTCACCAACTAATTTTTCATTTAAAAGAATTAATATTTAATCTCAAAATAAAATACATCATATTTATGATATAGTTATGAAAGGTACAACTATTTTTTTTTTTTGAATTCCATATCATAGAAAGACTTCTTACAAATTTTCCCATAATAACTTTCCATTTAATAAAATAATTTGCTCTTTCGAATACATTGTAACTCCTATGAATACCCGACCCACTAACTTTATCTTATTAACATTTTCGGTAAATACAGAACAATGAATAAAGGTTAGGAAATCACCTACCGAGAGTTTACAAGGCAAATATTTTAATTTAGTTCCTGGTCGGAAAGAAACATTCAATAATGATTTGCTCACTCTTACGCACATGTGTTGGAGTGTAAAAGTTATTTCATATGCTTAATACTAAGAGTATACTTACAACTAGGATGCATACACACCACGCGTAGAATTCATAGGTACTTCTACTGAAGCTAATATTTTGCCCAATTAAGAGAGTAAATTCTCCAGGTTACAATATGTAAGTATTAAAGTAAGTATGTAGGTATGTATATATGTTAGTTTGTAAATATATATGTATAGTATATAAGTATGTAAGTATGTAAGTGTGTGAATTTGTAAGTGCATAAGTATGAATGTATGTAAGTAAGTAAGTATATGTAAGTATGTTAATATAAATATAAGTTTATAGGTAAATATGAAAGTACGTAAGTATGTATGTATGAAGGCACATATGTATGTAAGTATGACAGTTTGTAAGTATTTATTAATTACACTTTTCTTTTCTTTTCCATAATTTTGGTATAAATTCGTTTAGGCATGTACATGAGTTACGTATACGCCCTGTCTATCCAACCCTGAACCGGAACCATTTAGTAACAACATCGGTATTTTCAGGAGAAAGTACAAATGTTATAAATATTTTTCTACAGCATTATATTTTTGCTATTTTTCATAAAAATAACATAACTAAATATATATTACATATGTGCAAATGCCTATTTTCCGGTAAACAAATAGTCAATATGTGATTTATTGCCAAATTAGATATGCATGTCGTCGTCTCATAGATACATATACCTAGGTATGTGGCGGACAAAAATAGCAAGCGTATTTCGATTCGATGCAAATCCTTCAGTCATTGTGGAATGTTTGAAAAAAGAACAAACACAACATGAAATGCATATAATAAGTGAATTAGGCAAAGTGAGGGGTATATAATCTTTTTCAGCAATTTAAACAATTGCTTAGTAAGCATACGATATAAGAAACAATTATCTAGTTTTAAATATATAATATAGGTATATTATATAAAAGGCTTCGTCTCGAATCACTGACGCATCTAAAGTTAAGAGCCTATTTGATTCTAAGTATATTTTCTTTGATTTTCTGCTCATTTATTTTCAAAAAATAAGTGTTTACTAATTTTTACGATAGTACTTGTCACTGCATAATGCTTGAAATGTTTTTTGGTGAGTTTTGCTAATATACTTTGCCTTAAAAGCTACTGAATTTACAGAAATTGACTATCAACTTTACCACCTGGCTCCCAGTGACTTTTTCCTGTTTTCAAATTAAAATGGGAGTTAAGTGGACGAAGATTTTCACACGATAGTAAGTTGAAGGCGGTTGTAGAAAACCATTTAAAGAGACATCTAAAGAATTTTCTTTCAGTGGTGTAAAGACATTGTCTCCACTTTGTGAAAAGTGTACTCGTATTTAACTTGAGGGAGACTGTTGAATGTTGAAAAATAAAAAAACATAAAATCACACATTGTTTCATTAAGTCGCTTAGTAAAGTTAAAAGGATAGTTAATGTTGACAGATTGAGAAGATTTTACGTAAAAGTAAGAAATATAAAAAATAACTACAAAAAAAATTTGTATATTAATGTTTTATTTTTGATGTTGAGTAAGTTTAACATAAATATATCATTGCTCTAACGTTTTGGATTCTTCCAATGTGTATTATTTGTTTTCTTTCTTTAAAAAACTATTTCTAAAGTTCTTACTTTTTGAACTTCAAACATTTAAAAAATACGGAAATGTCCACGTATTTTTTATTTAAAAATGATACATTTTTTTTAAAGAAGATGGTAGCCAGAAAAAGACGAAACACGTTTAATGACAAATAGCTATGAAGCCGAAGAGAGAATAAAACTACCTTTAAATTATTCTATCTTGCATAAAACTATATTTTTTTCTTCAAAAAAAAAAAGCTACTAAATATTTAGTAATCGCAAGCAAGAATGCATGTCTTCTATCTCTTACTTCCATCAACCGACTATATAACCATATATTACATAAATATACATACCTGCATACATTTATATTCATGTAAACCTTTAATAAGTGAATTAATTTAGAAATTACTCCATTCATTTATTAGTTTATATGACACACCCGAATTCTATTTTTACTCTAAATGATTGTTTACTAATGATTTAGCACAGACATTTGTAAGAAATTTACGACATACACGTATGACGCTGCCGTAATAGAAAATTTGTTTATTTACATCTTTTGTTAGATTTTCCAGAAAAGCAGCGAAATGTTGTTTGTTTACAAGTAAATTTAAATATAAACTGGCGCTTCACGGCACACATCAAACTATAAATATGTCGTCATTTCATATTAAATTTGACAAAAAAAAAAATTAAATTCGGCACATGCTTATTGCCGATTCCTGTCAATGATCTGAAAAACCAAAAAAACAATAATTCTCTTCGAAATGATGGACGTAGCAAAAGCCGAAAAGATCTAAAGTTCTTGAAGGTCAACTAATAAAATATTTCATAGAAATTCACTATCACTACCAGAGAGGATCGTGCGGAACGTAAAACTAACTGTTGTTGTAAAGATATTAAATCATATTTAATTTATGTATAATACGACTGTAGATGAAAAGTATCCGGAAATTGAATTTAAATCTTGTTGGGATTCCGAAAGACAAAAATACTATTACTATACTACTAACTTGGCAGCACTGCGTCTAACAGCTGTTTCAAGTTCAGCGTAAAAATATTCTTTGATGCTTCAGAGCTATGCTCGGTTTTGAAATTATTCAACAACGAAGTTCGATTAAATTTTGTGTGCGGAATGAAATTTCTGCCCCTGAGATATTCAATATATTGCAGAAGACCTTTGATGAACAAACTTTGACGTAAGCTAGAATTCATGAGTGGTACAAAATATTCAAAAAGCAATACTGACGAACAGCACGTTAACAAAACGTGAACGTTAAAGTAAAATAAAGTTTTCAATTTAATGCAAAAATAATGGACTACTTTTTACTGGACCTAATATTTGTATGCAAAATATTTTGTTAAAAAATTTTGTTTTTTTAATTCTAGAAATACGTCTTTTCACCAAAAATTTGGTTAATGTTATTATATATGTACCGTCATTTTTCCTAAGCTCCATTTGTAGTTTAAAAAAAATTTTTATAGAAAAGAAATTCAGAAATATTTCAACCGTTTGTAATTAAAAAAAAACTGTTTTACAACATATACAATTTACTTAAAAATTACGTTTATGGTAAATATACCCTGTCGGAAGAGTTTTCTAAAATTTAAATGAGGCCAAATCCAGATTTTCTTGCACTTACAGAGAGATTTTAATTATTTCCACTCATACGCATGTACAAACCAAACAAAAAAAGAAATTTATATGTGGGTGCGTGTTTTATTTACATTTATTATATACAAATAAATAAGTTGTATTATGTAAATATTTTGGAATTCTTACTTTGCTAATCACTTACTTGTCTTAAAATAAATATTTATTTGAAAATATTTTAGATTTAATTTGTTAAATTTACAAGCACGTATGTATACTCAGTAACAATTAAAGTAAAATGAATAACTTTCGCATATTTCTTCATATACAAATTTAATTTAAACAAAAATTTCTCTAAACATTTCTAATCACTTGCTTTTAAACAATGAGTGGGCGTTGCCTGCGGTTGATTTCATGTGAATAAAAAATTATTTTTATTTTATTTATCCCTTTTCTTCTCGAGTTAGGCTTTTGTTCTTGAAGAGAGGGAATCAATATATTGAATAAGTAAAAAAGACTCCAGGATCTTTTTATGCATTTTTGAACAAATTTTATCTTAATTGAAAAGTAATTGAAGTACATATTGATAATTTTTCTCTAAGACATTTTGCCTGTGATCAAACGGTGAAGAACTTGGCCAAATGTTAGTCAGATGGCTCAAGGCATCAAAACTTCCCAACCGAGTTCCGTCACTTGTTGTTTGGTTATCAAAGACAATGCATTCTCTGTTGATCAGTGCTGGACATTTTTTATTTTGTTGTAAGCTGTTAATTGTTGGTAGTAGAGTTCAGTCGTGATATTTTTGCCAGGTTGTTGCTGCTCAAAATGAACAATCGCAACATTCATTCAGCATCATCTTGTTTGTAGGCAATTCAGGCTATAAAATCGTTTGTGAAGAGTTATTATCGACCTTTGAATACGTTTTATTTTGGTTTTTTATTTCCGTATTTAATACATTTTTCATCGGCCGTGATGAGTACTTTTAGAACCTTTATTAGACTAGTCAGCCTGACAGGGGGCATCGGTCTCGAAGCAAGCGACTGGCTATATAAATATGTAAAAACTTTAAATTCACTCGCCTAGCGAGGTTGTGCGCTGGGTTTGGGACCCGCCACGTAGAAACCAGCTCCAATGAAAAAATTAACAACGCCTCGGATGAGATAGCCCCTTTCTGTTGTCCACCCCCTCAAATGAATTAAGGATCACGATTTGAGGACATGCACCTGGAATATTCGGTCCCTTAATCGGGTAGTCCTCGCTAAACTAAAGGCTGATATCGCCCACGCCCCGACGGAAGAGAAGAACGATTTGGCCAAAGATACCTTTTTATGAGCGCCTAGAGCATACTTACGAGCGCTGTCCCTGAAAATCGTGCTTGACGATTTTAATACCACGGTTGGCAAAGAAAATATCTTTGGTACGACTGTTGGAAAAGTCAGCCTTCACAACAGAAAGACATGTCTCCAGTGTTCTTGACATGCGTACTCTCCGAGGATTCAACATTGACTCGGACCACTATCTTGTTGCAGCGAAGATACGCATGCACCCCTGTGTATCGAAGAACGCCCGTCAAAAACACAAGGGAAGTTCGACGTTGAAAAGCTGCAATCACAACAGACTGTCGAGCAGTTTCCTATCCGACATACACACCTGCTCTCTGAGAGCACTCATCAGCAACTCGGCATAAGGGAACTGTGGGACGGCATTGCAAACTGCCTACGTTCAGCTGCATACGAAACTATTGGATTTCGGAAAGGTCGCAAAAACAGCTGGTACGATGAGGACTGCTTTATCTCGCAACTTTGCGATCGACTACAACACGTGCGGGGTGGGATAGATACCGAGAGCGGAAGAGGGAAGCAAGACGCCGAAATGCGTGAGTATGAGGAGCTTGAGAAGTTGGCGACTTACGGAAGGTTTTAAGAGTTTAAACAAACTCTTGTAGGTCCCAGGGAGGTGAGCTAGTGACAGATGTCCAGAGTATACTGGATTTATGGAGGGATCACTTCTCCAGCCTGCTAAATGGTAATGAAGAAAAAACACCTGGAGGTGGTGAACCTGAAACTCCAATTGATGATGATGGAAAAGTTGTTCCGTTACCCGACTATGAAGAAGTCCGAATAGCAATTGCCCGCTTTAAAAACAACAAAGCGGCGGGGACCGATGGATTACCGGCCGATCTATTCAAATACGGCGGTGTAGAACTGATCAGGTGCATACATCAGCTTCTTCGCAAAATTAGGTCGGATAAAAGCATGCCCGACGATAGGAATCTAAGTGTGCTCTGCCCAATCCATAAAAAGGGCGATCCCATAGTCTGCGCCAATTACCGTGGAATAAGCCTTCTTAATATCGCATACACGTATAAGGTCCTATCAAGCGTATTGTGTGAATGACTAAAGCCCACCGTCAACAAACTGATTGGACCTTATCAGTGTGGATTATTAGTGTGGCCGAGAGTTCTGCTCTCTCCAGACTGGATAAAGAAGCGAAGGATCAGGTAGTGGACGAGTGAAATCGTAGATAACTTTGTCTATCTTGGAACCAGTATTAACACCAGCAACAATGTCAACGTGGAAATCCAACGCAGAATCACTTCTGCCAACAGCTGCTACTTTGGACTGAGTAGGTAATTGAAAAGTAAAGTCCTCTCCCAACGAACAAAAACCAACCTCTACAAGGCCCTCATCGTTCCCACTTTGCTCTATGGTGGGGGTAAGTTTTGGGTAAGATTTACGGTCCTCTACGAGTTGGTAACGGCGTATACCGCAGCCGATGGAATGATGAGCTGTATGAGATATACGGCGACATTGACATAGTTCACCGAATCACGAAACAGCGGCTACGCTGGCTAGGTCATGTGGTCCGGATGGATAAAAATACTACAGCTCTGAAAGTTTTCGATGCAGTACCCGCTGGTGGAAGCAGAAGAAGAGGAAGACCTTCACTCCGTTGGGGAGACTAGATAGAGAGGGTCCTGACTCTACATGGTATCTCCAATTGGCGCCAAGCAGCGAGAAAATGTTATAAATTCGGCTAAAATCGCGTAAGCAGTGTCTACGCCAGTAAAGTAAAGTAAGAAACACAAAATATCACACACACTACTATTATTTAAGGAAACTGAATCCGAAAGAGCTTTTGCTTGCTTATCACACTTCTCTTTGTTATTTAATACAATGAGATTGAAAAGGTCGCTCAACGTAATCTCAGACAATTTTTCTTCTTTTTTTCACTTTCAGCTTTGTTGCTCGACGATGAAAAAATAAAAAAAAATTAAGTCCGACTTCCTAGGAAATAGTAAATTCAACTTAGCAATTTATGAAGCTTCTCGGCTTTTCGTCTCTCTTCATGAAAGTAAATTGGAATGTATATAATTGTACTACGAGTACATATATTATATAATTAAGCTTGCTCCCTGCTGACCACTTATCTTTGCTACAAACATATTCACAAAAAATAAGATGAAATGCTTATAAACGTAAGTATGTATTCGTAAATCAGCAGGAAAATACTTGCTTTTGCCTAATAACGGCGCAGCTTCGTTGTTGTTTTAACGATGACATACACACATACGTAGTTGCTTGAACTCATTCAACTGTCACACACAAGCGCTATTGATGTTGGCTACATTTTTATGATACTGATAATTCCAGTGAAGACAGCAAAATTTTTCCATTCCATCAATTCCAGTGAGACAGTACGATTATGTCACATGGGAGCTAAATTAGACTGTAGCGACGGTTCGTAGAGATAATGTTGCTGATGAGTACTCTCAATATCTTTTCGATGTCGAACTTTCTTTTTGCTCCTTGACGAGCGTCCTTTGCTACACAGGGTCTGTACAGGATTGTTAGTATGTTTCGAGCTTCGCTGCACAGGTATATTTACTACGAAAGATAGTAAAAGAAAGATATATAGTCGAATCGATGTTAAGGCCTGTCGTCTGTCTATCACAGCACAATTGATTGATAGCGTGTTTTTTGTATCCGGTGAAAATCATGTGGTTTGATGAATTTTCTTGTGGCCGAAACTGGTTCAGCCTCAGCTTATCTATATACCTATATAAAAGGCTTCGTCCTGAATGACTGACGGATCAGTCCACAGCTTAAACCTTTGATCGTAGAGATCTGAAACTTAGACTTTGGAATGTGGACCTGAGATTGATCTGTAAAAAAATCGAAACCATTCGATTTTCGTGAAATTTGGTACATATTTAGGTAGTTATTTGCCTATATTGACATGGGAAATACTTTTTTCCCGGGATGTGGACCTGGGACCGATCTATTCGAATTGTTAATAATCATTTGATTTATATAAAAGTTTGTATAGTGGTAGCTTTTTGCCAGTGTCAAATTTTGTCGCGACCGATCTATCCAAAAGAATCATATTTATGGCTTGATTTGTTTAAAGTTTTAAACAAAGTAAGCTCTTCGCCTAGGCTAATATGTGGAAGACTTTTAATTTTTTTCATCTTAATTTCGCAGATCAATTGCGTATATAATACAAAAAGGGTAGAATAGGAGGAAGGGGAATGTAAAATCTGTATCATTTTTTGAAAGCACACGCGCAGAAAATTAAATTAAATTTGAAAAGAGGATACCCAAGTAAGAGATTTTGAAATCAATACAACAAAATTCTTGGATTCTCATTGTAACCACAAAATAGATAAATATTTTATTTTTTTACAATTTAATATAGAAATATAGTAAAGTTCAAATATTTTTCTACTTTTTCTATTTTTAGAATTACTTTAAAGCGAAATGTCAACATCAACAAACAGTTGAAGAGTAAAGCAAACACTTTCACATACCAAAACAACCAAAGCCGCTTACAACTTTGCCTGCAGACAAACAAATCATGCTAAAAGGTGCAAAAGACAGCAAATTAAAAACAAAACAAAAAAGACAGTGAAAATTAAAAAAATAAAAAAATCTACTTTATAACAAGATAGTAATTGACCTAGAACCCGCCATGTGCAGAGACAACAACAAAATAAATATAAAACCAATAACAACAACGATAACAACAACCAACGACCGTGTTGACGACGTAAATCATGTCGAACCAAAAACAAAATCGAAATTCATCAAAAGGCAAACAACGCCCATTTAATAAGCGCAAAAGTCAAATATTAAAAAAATAAACCAAAAAACGCATACCTGCATACATACATATAAAGTAAAATATTAAAATGCTCGACCCACAGATGCTAACGACGACCACAACACTGTCGCCGGTGTCGATGACAGCGACGGCTGTGAGTGAAATTGAGAGCCTAGTGCCCGACAGTGGTGGCATTTTCACTGAATTCGAAAGTGGCAATGGTGATGGTGGTGTAGTCGCCGGTGTCATTTCCAGCGGCATAAATACTCACACCATTTTTGACAGCTTAACTGAGCACCTACTTGATAATTATTCACAGCTTATTGCCCCAACATCGATTATGGATTGGTGCAATCAATCGTTGCTACTTTATGGTCACAATAATTGTACTAGTGCGAGTAGTAATGGTGGCGTTAACGGTACATTGACGTAAGTACATTGGAAAATTTATTCAGATTATTCAAATTAACAATATTCGTCATTTCATGTTATTAAAAACAATAACAAATTATGATACAATATAAAAACATTTTATTGAAAAGTAAACCTTTATTTTTGCAATAAATGGCTTTAGTGATATATATCTCACGTTCTGTAAGTGCGATTGGATTAGGCTAGTTGTGATTAAATTGATGATATTTTGTACTAAAAAAATAATGGGAGAAGTGTTGATCATTTAACTCAGTGGTGTTTGAGCGCATGTCAAAGTTGGACACCAGCAAAAATAAAATAAATAAGAGTTAATTACGCACAATTTTGTTTTCGTCGATTTCATGCAGGAAATCTGGATGTAAGAGATGCTCCAGGGTGTGGTAGACCATGGTGGATGATTACTGGTGTTGGAAAGTGGATCGCCTAAAACAACGTCAAATGAAAACAGTCGTAAGTAAGCCGGTACAAATAGCCTCCAAGCTAAAATTGATGGCCAAAATGGTTTTGTTGTTATTAAAATTTTTGCTTAGTAACGATAAATTTAACGTTAATCGAAGAAATTCTATCGTTTCGGTTGAAATATTTGAAAATATTAACTTTAAGCAGTTATCAAAACAAATTTCTTTTCGTTTTTACCCGAAATGAAACTCTGTCGTTAATGTTAATTCGTTAACAGATAATTTTAAATGCTAATATTGGAATGTGCTATTAAATTATAGCAAGTAGCCATTTTAAAATTAACGTTAACGATAAGTTTTGTACGTTTTCAGCGCAGACGATTTCATTTCGTTTTGCTAACATAGCGCCGAATGGAAACGATTTCATTTCGTTCAGTTAATTTTTTTTGTTAGCGAAACGATTGATGTCGTTGCGTTTTTTAAGCAGCTGTGGTTTACACTAAGACAAGTCTGAATAAAAAAAAGCACGAGTATTGTAAATAAAAAAACATTATTTAATTTCCATATAAAATCGAACTAATCCATTCTAAATTGCAAGTAATCATAAAAATCTCCGAATTTAAAAAAAAAAATTTCACTGCAAATTTATTCCAAGCAAACAGCGCATCAGCTCTCAGTACATTGCAAGGAAGAAAAAAAATAATAATAATAAATATCCGAACAGAAAACATGAAAAATAAGCGATAAAGGGACCGGAAATTTTCGCTTACAGCTAAAAAAAAAATTAAAAAAAAATTAGCCGTAAATTCGAATCGTAAAGAAAATATATTCGATTATTGCCTATTTTGCTATGCACACAATTTCCGCATACAATTCAATTGCAAATGCAAATGAGCAAGGCAAAAATGGATGCCTACAAAGACACAATGGAAACACAAATGTAGACAACATAGTAGAGAAAAATCAGCCACACGTAAAATACAAATGAATGTTAGATAAAGACAACAAAATGTACATATAAAAATGAAATTGAGACAAGTTTAAAGCTAAGTATAAAATATTTAGAGCTTACCTTAAAGCATGAAATTTATCTTACCTTCCAACTTCCACACGCAGCCCAGCCGTAGCCTGGTTATGGCTTAAAGTATTGTACTTCAGCTGCCGAGAGGTACAGACAGTGTCATATACTCGTATATTTTTTGTTGACACTCACTGGCATGTTTTTGAGCAGACGTGCAGGTGCATAAGTGTAGGGCACACACACACGTACACCAGTCGGTGTACATATATATATGTATGTATAAGCTTTCATATACGCAAGTGGTTGAGAGTGTCGTCCGCAGTGACACATTAAACACGCCTTGCTTGGCTTAATTGCAACATTTGCATGACTGGCTTACAGCCATCGGCTGGTTGAGCCTATGAGATCTTATAAAAACATTTATCTCATACTAATCTACGTAAAAGGTCGCAACTTTAAATTACCTTTAGAGTCTTGTGATAAATAGAAAGGCTTAATTTGTTTGCTATGCTGTGTAATGGAGATAAAGGAAATTTTTGCAACAAATACTCGCAATCGTGATACTTTTGCATTTATAATGTTAAAATAAATCAGTGTTGATAAAAATCTGGAGACAAAGCGTATCATTTGCATAAAGTAATTTTTTTCTCTCTTCTTGTTTAAACATCCTTCTGCTTATTTTTAAACAACAGCTGAAGAATTTTTTTCATTTCATTATATTTTTTATATTAACTCTGTATTATTTTCCATCTAAAAAAAATTTAACATTATGGTATCTTAGAGAAACTATTTGGTTTCACACATAATATTGAGTTATGTCATTATTACAGTTAACTTGTCAACTGTCAACACCACGGTGTTTATGTTGTTGGGTGTGTAATAGTAATCCAACACGTACATACATAAAGTCTTATACCCACATACATATGTGCCTTAGTATTTTATAAATAATCACATGGAAACATACATAAATATATATGTATGTGTATATCATTATGACATAAATAACAGCCGGCGCAGATAAACTCGTCTGTTCAAAGCAGATGAAATGCCTACAAACAACCTGTTTTGTTGTGTTGCATTGTTGTATCCTAATTAAATTTTTAGTTCAGAAAAACATTTTTTGGTATATTCAAACAGTTTATACAGTTGAAATATTTTTAGCTTATGAATGTATTTATGATAATTCTTCAAGGGGATTTGGAACCTGCTTACGCGACATTTCGGTGAATTTCGTTTATTATCGGATAACTCCGCTTTTCTTGTAAATTTCATCTTTGAAGCAGTAATTTTTCGACATTTGACAAGTAGAAACTATATCAGTAATAAAAATGGAACGATTCACACTTCAACAGCGTATTGAAAATATTAAAATTCACGTTTCAATTTGGTGTTGGAAAATTTCATAAATAAGATACGAACCAGTAAGCGTAGCCTTGGCGGCTATTTGGCTGATATTGTTTTCCATTATTAATGGCATATCTTCCTCTATACATGGAAATAAAGATCCAATCATTTATCTCAGAAAATGTGATTTTTTTCTTTGAATATCAGAATAACACCTCTTATTCGAAAACCCGTATTAGGGTGTGGTGGCCACCGATCTATTACATCGTGAATAAGCATTAAGCTTTATTATCCAACTATTTCGATTTCTTAATACTGCAGAAGCTGCTGAAGTCAGAGCTTCAATGATCTATAAGGATATACAAGGACAGTATTTAATAATTTATATGCAATGCTAAGGAGTTGGAAAAGAGTAAAAGTGATATTCCTACCAAAATTGGAAATTACTGAAGAGACTTATGGATATTCAAACAACATCATTTCTAACCTGAGCATGGATACATTAATGACGAATCAACAGAAACTGCCTGGCACGAAGTGATAAGTATCACCGAAAAATCTTTACAGCACAAATAGTTCACCGTGGCGACAATTGGCACTTGTAAACTAAACCTTTCGAAGAACAACTCTACATATTGATGAGAATGGCATGAAAATTGGTTTAGTAGACTTTGAGTTTATCGCAAACAGACAGACAGAAGCGGAAGTGGTTAGGTAAGGCTAGGTAGAACTGGTTGACCCATCGGGTCTCACATAGACAACATTACGTCCATAGTGTTGCCAGACACGCTAAGTATGACCAAGCTGCACTGCTACGTTCTTTATTGTGTCTAGTGTAAAGAGCATTGCTGTTCTTTTCGCAAATTGGAGTAAACGTTTTTCTACTCTTGACTATTTTCGATTGAAGTGCCTACCAAGAGCTGTACACTAACTGCCACTCCACTATCTCTACATATTTCCTACATTACTTGCACTTGTTGCCTTCAATCATATCTATATTAAAAGAAAGCATGCGAAGCCAAAAGGTCAAGCTGCGTTAGTCTACCTGTAGCCGGGTTTCTGTACCGATAGTAGAAGTTTTGTAGGTTTAACGTCATAAGTTTTGCACATAGTTTTCGCGAATCTGCAGCCCTTGGCTCGTTCCCAGAGTCTAATTGCCAGACGAGGTAAGATTACTTCTTGCATTTGCCTCACTTCTCTGAATGGAACTGGTTGATCCATTACTACGTTCTTTTCAAACAGGGCCATGCTCATTAGCCAGTTCATCAGCCATCTCATTGCCTTCAATACTCGTATGACCTGGCGTACAGTAAAGTTAAATCCTTCTTTTTTCAGACAGTGTTTTTATCGCATCTTTACATAGTGCAACTACAGCCGACTTCTCTAGTTGGGCCCCACTTCTGCGTTCATTTTAGAACCATCTGCGAATGCTTTATCTGAATATTTCAGATCTTTGCTCCAGCTATTTGCTTCTATTTTAGCTGAAAACAGCTTATCGAAAGTCAGACGCGGGACTACGTAGACTATTCGTACACTGCGGAGTAACTCTATTCTACTGTGCGGGTAAGGCCTGACTTAAGAAGCTTAGAAGGTTACGAATGTTTTGTTTTTAGCCACTTGATTTGTTAGCAGCTCCTCTTTCCATCTTCTTGGGTAATAAAAAAACCGCAAGGGCCAGAGCAGAGGTGATAGAACTTGAGGAGCTCCCCCGTACACATCCTGCGCCATGACGTATAATCCCCATTAAGCTTGGACAGAGTTGAACCCTGATGTATCTAACACATCCATTAAGGAATGTTTAAAAACGTCGTGTCGAGTAAGAACTCAAAGCATATTTGCCATTTTCGAGAGCCGATTCTATCTTCCACACAATGTTATGTAAAACTGTGTCTTCAGAAGTTAGGCTAATTGGGCGATAATCCTTAGTGTACTTGCCATTTGCCATGAGACTACGTCACAGTCTTTCCCTAATGCAAGCTTCCAAAGAGTTTGCTTAAGAATTTTACAACCCTGTCATCGGCTCTTCGAAGCATAGCCTTAAAGGCATCGACTAAAGTGGTGATGAGATGCACAATAGGTTTCTCCAGGTCTTCACAGTTCAAAAACACCCCTGGTATTCTGATGGTCTTTTCCCAAATTTCCTTGAATTTGGACCAAGTAGTTAGCCTTTGGTTTCTAAAACTAGTACATCTTGCGATTTTGTTTGTTAGAGTAGAAACCCCTTTATACCTATGATCGAAAAAGGCTAGTCTATCAACCATCTTCAAATCTTCAACTATAATTCTCTTGTCGGATGTAAATATTATAGCGAAAACGATCCAGAATGTTGATCCAGTATACGTAGGTGCCGTTGGCATTTGAGTCCGCGCCCACGATTAATGATACTCCTTTGCGCGTATAGTACTCTACTAAAGTTTTCAATACACTTGGTGGAGCTTGGATATTGTGGGCCATCTAGCATGAGGATAGAAAGATTGCACCCTCTTTCCCCTACTCAGTGGCAACTACCGCCATGTCCACAGTACAGAAATTAGACACAACACACCATTACCACACCTCTCACCCTTCTTGCTGACTATCTGTGGAATACAACGAAGCCAGCTGTCTTAAATCCCGTAGCCTTCCCGCTACCTGCAAGCCATGGTTACTGACCAGTGCTACGTCGAGCGACTGCTTTTCTAGGGTAAGGAGAAGTCTGATCGAAATATAATTACGGTTAAGCCGTTTAATTGATTCCAACTTTGAAGTGTAGCTGCCCCACTGTGCAGTGGTCAAAAGAATGTATTGCCTGCATCAGCAAAATTTTTACAAATCTGCAAAAAAACCATGACCGTGATATGCTATTTGAACCTTAGAACCATTCACATTATGCTCATAATTCATTAAATTTTATGCTAAGCAAACACATTTCACCCAAACACCGCAGAGTGATTTTGAATTTTCCCTGAGTACACAAAAAGTAGAAGCAAAACAAAAAATTTTACTAAATACAAATGTAAAAGAAAAAAGATAAATAAATAAATAAATAAGTAAATGGACAGAGGGCTAAAGAGCTGCTGATGGATCCGCTAAGTACCCGCTAGCTACCTTTATGGCTTGCACTCAAAACAAAATGAAACTGAAAATATATAAACTATAAATAAGAAAAACAAAACCAAAAACAAAAACAAACCCACACTAAATGCGAATGTAAACAATTTGAAATATTAAAGGTACTGAAAAAAAAGCAAATATAAACAAAGTGATTGGCAGCCGGATTTAGGTGTAAACGAAACAACGAAACCAAACTCACAGTACTACATACAAATAGCAGAAAAAGAAGTGTGTGCGACGCACTAAAATACAAAATATATAAACTAAACAAAGGTATTTTCTAAGAGTTTGTGGCATGCGAGGGCAGAGAAGGAAAAACTGCTAGCAAATTCAAACACAAATGCAAACATAAATATAAATATAAACAAGACCGTAAAAGTTGCTTAAACGCAAGTGAGCATAACCGGTTGAAGAGGTGCATACCCTTGGGTCTGCATCCACTTTGGGTGCGTTTATTTATTTTGCGTGGCGGCTTCAACGATTCGTTGCGAGCCGTTTGCGAGGGTGGTGAAATAAGAAAGGGAATATTAACGGTGTAAATTCATTTCAGTCGGTTTTTTATCCTTCATAACTTTTTTCGCTCATACCTCAGTATTTGTTTTTTTTTTAGTGAATCCTCTTTCAATATCCTCTTTGCGTGTTATTTGAGGCCTTTTTCCTTATTTATCTATCGGTAAGGCAGCATAATTTAGGTTTTTCTTATTTCGGTCGATCACTAATTATACCTTTCATGAACATGTAATGGTATATTAACTTTGCTCCGAAGTATCTAAATACAGGAAGCAGAATAACGAGTTGAGTTGATTAAGTCATGGGTGTCTGTCTGTCCGTTTGTACGTGTGTTTCTACGCAATCTAGTCACTCAGTTTTGAGGTATTTCAACCAAACTTAGCACTCATGATGCACTGGTACATTTAAACGATCATTTGTCGGAATCGGTCAGTTCACTCTCCAACATATACTCGCATACGACCGATTTTTCTGTTTTGAGATTTTGGTTCGTAAATGTGTCAAGAAAGCGCTTAACGGCATGTAAATTGGTTTTCTAGGTATATACGTATATACAAATAAACATTATAACCGAAAATCAACGAAATCGGAGGATTATGTAATGATTATGTAATATAGTATCCAAACAACCAATTTATTCAGATATTAAGTTTTTGATTAAAAATATGTCAAAAAAGTATCTGCAACTGCGAGATTTTGTATTCCACACCAAAAAATCATCGAAATTGGAGAACCGTATATATAGCCCCTCCACATAAATTTTCAGATATGACAATTTGTATTTAATCCTTAAATGGAATACCATACATTTTTAATGGTTATGAATGGTATAAAGATTTCGGCTTGCTCTTCTCTCTTCTTTTTTCATCCACTTATGCTTTGACTTACTAAAGCAGCATCTCATTATCGATAAAAGCTAATTAAGATTTTATCATAACAGCTTAAATTGGAATTTTGCGCATATTTCAAATTAAAACTTCCCACCAAACCAAAGACGAAAATTTCCTAAACTGTAAATATTTTTTGCGTTTCATTGCATAATTTATTCCACCTTCGAGCTGACGTAAAAGAATTTAGAATTAGGTAAATTGTTTAAAAAAATTATATTTCATTATTTTATTTTATTTTATTTTATACTTATATACACGCCTAATTGAAGTGTTTGCCTTGAAATGATGATGTATCTGCTGTTGACACGCAAAATCCTATTCAATCGATTGTGACTAACAGAAAGAAACATTAATTACCATTAAATCACAACGCACGTTTCATATTCATATATATATATTTTTTTAGCTTTTTTTGTTATTTATTTTTGCACATTGCATGTCTGCCAGACTGTCTGGTTTACGGCGCGCCATATGTTTGTGCAAACAATTCACACTTATCCAATATTTATTTCTATCCATATTTTCTAATACATACACTCACAAAATGTATAATTTTTCATCTAATTCTCTAGCAGCTACTTTTCTTTATTTATTTATTTATTTTTTTTTTAATAAAACAATAAAATTTTTGCATTGCTGATATACGCAAATTTCGATTTGTTTTTGTTCAAAGGAAATTTCTTCGAAAAACGTGTTACTAAAAATAAAATCAAAAACAGCAATCTGCTTTCGACAGTTCAGCTTGTAATAAATGTATTAATAAGTAAACATATGTAACACGATAAAATTTAATTGAATCAGTGTGGTTTCACATTTGAGTTGAACTAAATTTCGAGCTTTTGCCCGCAGTACTTTGGGCTGTAATTAAATTTAATATGTTGCACATTTTGAATAATAATATTTGTCGGTAATGCTTTATTATATTCTATTTTAATTTATTTAATTTATTTTATTTCGATTCATTTTATTTTTTTCTCTTTTACTTTCTTTGCTTTTATTTACTTTACTTTACTTTATTTTATTACTATTCTTTAATAATGCACTCTTTTATTTTATTTTATTTTATTTTATTTTATACTACTACTATACTATACTATATTTCATTTTAATTTATTTTGTTTTTATTTTTTTTTATTTAATTTTATTTTATTTCAATTTATTTTATTTTATTTTATTTTGTTTTATTTTGTTTTATTTTATTTTATTTTATTTTATTTTATTTTATTTTATTTTATTTTATTTTATTTTATTTTATTTTATTTTATTTTATTTTATTTTATTTTATTTTATTTTATTTTATTTAATTTTATTTTATTTTATTTTATTTTATTTTATTTTATTTTATTTTATTTTATTTTATTTTATTTTATTTTATTTTATTTTATTTTATTTTATTTTATTTTATTTTATTTTATTTTATTTTATTTTATTTAATTTTATTTTATTTTATTTTATTTTATTTAAATTTATTTTATTTTATTTTATTTTATTTTATTTTATTTTATTTTATTTAATTTAATTTTATTTAATTTAATTTAATTTAATTTTATTTTATTTTATTTTATTTTATTTTATTTTATTTTATTTTATTTTATTTTATTTTATTTTATTTTATTTTATTTTATTTTATTTTAATTTATTTTATTTCTTTTCATATTATGTTATTTTATTTTATTTTATTTTGTTTTTTTTTATATATTATTTTATTTTATTTAGTTTTTCATTACAATTTAAAATTAGATGGAAAAATTGTTAAATCCACTCACTCATATCTAGCATGCAATTCGATAAATTTCACTGTTTCTTAACTTTCCACTCGATTTCCTTAAAGTAACTAAAGACAAAAACATTTTCAGCTAACACAAAAATGAAAGCTTCTTTGCGTAAGTAATTTTTAAATAGGAGATATAAAGGCCTACAGCAAATTCTTATTTGCTTAAATAGCCTTAGGAAAATTTGTTTTATCTTGTCTTCCGTATCTTCCACATTCCAAGTTTTTAATGGAAACATGTGTGCGTTCAGAAGCATTCCAGTATGCTTATATGAGTTTTTGTGTCTGTTTGTATGTACCATACCTGATAGAATTTTGCATACATTATGAACTCGAAAGAAATGACATTGTTTATGTTAAGCTCTAGCAACGCATTCAATTCTTTTTGAATGTCTCTTTACATTCTTTAATTTACGCATGTAAATATATATGCTTAATCTATACTTTGGCAAGATACATACATTCAAACCTTAAATTATATTGCTGTTATCTCCAACACGTATGTTTGTAGAAAGAAATTTACACTTGTATGATGTTTTTATCGTTGAACCTCCGTTTATTTTAAGAGCCATAAATTTTACTTTATTTTTAAAAAATACATACATATATGTATTTTAGACCAGCTTTCTCGTTATTTTGGTACCGTTGATTAATAAAATTATATATGACTACAATTCAGTTTTCGCTCATATTACTAATGATCCCGAATGTACGTACGGGGTAATCCATTTTACGGTTTCGAAAATAAATGTAAATAAAATGACTTTCAAATAATTTTTTCAATAAATTTTACTCGAAAAATCGCCGACCATTGCTTGTTGTTGAACATCCCTGTACTTTTGAAACCACGAAATGGATAACCCTATATGTATATATTGTATACGTACATATACTTATAAATGTATATATAAATAGTCACACCGATGTAAAATGAGTTTTCAATAAACACTCTTATTTCAATTTCAGCTTAAAATTTAAAATAATATAAATTCTTGTAAAAAAACAACTTTATGCCTTACTACCACCATATTCGACAACACATTGTTGTGGCTTTTTGTATTTTATCCCTTTCTTATTCTAATTGGTATTGAAAAGCATGATTTAAAGCTCTAATTAAGCACCTTTATGGGTGATGTAACGTATTATTACCTTCGAATGTCGCTTATACGCTGTTCAAAGTCATTCACGTCAATGCTAATTTGAATGATTTGTAGGAAGCCATAAGCCATATTCATAAAAAGTTAGTTACTAAGCGTAGCACACGAAAGTTATACTAAATTTTGTCAATTTGTTTGGTGATGTCTTTGCCGTAAATAAAGTATTATTTATGTTTCGAGCAAATCGAACTTGCTTCCTGCTCCCTGGTAGATCCATTTAGAAATATCAACCGAAATTTTTGGGTGCCGAAAATCTTCGCTCCGCAAAAACAAGAGCCGCGTTGCGCTGCTTGCTCTGCAAAATGTGGGCTTCGATGCTTTGTATCGTCCATTCTAGAGCCCAAAAAATGATCCAAGTGATTATTACTTGCTTCAAAAAAATTAAAATTTATCATCCATAATATTTTAGTTCACGAAGCAGTTTGGGCGTATTTTGAAGATAATGCAAAAAAAAAAAATTTATGAAGGTATAAATGAATTATTTGAAAGATCTGAAAATGATATCCTGTCAGGCGAATATATTGGAAAGGAAAAATCATTTATTTTTCTCATATCCGCACCTTATCTCCCATTTTGCGAACATAAAGACATAAAGATATACATATTGTATTTTTTAAATAGATCCTTTTTCTGAAATAAATATGTTGGAATAGGTACGCCTCTGGGAAGGAAAAGTAGTGTTCTTACTAATCTAACCAAAGAGCTACAAATTCACCAAAGTCCGAGTAAGTAATCAAAAATGTAACTTTTTTGAATAGGCCGGTCGCTGGTACACTTCCCGGATATTTTTAAACCTTTTACGTAATGAAATGGTATATGTAAGTACCAGAAGGAAAAAAGGAATACCAGTCAAAACTTATACCGATCGAATCAGAACGACGAGTTGAGTTGATTTAGCCACGTCTGTCTGTCTGTCTATCTGTCTGTTTGTACGTAGGCTGCTATATATAGGTCTGGCCTAGGCTATTGCCAGGTGCAATCTGACATTTCCATTGGAAAGTTTGACATAACATCACTCAGAACGTTTTGTCATTTAATCGTGAATTATTTTATTTACAGGGAATTAAAAAATTCATCTCGGCCAAAAAATGGAATTAACTCGTGAACATTTTCGTGTGATCATTTTTCACAACTTTCGACGTGGATTATCCCGACAAGAGTGCATCGATGAACTAAAATCTTAGTATGGCTATGAAGCACCATCCTATAGTACTGTGAAAAACTGGTACAACGAATTCAATCGTGGCCGACACTCGCTCAAAGACGAATGAAGGTCGTCCAAATACAGCCGTTGTGCCAGAAAACATCGATGCCGTACGTGAACTGATAATGGAAGACCGTCATGTAACATACCTTCAGATAGAGGCATGCCTATGCATTTCTCCCACCAGCATACATTCGATATTGCATGAACACCTGGCCGTAAAAAAGGTTTGTTCTCGTTGGATCCCGCACAATTTGACAATCGCTCAAAAAAAGGCTCCTGTGGATTGGTGTAAAGAAATGCTGAAAAAATACGATCGCGGTGCTTCAAACGAAGTGACGAATCATGGATCTATGCGTATAAGCCCGAAACAAAACCCGACCGTGTGGGTCTTCCAAGACGAGCCAACTTAGTTTCGAGATATTTCAACCAAACTTGGCACATATTACGCACTGGTACATTTAAACGATCATTTGTCGAAAGTGGACAGTTCGAACCATTATAGCATAAATTCTAACTACTTACAAGTGTCAGATTTAGTATTCTGCATACGTATGTAAAAACAAAAATTCAAAAACCAAAAATTATCGAGATCGGAAAAATGGATTATTACTTATTTATTTATTTATTTTTTTAGCTCCCAAACACTTTTTCAAATATGCGAATTATTATTAAATACTAAAATGAAATACCATAAATTTATCGAAGACAATTCGTTTTTCAAGTTTTTTTTTTGGAACCCTTCCCGGAACCATTGAAACAAACTGATAAATTTTCAGTATAACCTGCGGTATAGTTTCGAGAATACAAACATACAAACAAGTATTTTTATATATTTATATAGAGGATGAGTTGAAAACTTAAATACCAAATAACGTCCTGCTGGATGCACCACTACTAATATGTATGTACTAATAAATACTCTCATGCAGTTCAGCTGTTAAAGCTGAAAGGTTACTCATACGCCCTGTCACGCCACTCAAACACAAACTACGTTACGCTTTAACGCATGCTTTCCTAGATGAAAGCAATGAATGCAGTTAATTTGTAACATCAATTGCTCGTTGTGTTTTTTTCATCGTTTAATTCTTCTTCTTTTTCTTGTTCATATATTTTCATTCTCTTTTAATCTGTGCATTTTTTCTTACACCACCTCCTTTTATTCTCTTATTTTTTTTGTTTTTCTTACAGCGACGCTGATATATCATTCAACCTGCCATGGTGGCGCCTTGTGTTGTGGAACGTCTTATTCGTTGGTATGGTTGCGGTGGCCACGGGTGGCAATTTAATTGTCGTTTGGATTGTTATGACAACGAAAAGAATGCGAACCGTAACCAATTACTTCATAGGTGAGTCACTGCGAAAAAAAGACATGGAAACAATTAAAATTACAGACAGATTAATTTAAGAAGAGTAAATATGAAATATCATTTTTTTTTTTTTGTTAAAGGCATATTATAATTTTTTTGTTTGGTTTTGTGGTTTGACACATGCAAAAAAAAAAAAGTAAAATAAAAATGTTATGAAGACCCAATGTTTGGCTATCAATTTTCCCCCTTTTTTTGGACTCTCCTATTTTTCAACAGCTATACAACGGTATGCTCTGCTTTAGCCACAAATTTGGTATAAAACTTTAATAGCAGCCATTAAACTCTCTCACTTTACCCATTTTTTTGTACCTTTCTTCTCTTTTTTTTGTTCGGTAACCACTTGAAAAAATTTTAGTGAACATAAACCGTCGTTATTATTACATTACACTGATATCTACATAAAAGTAAATGTAGTAAAATGAAAATGAAATCAAACTGTCGATCCCACATAACCCCAATAACCCCAAACTGACCTCGCATTGAGGGCATAATAGTAGGAATTTGGTTATGAAAGGGTGATTTATTGCATTTAAAATGAATTGAAGAAATGTTTACAGTCATACTTACATATATTCTAAAAATTTCAGTACACCGATGGACACATATACAATGGTTAAAACACTTTTTTCAGAGCAAAAAGAATTTTTAGCATTTTACAAGTACAATATGCATTCCGTTTTCATTTAGGTATGGATTAAACAAGTTTTAGCATCTATAAATAAAATTCAACATGCACATATAACTACAATAATATGAACTACCATGTAGTGTATAGCTCAATTGCATTAAATGAAAATTCCTTCATATAATTTTGAGAATATTATTCATTTCGTACAAACATACATATGTAAATATAGGAGGCAAACATACAGGAAACTCAAGTTCAAGTAAAAAGTAATCAATTATTTTTGCAATAGATGGCTTTAGTTATCTGTATTTCGCGTTCTATAAGTGCGATTGGATTACCCTAGATGGCGCTAGAAAGATGTTATTTTTTACTAAAAATGATAGTGGGAGCAGTGCACACCTCCAAGATAAAATACGCAATCTTTCTTCGATTAAGGTGAAATCACAAGTCTTTCAGCTGCTCCTACAATAATTAAGAAGGATGATAAAAGGTGAAGAAAATAGACCTTGCGGTGCAGTTGTTGAGACCACTTATGTCAATCATTCGGCATACGCCAGCAGATGTAGGCTCTTATGAAAGATTACATCTTCTCTGTTTAGCAAGCTCTGCGGGTCGTAATATACTAGGTATAGGTATAAAGTTCCAGTTGTTAGTTATGCAACCGAAGATAAATAATACAGCCGTCAAACCATCTGCTTCCGCCGTTTACTTTTAAGGCCAGCAATTGCTATTCGAACATCTATTCCATAGTCATCGATTAGCCTTTCGGTTTCGGTCGTTATCCTTTGGACGTTGCTTTCACATTCATAAGGCCGGAGAAGGGCTCCTTCCATAAGGTCGATATGGTCGTCCGACCATAGCTTTGGGTTCTATATTACTCTATTTTATATCTACCTACATTTCGGCGTTAAGTATCTGGAATGGAAAAAGCGAAGATAGTAGGTTTAATTAACACCAAACAGCACCGAAATGTACAATACTCTGAGATATTTTATAAATATTCCTCCGAAAAACAAAAATTTTATTTCCGTTATGAAACATATTATTTCTATTTTCAAAGGCACGCCTTTAATATTTTGCGTATTTGCGTTAAAAAAAATCAATAATTTTTTGTATCCAAAAAGAAGCAGCTTATCGTGTCAAGGTTATTGCTAAAGTTAAAAATCATTATTAATGATTTTTGAAAGTGTGAGTTGGAGGGGCAAAAATTTACATAAATTTATTGTTACAAAACAAATTGATATTACAACATGCGTGCACGTCACGCTGTGGAAATATAAATTGAGTAAACAATGCAAAATACAAGTCCCCATATTGCTTTTGTTGTTATATATATTATATATACATAATATTATTGCATGATTGTAACAAGTATAGGTATAAAGTCATATACAATTTGCATCAGAATAACAGTGCGTATACGTAACCCAAATATCATTTGTAATTTTAAGTACGATTTTAAACTTGAATAACTTTAAAATGACTAGTTTTATTTGGCTTGAGTGTACTGCAATTAATTTGGTCTATTCTCAGAAGAGAGCTCCACCTGAAAGTTGTTGCCGGTTTTGGAAGCAGTTGGAAACATCATTGTGTTTCTGCTTCTTCGAAAATGTCTGGATTTGAATTTGCAGGAAATTTTTACTTTCTATTTTGATTGGAGGAAATGTGCAGCTGAAAACATTCGAATGATTGTGAAATTTTATGATGGCCGACCGATAATTCATGCAGGGAATGTTTCAACGCTTCAAGAGTGGTGATTTTAGGGACGAAGGCAAAGAGCGTGGACAACCTAAAAAAATTGATAATGAGGAATGTTGCTACAACCAGATGAAACGTTATCGACTACGCGTTGGAACCGTGTATTGCATGAAAAACGCAAGAAAGAACTGAAAGACATGACAAAGTGACTTCGCAACTACTGAAGACGCCACTGTATTCGTAGCTCTGGCGAAGTCCGAGATTGACGAAGACCCACGATTGACACAAGAAATGATTGCCGATGAATTGGGCTTGAATGTTATGGCTGTATCGGGAATATTAAGTAATTATCTGGGATACAAGAAGAAATCTGCCCATGGCTAGCACGAATTTTAAATTAAGCCCAAAAAGAAGCTCGAGTGCATTTTGCTCAATTTTTCCTAAAAAAATTCGAAAATGGTCAGTCCAGCAACTTTAGTAAATTCGTTACTGGTGACGAATCTTGGTTCTACAAGTACGATCCAGAAACCAACAGACTAATCCAAAATTAACATTTAAAAGGAAAGATCTCTAATAGCAACGAGGAGATAATTAATGCGGTTAATGCTGAGCTTGATCAGCTTAAAAAACAAGAATGACTGCAAGACTGTTTTCAGAAGTGGATTTATAGGTTTAAGAAATGCATTGAAATCAATGGCGATTATTTAGAGAAGATAAAAAAGGACAAAGATTACAATCAAATTTTTTTTCTGGTCGACATACCGAACTTTTGTTAATCCCCTCGTGTCTTATACTACACACTTATTTATTATATTGAGTTTTGGATATTTATTAAATTATAGATATCAATGTAAAAGGAAGTTAATGTTAAGACATTTTAAACACACTTAGAGGCATACATATATTGTCATCACATCATCGGTCCTTTAAGTGCACTCACACGAAATGCTTACTTATGCTTTCTAATTGATTACTCGAAAATTCCTTTTGCTTCAAATATCCACTTTGTTGTAGAGCAATTTAATTCAATATCCCGTTACTCTCACAATTTCCTCACCATCTCTTCCGCTTAATCTCTTACAGTGAATCTCTCGATAGCAGATGCCATGGTCTCCAGTCTCAATGTCACATTTAGTTATATTTACATGCTGGACAACGATTGGCCTTTTGGTGAGCTCTACTGTAAAATATCGCAATTTATAGCGACGTTGAGCATAAGTGCTTCGGTGTTTACACTAATGGCGATATCTATCGACAGGTGAGTTAATAAAACCACAGCGAGTGGTTGTGAATGTAGAGTGTGTTATATGAATAACGGTAAATTGCAAACATTTCATTAAATGGTATAACATATTTATATTACATACAATATATGTATGTACGTACATAGGTAGGGCAATTCCATATGAATTTCATATTAGTCGAGACCAATTTTGAAGGTTTTATGCGCGATGATCCTTGATTTGGCGGTTCGAGAAAATAAAATATTTTTCGGTCGTCGTTAAGCACCTTGTTGGACCCCAATACACAAATTTTTGGAAAAAATAGAGCTTTTGGGACAAGTTAGTGATCTGTTGAAGAAAATCCATTGTCCATTTCTCGACATTCTTTGCAATTGGATATTCCACAAACTTCATCACACCCTATTTTGCATAAAGACTTGGATCTTAAGGGTTGTAAAGTTCAGTTAACACAAACCCTCTGGCTGGCTGATCAACAACCGCGTCGTGTCTTTTCTGATTGGTTCTCTGACTTGTTTGAAAATTATCCAGAATTTCATCGAAAAAACATCTTAACTGATGAGAACCATTTCCACCTCGTTGGCTATGTCAAGAAGCAAAACTCGAATCTGAGGCACGGAAAACCTCAGATTTATTGTTGAAAAGCTTTTCTATCCTATGACCAGCGGGGTCATTGGACTTTACTTTTTCGAAAATGAGTGGAGATGATTAATGCTTTTTATGGTCGGTATTGGATGATATTTATCTGGACAACGTTTACTTTCAACAAGACGGTGCTGCAACGAAACCATCGATTTTTAAAGAAAAAAGTTTCCGGACCGTGTTATCACTCGAAGAGGTGATCACAATTGCCCACCGAGATCTTGGGATTTAACAGCTTTTGACTTCTTCCTTTGGAGCCACAGGTGAACGATGATGCAAGGCCTCAAAGATGGAATTCGCGAAGCTATTGAGGGCATACAGCAGCCACGTTGCAATTTGGTGACGCAAAATCTCATAAAGAGTCCTGTAATCGTAGCCGTGGCGGCCATTATTCTGGCATATCTTTCTTTTTACATTGAAATAAACATTCGACCATTTATCTCCAAATGCCGGTTTTCTTTGAATATCAAAATAACACTTCATTTTGGAAGACCCTCAATAAATATTTCATATTAATCTTTTAGCCTGCTCAAAAGTCATCGCTTGCTGCATTTAAAATGGAATGGCCTTAAAAATAATTGATATCGACGGCTTCGTCTACCATCAGAAATGCTCACATCCATCCACTCACATATAAATTAAAATCTGTTTGATATTTTCATATTTCACACCAACTCTAATTTTCTGCTCCATTCTACATCTTTTTTCTTTCTCAGATATATTGCCATAATGAAACCGCTGGAACCGCGTATGAGCAAGCGTTGCAATCTCGGTATTGCTGCATTCATTTGGGCTGTCTCTATTACCATATCATGTCCCATGCTACTCTTCTTCACCACGGGCGAACTGGAGGTGAAGGATGGCACACGTATAGTGTGCTACACAGAATGGCCGGATGGTCCAACGAATCATTCGGAACAGGAATATGTGTAAGTGTTTGATATATGTTTGTACATATGTACGTTTGTTATAGGTGTAAGTTTTTCGTAGAAAGTTGAATATATTTTTATACATTTTATTCATTGTGATAAAACAAAAACAAAAATAAAAAATATCGCGAAAGAGTATCGCAATATTGCAAGGAGAATTTGGGAATTCGTCCGACAGTTGCAGCAGCATCCATAGGATGCATGAGAAAGACAGCTCTACTTATGTATGTATGTATGTACACCAATGTAAAATTCGCAACATTGGTTACTTGAGATGTTCGACCTACTAATGGTGTAATATAATATAAACATTGTAGAACTTTCCGTTGCAATTTTCATCGTAAGGGTGTGTTATTGCTCAACCGATGAAGTTCGTGAATTTAATCACTCAGACCAGATTCCAGGCTCTGATTTCTGCTGCCGACTGAGCACAATAAGTTTGCTAAATTTTTCTCTGGAAGACTCCCAGGGCCGACTCATCGGATGTCGACATAATCCACGCCTCTGCAAAATATAGTAGGACGGGTATTCTGAGGAACTTCTACAGCTCGGTTTTTGTTTGTTGAGAGAGGACTTTACTTTTTCTATAATTGCCCACTCAGTCTAAAGTAGCACCTGTTGGAAACAGCGATTCTGGATTGGATTCCAAGGCTGACGTTATTATTAGTGTTAATGCTTGTCCTTATATTGAAGTAATTATCTACGCGTTGGCAAAACATCAAGACGCTTAACACAAGTCAGAGGAGGAGCTCGACCGAAAATCACTTCAGCGGTTACAAAACGCTAATTATATGTATTATATCTACTATCTCGAATTTATGACTGATAAAGAGTCACCCTGTCTGAAACCTCGTTTTGAATCGAACGGCTCGAAGAGGTCCTTCCCAATTCTGGCTGCGTTTCTGATGTTGCCCAGCGGCAGTTTTACAGGAATAGGAATATCGGCGTATAGGCAGCTCCTTTCCTTACCAATCGAAGGCAGCTTTCTTTTCTCACGAGTCTTTTCATCAAAAGAGCAGTCACTTATCTGACCCTTTAGTTTATTTTTCATTCGAGTACATTTTTCATCTGGTGGGTTCCAAACTCTACGCACAACCGCCGTCTGACTTAAGCCCGCCTCCAAATGTTTGTTAGAGAACACTTGGTTTCGGACCGGAAGGCGTGAGCTGCTTGAACCATGTAAAAGAATCAGCACTGTTCGTCCCAAATGAAAGACAATCATAATCTTTTCTCACTTACGTGAATTTCTAGATATTATCCTATCCTCAACTGTAATTAATCGTATGCTCTCTCACCTCGCCACATCTTTCCGAGGAACGTATTTGTTTTATTCAGCGCTTTACTCAAGCTCTACATACCCTTTTATGGTATACTAGAATTTGTTCGCGACTTCCGATGCATGAAATTTTAAAATTATACTAAGCGGGTTATAATTAGGTTGTTAAGTTATCTATTTCTTTTCCCATATTAGTCTAGGCGAAGAGCATTCTATGCGGAGAACTTTCCATATGGAAAACTTTCTATTTTCCAAATTCCAAGCAAATAAAATTCGGCTGCACTTCCAGAAAGAAAAGTTCTGCAAATATTAAGCTATTAAGAGTATCTGTCTCTGTTGAAATTCAAACTATTTTGTTTCGAGCTTTCTTTGTACGTTCATACTTCTCTGTACGTAGATGGTAATTCGAGCAATTTAGCTGGTTTGGTTTCAGCTCTGCGGTGATAGTAAAGAATAGTCTGAGCTTTCCCGAAGTTTGTTGATGAAGGGTGTAGCAAGAAATCTTGCTGTGACAATTAAAAGCTCATCCTGCGCTGAGAAGGACAATCTCTCCTTGAAATCTTTCTGCTGTTCCTGTCCTGTCTTATTCTCATTGATGATAGTGATGTTAGCCGAAACTTCCACAAGAATTTCCAGCTCCTCCTGCACCTAAGATACCCGATTTAAAAACAAGTGCTCTTTAAGCAAACTTTTAAGAAATTTTTCGTAATATGTAAACGTTCCACAATTAATAATAGACAAAAAATCGTATCTCTTTATGATCTACTTCCTTATATACATATACTCGTACCCTTCCAAATATGTAGTCCCTTTTGAACCCTATTAAAACAGCAACAATACAAAGTGACAATTTTTCGGTCATTTATACAAACTCGGCAATTATGTCATGGATTACAATAACACAAATCTTAGCAATTTAAAACAATGTAAACTGAAATGTAAATCTTGCAATAAAAAAGTAATGACATTCTTCATTCTACAAAAGAAAACCTAACCTCAATCATAAAAAGTACAATATTGCTTGACCCTCACCATAAGCCATTTTGAACTCTGTAAGCCATTGTAAAACAAGAAGTTATGCATTTCCATTATTATTTCTTGTATTTTCCAGTTTTGTGTATTGCAACACTCTTCTCATTAATAAAAACCAAAAAAAAAAAGAATAAAAAAATCTCACAGGAATGAAAAGTGAAGCATTTCAGGCATTTTTTCCAACTGCTGAAGCAATTATATTTTGCATAAGTCGTTTACTTGGCTCTACATTCAAGACAAATCACAAATCCCAAAGCAATAAGTCTGACGTTTATGATAAATATACAGTTATTTGTGCAAGCTTGAAATGCCAAAAAAATTATGCGGAGCCGTTGATATATTCTACATAAGTTTACTTATATTTATGGTATTTGTTGTATTTTAATTTGATTGGTTATTTTCTTGACGCTTTATGCTTATTCTCTTCGTTTTGCTATTTAATCTTTTCTCTCTTTTACAGTTATAATATCGTTTTTATGATACTCACGTACATACTGCCCATCATTTCGATGACAGTCACTTACTCACGTGTCGGTATTGAACTTTGGGGCTCAAAAGCAATTGGCGAATACACACCACGGCAGGTGGAGAATGTGAAGAGTAAGCGAAGGGTAAGTGGAATGGAAGAGAAAATTGTATTTAATTAAGATTTGCTTAAAAGCGCTCTCAGCATAAAAATATAGTGATTCTGCGTTGGATTTTCAACTGAGTATATTATTTTTGCACTTAAGAAGCTGTTCTGCCCGCTACCCTTTAGACTACAGCGCCCGCTAAGAAAGTAAAATGTAAATTGAAGTCTACGCGGTTTTTTTGGTTCTAGATGCTGTTGATACGAGTACTCTTATTTCGGACAATATTAATCCGAATGTCTTACGCACAATACGTGTTTAGAAGCTGTTGAATTATCATTCGTGTGAAAGGTTATTTTGATTTGAGAGTAAGTGGAATTTCCGAAGAGTGGCTTTCACGATTCTGATCCAAAAATTTTCAAATCGAAAATGCCCCTCGTTATAAAAGACTGGTTGCTCAAAGAAACTGGAAGTTTGGGTACTACATGAATTAACCCAAAAATATTTGATTGACTGATTTAGCGCTCCTGAAATTAGAAAAAATCGACACATTTTCCGAAGTGAGGAGCGTTTAAAAATGGAATGAATACGAGAATATAAAATGAGGAAAATCATGGGAGAACTAACTCAGAGAAAGTGCATCGTAGAACTTAATTCAACTGTTGGAGCTGGAGCTCCATCAAGGACCAGTGTTTATCGTGAAGGTCCTTCAAAAAAAGTTGTTGTTCGGAAAACTGTTGATTCTGTGCGCAAACTGATATTGCAAGATTACTTATCGTAAAATTTAGACTACTAAAGGGTGGTTAAATTTTCAAGGGCCGATGTTGATTTTGAATAAAACACAAACTATTTAGGAAATTATTGAAATTTTATTTTATTATGATATATTGGTATTACTCAATTATGTATGTAACAAAATATCGGCCAAATGAGCGCCGCGACCTCGGCGGCACACCTCCATACGATGGTCCAAATTTTCGATGACGCTGAGGCACCGTTTTCTTTGATAGCCAAGGTGTTGT
The DNA here is from genome assembly GCA_037013455.1 of Ceratitis rosa. Taxonomy (NCBI): domain Eukaryota; kingdom Metazoa; phylum Arthropoda; class Insecta; order Diptera; family Tephritidae; genus Ceratitis; species Ceratitis rosa. Next base: position 25,951,949 of record JAWMAG010000006.1, read on the forward strand.
GCACTCGGAATTCCTTCCAGAAGGTCAATCCGTTAATGCTGAATATTATTTATCCGTTTTGAAGCGTTTGATTGAGAATATTCGTCTCAAAAGGAAGGATTTGTGGGACAACAAGTCATGGTTTCTACATCATGATAATGCGCCAGCTCATACGTCTCGTCTTGTACGCGATTATTTGACCAAAAACAACGTAAATATTGTTCCGCGAGCACCGTATTCACCCGACATGGCACCGTGTGACTTTTTTCTTTTCCCTAAACTCAAATTGCCGCTTCGTGGAAAGCATTTTCAGTCGATTGAAGTCATAAAAGAGAATTCGAAGAAGGAACTGAATGCCATACCTAAAGCGGCCTACCAGAAGTGTTATGAAGATTGGAAAAAAGGTGACATATGTGTATCGCCTCTAATGGTGACTATTTTGAAGGGGATAAAATAAATATTGAAGAATAATTAACCGTTTTTGTTTTATTGAGCCAGTCTGGTTTATATGAGCAGAAGGTATAAAAGGTGACCCTCGTATAAAGAATATATTGATATAATCCAGCGACTTAAGGCCTACTGAATATACTGGTCAGATGTTCCAGCTTTGAAAGTTTTCAATGTATTGTAGTATCCGCTGGTTTGAGGGGAAAATTAAAAGGCCCGGACTTTATCATGGATACGTTCTGGCCTCTGACGAGTCACTACTCACTATTATCCCCTTATTTTGTACAAAATCCCTTTTTCATTCTTAACGAACTTTTTCTCCATTAGCAGTAGCCAATTTTTAATATATTCTATTTATAAATCATGTATATATGTCAGATATATAAATCATGTAAATATTTCCATTAACTCACATATATGTATATACTTTTATTTGCAGGTCGTTAAAATGATGATTGTTGTTGTGTTGATATTTGCCATTTGTTGGTTACCATTTCACGCATACTTCATTATCACAGCATGCTATCCAGCATTAACAGAGACGCCTTTCATTCAGGAAGTCTATTTGGGCATCTATTGGCTGGCCATGAGTAACTCCATGTATAATCCAATTATTTACTGTTGGATGAACTCGAGGTAGGTCTACATACATATCATACAAACGTAAGTGTATATACCATGAGTTATTTTAAATAAATTCACTTTTAAATAAAAGAGTTGAATGTACATTTTAATTGCATTGAGTGAATTTTTCAGTAGAAGTGAGTAATTACTTAACTACGCCCTTAGTGGGCCATTTAAACAATATTTTATTGAATCATATTTAATCGTTTCCGAACTTAATTTTGAACACATTATGATAAATCCAATAGAAAAAATAATGATTTATTGAGAAAAGTATATAAATATAAAATATAAAATTTCTTTTACCTGAGTTATTTATTTCAGCTCCTCTACTATTATGGCTGTCTGAAGTCAGTCGCGTGACTACATAGTCTATTCGCTATACAACTATGCCCGTAAGTCCAGATTCTCAGCTGAAGAAGTGGACTTCAAAAAAGTTATATTCAAATTCTACACTTTTGCGCTATCTCACATCTAAGCAGTCTATTATTTGTTGAATAACAACTTTGAAGGCTATAACAAAATCCTCTTTTCGTGTTGAAGGCCCAAAGTAATTGCAGGATTATTTCACATGACAAAATTAATCTCCCTGACTGTATATGTTAATGCATATGCTTGCACACACATTTATTTACAAATATTGTGCTTATGATATCTCTAGATATATGTACATATATTTTGCAAACAGCTTGTTTGAATTTTGAAATCACCCTAGTCCTCTTTTAGTTTACATTTTGTCATTCCAATCATGTGTCCATATAACTTACGTCAACTTTAAACGGAATCAAGTCTGTGTTACCGCAATATGTATTATGGACATTTTATTGCTATGGGATGAGCATGTACATTATGACCACAATGGGAAATGTGCACACACTCAATTTGGCACTGAAAGCATTGCTTGTTAATATACGGTAGAACAGGTGATATACCTATGTATATAGTTAATGGAATGTAGTAGATTTAAAAGTGACACAACGAAAACGATCTCATTCTCATCATACACATCTGCACCCAATGTGTCCTCTCATCGGCTGGTAATTTCAAATAATATTGTACGAAACAAAGTCAATATTGGAACTCCCTCTAAGTCATCCAGCATCCAGCAGAAGACACGGAAGCTGAAAGGTTTTTTCTGCCAGGGTCCAGTAGTAAAAGTAGACTTATTTTAAGCCCAACAAAATTTAATAACCTCTGAGTATTTGAAGTGTATTCGTCGGCTGTATTTTCTGACTGTTGCGCTAATTCAGATGAAAACCTGATTGTGGAGAGAGTGAACAGTCAATCTAACTAAAAACTGAGGCTCCTTTCTGCGGCAACTGCAAGAAATGTCACAAGAAAATATTCTCCATCCTTATCCCGTGCTTGGCTACGGCACCTTACCAGTTAAGAGCCTAGACGTTCTAGGTGCTTGTTTGCATATTTTTATTCTTAGAAAGAATGCTTGCCGTTGTCATCAAATTTAAAAACTCTCCAAGGCCATTGTTTTCTTTTCATTTGATTTTTTTTTTTTTAATCGGCGGATGATAAACACTGTGAGTGAAAGCCTGGTGTGCAAATATTAGCGAACATTTTAGTAAACTGCTCTAAAGCCCTTTTTATGTAAAAAGATTGCTCACGTTTCCAGGATGCGTACCCAATCTACCCAATTAATAATTTAAATTCTTGAATATATTTTTCATGCGGACGAGCTAATGAAGCTCTTCTATCCATCATACATATAATAAACCGGATTTCCATTTTCAGTGGTGATCGGCCGTTAGGACAGGGACTGTTTTTTTTTTGTACTTAGCTGAGCCTTTCTGATGGAGCTGGTGGCCTAGTATCAGCCGAATTTGCTATCCTTGATGTAAATGGTCTTCGACATCACGCCTGGCGAACTTCTCATTATTGTTGTTAATGTAGTGGAGCCTCTCTGAGACTTTCTCGATCTCTTTTCCGACTAACTCGGGCGCTGCTTTTTGATTGCGACCTTTAGGTGCTTCTACTCGATAGTGTTATGGTACTTGAAGTCGACTGCAATGAGACACTTGCCTCTGAACTGCGCCCTACAGGTCCTTACTTTGGTTCTCGTCAATTCTAGGTGCTCTCACTCACGGCTGAGTCTACTTCTGCACCGCGGATAGAACTTTTTCGGTTCCACCGCTTTTATGTCTGCTTACCGAAACCATACTCTCTTCGTCGGAATTATCGATGACCACAACTCCCTTAAGAGACTCATCCACGATGTTTTTTTTTTTTTGGTTTTTTGTTGTTATTTATTTATGTTCATTACATGTCCGTCGGGAACTCAGTGATCTAAGTGATTTGTGAAGAAATATAACGTCCATCACAGTGGCACGGGGCGCTGCCACAGTCAGACCACCGTTTGCTCCTGAGCAGGCAGATAGGTGAAGGAAGGCTCCATGCAAATGCAAACGATATTATCCCTGCAAATATTCCAATGGGCACGGTGCGTTGAACATCCTAGGTTAGTGGCTGTTTTAAGAATAAGGGCTAATAGGTGGCTCAGTTAAGCACTCGCACCACGCCGAGTTAACTGCCAACACGAAGGAATTGACTAACTAAAATGACTTAAAATTTGTGAAAAAATAAGGAGGGCTTGCACCTGCAATGTTCGGTCCCTTAATGTGCTGCCTAGCTGGTTAATGTTCTCGTAAGACCAAATGCTGACAGTAGCGCCGTCCAAGAAGTGCAATGGATGACGCAAATTTGACATTGGATTCGTTGTTAGAAAGAGACTCTATCGCCGACTACTTACAATCATTCCGGTGAATTAAAGCAAAAATGTTCAACATGTCGCTGATTTGTGCTCACGCCCCGACGGAAGAGAAAGACGATGTGACCAAGGCCGTCCCGCCCCGATATGGTAATTGTGCTTTGTAACTTTAAGCCAAGGGTGAGGAAAGACGTTATCTTCAACATCACTATCGAATCACTATCTTTTCGCAAGGAAAATACGCACCCACCTCTGCGCACCAAAGACTTGCACACTGGCATAAACTGAAATCATCAAAAAGTTCTGTCACACGAACACAGAATGTTTAGCAGTATAATCAGCATCACAAACGAATCTTTCATCCATTCAAGCACTTTTATCGAGAATTGCTCGCTTATTCGGCTGAACTAATAGACCGATGAGCTGAGTTATTGTCTCCACAAATGAAATGAATCAAAATTCTAAGAAATTCGTTGCTATGGTGCTTCAAATAACTTTTCGTATTTATGTAATTCCTTTTAAATAATACTGTCTACAAAATTTATATTGCCTCCGTTTATTACCTTAAGTTTAAATACCTTTTAAATAACGAAGTTGAATTGAGAGAAGTAAACACGCTGAAACTTTTACAATAAAAACACTTAAACTTTCGGCGTGGCACACATAAACAAATGTGGCATACTAAATACAAGCGAATGCCTGAAAAGTTTTTGTGGCAAAGTTTTGATTAAAGTAGTTTGAAAAATAAGCAACAACTAGGGGCTGATGTAAATTCGTACTTATCAGACCTGCAGAGAAAACTTTAGGTGTTATGTAGAACGACTAGTTATAAACCAGTACTTTAAAAATGTCAAAAATTACAGTTCGCTATTCGTCCACGACTTCTTCTTTTTCTTTACTGTTTACGCAATTATGGTTGTGTTAACAACAGCGTGCCATTCATCCATCTTTGGAAACACTAACTAAAGCCAAATCCTTCTTCACCTGCTCTATCCAACGAAGTTGAAATCTTCCTCATCCTATGCTTAAAAGTTGAAGTATTCTCTTCCATCCAATTCGCATGATCTAGTCTACGTAACCACTGTCTTTTGATTCGCCAACTATGTATGCCTTTGTCGCTATATATCTTGTACAGCTTCTCGTTCCATCGGCTGCGGTTCTTGCCGTTCGGAATTACCCAAAACCTTTGTCTCGAAAACTTTCAACCCCGAGCAGCAGTGCGGGAATGATGAGCGAATTCCAGTGCGTGGTATTTTTGCGCCGAGAAAGGACTTTACTTTTCAATGCCTACTCGGTCTAAAGTACAATAGCACTTGTTGGCAAGAGGAATTGCGCGTTGGATTTCAAGGCTGACATTAATGTAAGTGCTAATCGCAGTTCCAAGGTAGAAGAAATAATTTACGACTTTAAAGTTGTGACGTGGGAGCCGAGTGGCGAATGCGATGTCTTCATTCCCTACCAGACCCATGCGCTTCGCTTCCTTATCCAGTCTGTAAAAAGCAGAACTCACAACGCGGTTGGTGAGGTTAATATCATCGGCCTACGACAGCAGCTGTACGCTATTAGAAGATTGCACCTCTCTATTCACGATACAAATTCTCCTTGTCTGAAATCTCGTTTGGTATCGAACGGCTCGAAGAGATTTTACCTGATCCTGACGGAGCTTTTGGTGCGGCGTAGGGACATCTCCTTTTTGTGCTGACGAAGATTGCTTAAAAAACAACAAAGAGGTGGTGTGTGTCGAACCTGTTTTTACTGGCCTTTCCATGGCGCATGGTGCATATCTGGTCAATGATGCATTTACCAGAGCTAAAGCCTCACTGATAAGGTCCAATTAAGGTTTTGAGCTTTAGTCTTTTGGCGCAAATTGTATGCAAATTGTATGGTCTCCCTTTTTGTTGGTTTGTGCAGAGCACACTTAGGTTCCAATCGTCGGGCCTGGAAAGCTGATGCATGCACCTTATCAGTTCTTCACCGCCAGATTTTAATAACACGTCCGCTAATCCATCGGCCACCGTCGCTTTGTCGGTTTTGAAGCGGGCGATTGCTTTTCGAACTTATTCATAGTCGAACAATGAAACATCTGTGTCATTGTCATCGTTGGAGAATCGGGTGCGATATTCACTGATGTTCCACTTCTACTACCATTCAGCAGGTTGAAGAAGTGTTCCATCTATAAATTTAGTAAACTCTGGGTATGTTTTGTTGTAATGCATATTTTGTCGTTAATTTTCGTGTAGTCACAATAACCGAGCGGTTATTCTCGTTGTCAGTCAAGAGATTCGCAGGTCTTTATCTCGCTGTAAGCAAAATGCGTCGTTTTTATTTATGCTAATTATAAATTTAACAAGCCTTAATGAACTAGTATTTAACTAGTATAAAATTAGTATTAATAAAAAATAATACTTCAAATTCTTCAAACAGGGACAGTCGTGTCGGTCGGTGTAATTGTTCGTCATTTGTGTAGGAAAATGATGGATAATGACAAATTAACTAGCTAATGTAAAAATGCAAACTAGTAGCAAATTAGTACACAACTAGTTTTTTTACTGGAGGGAAGTAATGCTTGTAGTATTTGGCAAATTTATGTGCGTGCACGCGCTAAACGCTTATTAAATTTAATTCATCATCAGCAGGAGGTCGAAATTCGTCTAATATAAGAACTTTCGTTAAAAGAAAATTACAAGCGAACAAACACAAAGTAAAATAAAATAATTTCATTAATTCAGAGCAAAATTTCCTGCACACATTTGCAAAAATCTATTTAAATATAAATTGTTCGAAATGTAAGGTGGTTGAGCGGTAGGTGCACGGCATTTTAGTGGTTTGGAATTTTATAACAAAATTCATTTTATTATACTTATGGCTGTGTAGATACATTAGCATTATCCAAACATTGTTCGAGTGTTCAGAACTATTATGTTAAAAAGAAACAAGGGAAAATTCCTTGCGATGTAAACTGGCCACAGATAATGCTTGATTTTGTGGGACTACGTGAAAGACTTTGTTTATACTGATAAACCCTTTAACTCTTGAGCACTTGAAAACCAACATTGATCAAGTTATGGCCGAGATACCGCCTAATATGTGCCAAAAAGTGCTCGAGAGTTACTTCATTTTCATTTGAATTATGTATTGTTCTACATATAATACCAAAATTCAAACTTTTTAATTAAAAATGGGAAAAAAAAATATTTTAAATGAATTTTAAGATTTTTTTTTTAATTCCATGTTAAATTACCATTATTATATTTTGAAGATTTTCGGCATTTCTTTTATATACATATTCTTAGTTAATATTAGATCAAGTAAAAAGGTCGTTCGGTTTTTTATTGATTTTTCAAAATGTGATAACTTTGTTTACATTTGTCGGATTTAAGTCAAATATGCGCCGTTTTGTTCGTAACCTTGTTGCCAACGAGATGACAACTTCATTATACCCCTCTCGTAGAAGGCTGCGTCCCTATTGGCAATAAACTCGGATAGCCAATTTTCACAGGCCTCTCTTGAGGCCAACTTCTCACCATTAAGCGCGTTCGCCATGCACAGGAAAAGATGGTAGTCACTTGGTGCCAGGTCTGGAATATAAAGTGGGTGCATTAGGACTTCTAATCCGAGCTCCTGGATCTTCTGGCGCGTCATCAAAGACGTATGTGGCCTGGCGTTGTCCTGATGGAGCACAATTCGGCCTCTGTTGATCAAATATGGCCTCTTCTGGATGAGTGCTGCCTTCAAGCGGTTCAGTTGTTGGCAGTAGAGAGCCGAATTGAGCGTTTGGCCATAGGGGCGCAGCTCGTAGATGATTCCTTGCCAATCCCACCAAACACACAGCAAAACTTCCTGGCCGTCAATTCTGGCTTGGCCACCGTTTCCGCCGGTTCCAAACGGTTTTCTGGCTTATCTTTAGTTCCTCAGCAATTAAATAAGTGCTCACATAATGGTCTGTTTCCACTATTTCCATGATTTTATCGCAATTTTCGCTATATTGTAAAATATAGCGAATTTTCTCTTTGTTGGTGTCCATCTTTGACGAGCGCTCACAACGTACTGAGTCAATCAATGGAAAAACTGTCAGAGACAAACTTTTAGCGCGAATAAACACGTTTTCAGCGCCGTATAGTTGGACATGATGCTATACGCAACACTAGTACTATGGACAATAACGACAACTCTTATATAAAAACCGAACGAATCAATTACTTGACCTAATATAAGCTGGCTAAGATAAGCTCTGTTGGCAATACTGAATATTCAGCCGTTAAAAAATATCGTATTATTAATTAATTATTCTAAAGCCCAAAGATATATTTATTAAATGGGGTATACGGACCGTCCTAATGTAAATCTGTGTGCATGAAGATATCTGTGTGTACACCTAACCGTCAATACTGCAGCAAATTCCTTGATTGCTCGCGTAATGACATTTATTTGCAGCTACGATTTTCCAAGGAATTTATTCAAACACGTTCCAACGCAGGCACATCACATCGCTTGTTGCTGCTGTTCTTATTTCCACACATTGAGTCTAACAGTAAATGCAAGCAAGAAGAAGAAGGGAGTGAATGAGTGAGTGTGTGAATGACTGACGGATGTACGCTCTCGTTCAAAGGCACTTCGTTGCCCCCGCGCTATATCAATCTGTCGGATAACAGCCACTCAAGCGCAATGTCGATTGACTGAGCTTTTACATTTTGTACGTTTGAACGTTTGTGCATTCTATATTTAGTGGCAAAACTCGTACTTCCGCTGCATTGCACAGCAGCCGCAAGTCAGTAACTTGAATTAATTGTGGCAGAGCTGTCAGCTGCAGTATGCATTCACACTAAACGCTGATACAACCACCGACTTTAAATATACCGAGACATACATAAGTGACAGCATATTGCTGCACGCAGATTTGCACTTTGTTGTGGCAATGATTTGGCGTGACGATTGCACAGCTACTTGAAGCTTGTATGTGCATACTCGTATGTATATATGTATGTACATACGATGCACAGCATACTCTCAAGAGATGCTTGACATAAATCTTTACTAGTTGAAATATATGTACTTCTTCTTACCTTCAATCACAGCCACCATTTGTATATACACACACACACACATACATATATGTACAGTTCTTACATGAATTTACATATTATTAATTTTATATTTTTCCTTCTTTCTTTTCCCCTCATCTTCTTCTTTACTACACGCGGGACAGATTTCGTTACGGGTTCAAACGTTTCTTCCGCTGTTGTCCATTTGTCAAATTGGGTGCAGAATCTCTAAATCGACGCGATAACATGACATCCCGCTATTCGTGTTCCGGTTCGCCAGATCATAATCGCATCAAGAGAAATGGTAAGTACAATAAAAGTAACAAATAAATTTAAATACATATAATATATGGAAATGCTCCACTACATACGAGGGGCGGCTGACTTTTTAGTGACCTAAAGGACTTAATAAAACAAATGTATTCCTTCAAATCGTGAATACAATGCCTTTATACCACTGAAAAAATATTCTTTAGATTTCTCTTCAAAATTGTTTCGTTTCATCTCACTGTCGTCTGAAAATATTCGGTCCCGTAACTCAATTTTTAAATTTGAAAAAAAGAAAAAGGAAAAAGTCACTTGGAGCCAGGTCCGGACTGTAAGGTGAATGATCAATTTCTGCAAATCCGGCAGCTTTAAAGGCATCCCTCGCAGTCCGAACGGTGTGAATGCCTCACGCGCCCGACTCACTAATTATCGTAATACTGGCCGTTCATTGTAGTTCTCTTTAGCAAGTAATCAATTAATAATATTCCCACGCTATCCCTGAAAATGGTAGTCATAATCTTCGACGCCGACTTTTCCACTTTGAATTTTTTCGTTGGCCTTTCCCCTTATTTTATCCACTGCATCGACTCTTGTTTGTTCTCTTCCTTTTGGAATAACCTCTCAAAATCCTTACAGCTCTCCAATCCTCGCTGCTTGTCGAGCGGCGTGAGCAGTCCCGCCACCCAATTTTTTTCTTATTCAAATGTTCTTGCAAAATCTCGCCAGCTCGTACTTTGCTAATCCGTAATACATCTGCTATCTGCCACAATTTAATTCTTCGATCAGCCAGTACTAATTTTTGGACTTTCTGAACATTTTATTCGAGGCGGGGGTCACCTTCACAGGTTTCTCTTCTTTGTTGAAACAACCGAACCCATAATTTCACCATCGGATACGAAGAGGCAGAGGCCTGAAAAACCGATGACATTGGTTGCTTGTTCCAGATGCTGTATCATCTCTAACTACCTTAGGTCGCGAACTTATCAGCCTCCCCTTGTATATAATATAATATATTTGTTGTTGTAACGTCGTTGTTAATTGAACATTTTTCAATTATATTGTTTGTTTCATCGAAAATCTTCCTATATTATTCATTCTTATTTATTTAATTTTTTTAATTTTTTTTTTTAATTATCTGTTTCTTTTGTTATCGTCCTCATTACTATATTTTTTTTTAAATTTTTGTCTTTTGGTCACTGTTATTGGCTCGGTATTTAATTCATTTCGCTCTAAGTTGTCCATTTCCCAGTCAATTCATCTTTTTATGTGTCTCTTGCAGATACTCAGCGTTCATTTTTGTATACATGCCCAAGTTCGCCGAAAAATCGTCGAGTGGCATCACATTATGGTGAGTAAAAAAAATATATTATTTGCTTGTAAACAGATACTGTATATACATATATAAGTATATAATATATATGTAGAGTTTTTCCTGCACCTGACTTTCCAAATACAATATAGTCAGATGGGTGATTTACTTGTGCCCATTAAGCTCTGCATATCTTGAAAACTAACACCGACAAACAAAAAAATAAATGTATTTTGTACACCAGGCGCCACCTAACTAAGCACATATTTTTTGATTCGCTGAATCAGAATATCCATTAATTTTTTGCGGCATAATTCTCAATATTGAGTGAACTTCAGGAACTGTTGCAATAGCAATAGTAGAAGTTTTGAGTTGAGTTAAAAGTTGATTTGATACAGCTGCTAGTCATTACCAGCGCATTTAGACCAATAGGCTCATTACAATACCTCTTTAGACTCCTGTCCACACCTTCTCAAAGGCACGAGATTTCCAATTTTCGCTGAGGCTCAGCAAGACAGTCGAAGAAGTGTTTCCCGAGGAACTTCTGTCACGCAGTTGTCAAGTCTGGGCAGTGATGGAAGGTTATCATGCCTGCCGTTATGTTAAGAAGTGGAAGTTTTGTTATTAAAAGAAATTTTACAGACTTAAAACAAGCTTAATTTTCATGTCTGTCAATACGTTAAATACTAATCCAATGGCACTTTTTATGTATAATAATTAAAATTAATAGGTATACCATGTCGTATTAGTAACATTTAGGAAAAATGCAAAATAGTCAGAATTAAATCTAATAAAAAGGTTAAGGTCTAAATACGAATTAGACAGGAAAATTATGCTTACTTTAGATCTACAAAATTTATTTTAGTATCGAAACATATTTTTTGTTATTTTAACGGTTTTTGCAGTTTACTTGACATTGATCGACGCTATCTCTTAATACCCTTAATTATGTCAATGTCAGTGCATATCACATACATCGTTATACCTATTATAGTACTCGCCTTCGTCTATACCTAAAGGACTATAAACCGTTCGTAAAGCATTTCTCTACAAAACTCCTGGTGATAACTCAACAAATTTCGGCAACATTAACCGATGATAATTGAACAGGACGTAAATATTCACTTACAAATTACACTCATAGAATCTAAAACAGTGATAAATTGGTTACACTCCGGTATGCTGAGATAAAGCCTGTTAGCGTCACATGCTTTGAAATTAGGTGTGGTTAAGGGCAACAAATAAAGGAATGTGCAGAGACAGTGTAGAACGAACAAAGTTCCTCCTAAAAATCCATCGGCCCTTCGGAGGCGGTTTAGTATAAACTTTAGGCATATCACAAAATGAAAAAGACGCTCGGCAGAAAATCGCTTCGGCAGTTATAATCAAATTATAAACATACCAGGGGTGTTAGTTGAAGTTTGCCGAGTTTCGTTCCAAGTAAATCGCATTTGCGGCATTCGTTGCTTTTCTTATTTCATCAAAAGCAAAAAGCAGCTGAAGCTCACCGGTTGCTGGTAGAAACTTATGGTGAATATGCTCCAGTTATTAGAATATGTGAGACATGGTTTCGTCAATTTAAAAGTGGAGATTTCGATTTGACAGACAGTGAACATCCTGGTGCAGCGAAAAAGTTCGAAGACAAGGAATTGCAGGCGTTATTGGATGTTGATCCAACCCAATCGCAACACTACATTTGACTCGGGGAGCAATTTGCCAACGTTTAAAAGCCATGGAAAAGATCCAGAAGTATGGAAAATTGGTGTCACACCAGCTGAACGATAGACAAATGGAAAATCGAAAAACCGTTTGTGAAATGTTGCTTCAACGATTCGAAAGGAAATCTTTTCTGCATCGAATTGTCACGGGGGACGAAAAATGGATTTATTTTGAGAACCCGAAGCGAAAAAAATCATGGCTTTCCCCTGGTGAAGCTGGCCCATCGACTGCAAGGCCAAATCGCTTTGGCCGTAAGACAATGATCTGTGTTTGGTGGGACCAGTGTGGTGTGGTGTACTACGAGTTGGTAAAACCATGCGTTGATCGAAAAACGGTCGGAATGGGCCCGAAGACATGGCAAAGTTATCTTGCAACATGACAACGCGCCGTCTCACACCGCTAAACTGGTGAAAGACACATTAAAAACACTTAATTGGGAAATATTATCGCACCCGCCGTACTCTCCAGACCTCGCCCCGTCCGACTATCTCCTTTTCGCATCGATGGGACACTCCCTTGCAGAGTAGTGCTTCGCTAATTTTGAAGAAGTCGAAAAATGGCTCGTCGAATGGTGTGCCTCGAAAGAGAAAAAGTTTTTTTGGAATGGTTTCCATAATTTGAATGAGAGATGGACGGAATGTGTGGAAACCAATGGTCAATACTTTGAATAAAAAAATTTTGAGATTTGTCTGAAAATTAAGTGTTTTCTTTCTCGAAAAAACCGGAAGATTTCAACTATCACCCCTGGTATATAATTGTTTAAAAGAAGATGGTAATTTAGGCGGTCTAAAATCGTGCGGTCAAGTTGATGTCTGTTGAAAATTGAACAGAGCTTTTTAAGGTTTTTGTACTTAAGCTTAGAGCGATTTTATCAGTTGATTTTAAAAACTTTTTTACGCATCGTAATTGATTAATATCTAGCACTTTTTACTATAAAAATATAGATTATTATAGGCGCAACTAGTTTAAACAAAATCTAATGACTTAAAATTTTCATGAAAAGTTGTTATTTAAATTCATCATTATAACTCACCTTAACTCTGCGTATTACCATAAGTATGCAAAAACCACACCAGCTTGAGGGATGCAACTTAAAATTATGAACACATTGCCAGGTATACCTATTAATTTAAATTAAATTAAATTCCGAATTAATTTACCAGTCCGAAAAAGCATCATCTGCCACTCACGTTAATGGTCCATTAGCATATTCTACCGAAGCAAGGCGCATCCCTATTTTTCTCATCTCTCGATCGTCAACCAAAAGTGTATAACCTCTCTTTCCAACATTATAAAGGGTGCTATTGTTAGACTTGGCAAATCAAAGAGAAATAAAAATTCAGCTTTACTTTAAAGATTATATATAAAGATTTATATATTTCAGAAATGCTTTCGAGCAATTGACCGCCGTATATAATCTTGGGGACCACGCCACATGCCCACGACGCGAGGTAATGTGATCACCAAAAGATTCCTTCAATAAATTGATTATTTCAACATCCACCAATTCAGGCACGAAAAAGTCATTAATCATGGCTCTATAGGGCTTCCATTGATTGTAACAATTATGGCCGGCTTCATTTTTGAAGAAATTTCGACCAATAATTCCATCTGTCCATAGAGTACACCAAACAGTGACTCTTTGAGGATGTGATGCCGTCTCAATAATGGCTTGTGGATTATCATTACTCCAACCAAAAGTGAGCTTCATCAATGAACCAAATCACTGAAAAAGTATTGCCTCATTGAAAGCCACATGTTTAACAAAAAAAAAACACCCTTTATTATAATACACGCAGATAAAGTTTTCTCGCCCGACTAACTTCGACGAATATGATAACAGTATTCACTACATTATACATATTTATATAACTATGTACAAGTGTGTGGTTATGTCTATATTGTATCTGCTGTTGACAACCTGCAGCATGTCGCAAGCGTATTTATATCACCAAAACACTACTACTCTGGCTATCTAAAGTTGAAATGAGTCATTGTCCTTTCATGTCGTTTGCATTTGTCTTGTTGTACATTGGTTCTCCTTACTTTCTACAAAAATTCGTGCAAATTGCTACATTTGGGAGCAAATCAACTGTCCCTGCAGGAACAGTTTTGCATGCTACTTAGTTTTAATTTCATTTGAATTGTTCCTTTAATGGTAAATTAAATGCGTCTAATTGACCACTCTCTGCACACTTATAGCTACTTAAGTAGGAAAGTAAGAAGAGAAATGGTGTCCTACTTTATTATAATCGTTTCAGGCCAGTGGACTCGAGTTGTATCTGAGTTAAAAATGTGCAGGAAACAAGTAAGGAAGGCTAAGTTTAGAGGCTGGTATTTATATTTAAAAGCCAGCCGCCTAAGAACTAAAGTTCAATTGTGTGGGAGGTAGGTATACCTATATACATATTGGAACTCACTTTGTTATTTAAAGGGTTCTCATAAAAAGTCGTGGGACATTCTGTAATGCTTAATCTCTAGGCTGATTTTATTGTCGGAGTTTACTTTGGAACTGCTCGTAGACAGCATATACTTTGTTTTTTCTTTATTTACCGCAAGATCCGATCCGATCCGATCACGAAATTAAATAGGAAATGCGATAGAGCGCTATTTTCTTCTTCAAACGGCGTAGTTTGAAAAGAAACGTTTATAGCTTTACAGAGCTGGTGGTATTATTCAATGAAATTCTATAAAGCCTAATAGGCTTTACAGAAATACCCACATACTCAGACATACGAGGAGATTAACAAAAGTTCGGTAAGATGACCAGAAAAAAAATTCATTTTGTATTTATGCGTCATTGATTTCAATCCTTTTTTAAGTCTTCTGAAAACAGTCTTCAAAATCTTTCTTTTTAAGCTTATCAAATTCAGCATTAACCGCATTAATTATATTCTCCTTCTAATTTTTTTTCGATTTTGGAAAATAACAAGAAATCTCGCCGCTCGTCCTCTACGGAAAAAGTCCGGTCAGGAATCTTGGGAACCACTTATAAATAGTGTCCAGAGATTGTGCAGTCATTCCATATGCAATTTGGCCTTCACTGAATATTTGTATTGAGTGTAAATTATGCCGAAACCCGAAGAGAATCAAATGGGGAATTTCTGTTTGCGTTGGTGGTGGAATTTAGTCTGACCTATCCTTAGCTATCTTGCGTTTTCTCGTCTCTATTTTAGCCGATCGTTCTCAAATTTGGAAGAAAGGCTAATAAAGTGATTGCAAAGGATTTTTGGTATTTTTAGATTTAATAAAAATAAATTAAAATCAGCCAACTGACCGAACTTTTGTTAATCCCTCATAATTGTTTATAGACTATTAGTTTTTTCAAAATTTTCTCAATACACTCTACAAAGTCGGCAGTTCATAACTTTAAATTGAATGCTGGAGCTTCTTTCACCATTTACCGTAGTTCAAAAGTTATGCTACTAAAGTAGGAATGAGGCGAATGAGGTTCTCAAGCGCGACAGGACAATCTCGGCTTTGTGATGATATGACGAATAACGACAAATCGAATATACAGCAGCGCAGTGCTGAAAATTATAATTAATCCCCTTACTAATAAACCTTTGCCAACAGACAGCGAACTGGTCCCGACCAAAGATCGCACCAGACAATAACCTTTTTTTTATTTTTTGATGTATTTAATGAACTCTCTTCAAATATTTGAGAATTCTCTGAGCCTAAATCTGACAATTTTGTTTCTTTTCTGAGTGAGAAATGTGCCTCGTCGTTGAAATTGGTCAGCTGGCTTCAGTTGATGTGCGAACTGAACTACATATGCATGTAGGTGTAAGTCCAAGCACAAAATATATCACAATGTGCTATTAGAAAGTCTCAACCAGTCGAGAAACAGACACATTTTGGTCTTTGGCTACACTTTCACTTACTGTAGCGATATTTGAAGTGAAAGGCCTTACAATATCTGTAACTGATTCAGTCTTTCCAAGTTTCTTTTACCAATTGCTTGAGTAGTTAGAGGATTATGTATGCCCTAATCGCCTCTTAAAGCATGAAACGTGGCCACGTTAGGTAGGTTTCGACAAGGCGATCCATTTTCATAAATGCCTAACTTGTATCCAAAACAAATCATGTTTGGTTTGACACTTGAGTTTTACAGATGCCAAAATACAGTCATGTACTCTTAAACCTCCAAATGGATAACCCTTTATATATATATTTATACATAGATGCATTACCCCTTCAACACGTTCTATTAATATTTCTAAAATATTCCCACCACCACTCATCACTGCACAATTTCCTATTTTCAGGTATGTTACGTAATTCCACAATTGTATCCCATCGAGATCCAATGCGACACTCGGCGCCAATTGGCACCAACAATCCAAGCGCATATCATCAACGCTACAGCATTAGCAATAGTCACGAACTAACAACGTTGACTTCGTTAAGCACCACGCCGGGTATGGTGGGTCAATATGGATTTGTAATGAAAGCTGAGCCCATCAAAGTGCCACTACGAAATGGTAGCACGCAGCAAGTTGCCATGCCTCCCTTGCAATTGTGGCCAACGACAACTGAGAGTACCGACGACAAAAACGCGTCTACGACATCCACGTTGCCGCAGCCTCCGCCGCCGCCACCACCGCCGCTACCGCTACTGGGCACTGTCGGTGTTGTTGGCAGTAATGGTGTTGCTGGTGGTGCTGTCCCTGTTGGTGGCGTTATTAGTGTGATGGATACGAAAAATGTGCGTGCCATATCCTGACAATATGATCGCACACGCAGCAGCAGCAACAATAGCAACAACACTAACACTAGTGCAACAGTGGTTGAAGAACGTGAGTTGGCCGGTAGTGATTTGAATGTGGTTGGGGAGTATAAAACTGTTAACGGTAGTACAAAATCGTATGCTACGAGTATATGCTATAGTAATGGTAATAATAATAATAATAACAACAACAACAACAACCATCGTACAAAGGATCCTACGGGATGTAGTGGCACATTAGGCTCAACACCAACAACAAAAACAGTAGCAACAGCAGCATCGTCTATGAAGGCTGCAGCAACAACAGCGACAACCACAAGAAAAACTTCATTGTCGTCCAAAACGTCGCGTGCCATTTTTGTCACAGCGTCAACGGACGACAAGACTTGGCTGTAAAGACTATGTACATGTAACATACGAGTACACATACATATGTATAGTAGATAATTCGTTAGGCAGACCTAAGCACAGTGAATAACCAAAAGTAAATATACTCATGATGTGCACGATGCCGTTGAGCTGCGAGACACTGCTGGCAATGAGCCTAAAGTTCTTGCACAAGTGATAGATGACGATTCCAAGCCCACAAGTTGCTTAAATTTAAGGCTTCTTGAAAGTTTTAGATATTAAAAATTACAAAAAAAAAACAACGCGACAGAAAAAGTTGGTCTCATTACAAACTGCAACTCTAATGTGATAAATGAGAGTTGGGCTCCTTATGTGGACCATCTGCGTTTAATTCATTTTAAGGGTATTGTAGCCTACTACGAGGCTAAAAGAAGAAAAAACCAATTAGTATAGGCAACCACACTAAGAGATTTTAAAAATACATACTCACATGTATATGTAGTTTTCATAAGTTTAGTTAAATCCATGTTTAAATTCATAGTTAGAAATAATATCGGATAATTATTATTATCGGATTAGATAAGAATATATAAGTATTAAATAAGTATAAAGATATAAAGTGTTTTCCAATAAGAGGTGTTATATGCAATAGCCTACTATTCCGGTAGATATCATATTTTTCGACATTTGACAAGCAAAAACTACACCAGTAATAAAAATGGAACTATTAACGCTTCAACAATGCATTGAATATAAAATAAAACTCCCTGTAAAAATGGTGAAACCCTGGCAGAGACGGCTCGTAAAACTAAAATATTATTCAGTCGTCGTGAAGCACCTTGTCGGACCGCAATACAGAAATTGGTGGAAAAAATGGAGGTGTTGGGACAAGTTAGTGAACCCGTCACTCAAGAATTCAACTGAGGATATTGCTACTGTAGCCCAAAGACTTAGTTCAGTGAATGGATTGCGCTATCAAGAGATGATTAAAGATTTTTTATAGCCTGAATTGGATGGTATTTATCTGGACATCGTTTACTTTCAACAAGACGGCGCTACGTGCCACACAAGCAACGAAACCGTCGATCTTTAAAGGGAAAAGTTTCCATTCATTCAATCGAAAAGGTGATCGCAGTTGTCCATCGAGATCTTTTGACTTCTTATATTGAAGTCACAGGACAACAGCAGCCAATTTTCGATTTAATGAAGGGAAATTTCATTAAAAGGATGCGATCCTGGAAGCGCAGCCGTGGCAGCCATTTGGCTGATATTGTATTCCATTATTAATGGCATATCTTCCTCTTTATATTGAAATAAACATTCGATCATTTATCACAAAGAATCGCTTTTTTCTTTGAATATCAAAATAACACCTCTTATTGGAAATCCCGATATATATATTTGTATATGTATTTTGTTCAATTTAGATATTAATGGAGACCTATTATGGTCGTCGTCTTTTAGTCGAAACTACATCGTGTCGTCGTCGTTTTTACGTCGACGCAAAATTGCTATTGCCGAAAGTATTGCGACAACGAAGACAGTTTATCGATAAAATAAATTGCATTTGGCATTTCTGCGTCAGCTGTTTAAGTTTGTATACAAAATATTGAATACAAATTTTGAGATGAGAAGAGATGAATATGTTTAACTGTTTTAATTAAATATTTTACGTAAAAATATTTTGTTTTTTTTTACTTATACAAACTCAAGCGGTTGTTTGCGATCGGTTGCTGGTACTTGTGGAAGTTATGCGTTGCTTCTCTTCATCGCGAGGGAAATCTGAGGGATCTGACCAAACTGTTAATTGCATTAATCAAAGTAGAACTTAGCATTCTTATGGGTAATATTAACGGCGCATCTACCTTTGCGAGCGTCCGGCCTTCAGCTGATTAAGACGTCACATCTTCAGCGATGCCCCCAGTTCCAACCTACCGAAGTTTGGTACGCATAGTTGGAAGAAATTTAAACAATATATACAATCGAAAGAACTTTTCGCAAACGCTTAGTTGGAATACACCGGGGAGCACAATGAACCTGCACAATAGCTTGCGATCAGGTCCTCCCTCTTAACAACATTACGCCATTCATCTCTTCCTTGCGCTATTTGGCGCTAATTGGAAATACCAAGTCCAGCCAGGTCCTTCTCTACCTTGCCTTTCGAACGGAATGGACTTCTTTCTCTTCCTCTGCGTCCACCGGTGGGTACTGCATTGAAAACATTCAAAGTTGAAGTGCTCTTATCCATACAGACCACAGCGCAGCCGCTGTTTCTTGATTCGCTGAACTATGTCAATGTCGCCGTATGTCTCGTACAGCTGTATCGTAACTAAAAATCGAAAAGTTTCTATTATTTTGGTTGAAATATTTGGAAATATTAACTTTAAAGCAGTTATCAGAATAAATTTCTTTTCGTTTTTACCCGAAGTGAAACTCGGTCGTTAATGTTAAATCGTTAACAGATAATTTTAAACGCTAATATTGGAGTGTGCTATTAAATCATAGCGAGTAGCTATTTTAAAATTAACGTTAAAGATGTGTTTCTGCGGTTTCAACGTTAACGATTTCATTTCTTTTCGTTTTGATAAAATGGCCCCGAAACGAAACGATTTCATTTCGTTGAGTTAATTTTTCTTGTTGACGAAACGGAATAATAGCGTTGCGTTTGTTGAGCATCTCTGGTTCCATCGGCTGCGATGTAATTTTCTACTTCTTTATATGACCGCTATAGTAAATGTCACATACCTTCTTCCGTCATTGTTCCTCCCATCGCATTTCGTGGACGGCGGTGATGACAGCCTTTAGTCTTTTGAAAAAATGTACCAGCTGGACAGCGGCACCTTCCCAATTCAAAGGTGCACATTCCAGGTGAATGTTTTAAATCAATGTCAGGGTGAACAAAGAAGGCATCTTTGGCACAACTGTTGGAAAATTCAGCCGCTACAATGGAACATCGCCAAATGGATTGAGGTTCATCGATTTCGTCAGGACTTGAAATATGGTTGTCTTAGCTAGTCTTTTTGACAGCAGTTACTTGATCCGTACTCAGTTTGGGTAGTCATTTCATAATAAAATTTAATAATGCGTCCAATATTCGGTCCAGAGTCGACCTAGAGTAACCATGGCTTGGTTTCGCACTACGTTCACTCTCGTGGGTAATGCGCATCCTCCGAGATGCCGAACAATACGCACCAGAGTATACGACTTATGTGCGAAAATAAACTACTATCTCGACGACCTTTCCTTCTTCTACACTGCCAGACTATCATAGCTACAATCCTCGAAATCCTCGGCTATCCTATGCACCAGAGTGACGAAGGAGCACCGGTTCGAACTCGGTGTGAAAGTTGATGCCGTATAAATTCCGACTAATAGCAACCCGATGATAGTGGGAGTCACATTCGACAGCCTGTACTTCTTTACTCCGAATACGTTAGCAATTGCCACAAAATTCCAGAGGCGCAACAAAATCCTCAAAGCATAGTAAATGATGTTACTAACGAAGACGAAGGAGAAGCAGATGAAGATGCTACAAGCCTGCCAAAACACCGCCCTCGGAACCGTTGTCATTTCGTTGAGTTAATTTTTCTTGTTGACGAAACGGAATAATAGCGTTGCGTTTGTTGAGCATCTCTGGTTCCATCGGCTGCGATGTAATTTTCTACTTCTTTATATGACCGCTATAGTAAATGTCACATACCTTCTTCCGTCATTGTTCCTCCCATCGCATTTCGTGGACGGCGGTGATGACAGCCTTTAGTCTTTTGAAAAAATGTACCAGCTGGACAGCGGCACCTTCCCAATTCAAAGGTGCACATTCCAGGTGAATGTTTTAAATCAATGTCAGGGTGAACAAAGAAGGCATCTTTGGCACAACTGTTGGAAAATTCAGCCGCTACAATGGAACATCGCCAAATGGATTGAGGTTCATCGATTTCGTCAGGACTTGAAATATGGTTGTCTTAGCTAGTCTTTTTGACAGCAGTTACTTGATCCGTACTCAGTTTGGGTAGTCATTTCATAATAAAATTTAATAATGCGTCCAATATTCGGTCCAGAGTCGACCTAGAGTAACCATGGCTTGGTTTCGCACTACGTTCACTCTCGTGGGTAATGCGCATCCTCCGAGATGCCGAACAATACGCACCAGAGTATACGACTTATGTGCGAAAATAAACTACTATCTCGACGACCTTTCCTTCTTCTACACTGCCAGACTATCATAGCTACAATCCTCGAAATCCTCGGCTATCCTATGCACCAGAGTGACGAAGGAGCACCGGTTCGAACTCGGTGTGAAAGTTGATGCCGTATAAATTCCGACTAATAGCAACCCGATGATAGTGGGAGTCACATTCGACAGCCTGTACTTCTTTACTCCGAATACGTTAGCAATTGCCACAAAATTCCAGAGGCGCAACAAAATCCTCAAAGCATAGTAAATGATGTTACTAACGAAGACGAAGGAGAAGCAGATGAAGATGCTACAAGCCTGCCAAAACACCGCCCTCGGAACCGTTGCAAGAAACATCCTGATGTCGCCAGAGCATCACTTGCACAGCGCAGCATCTATCCTACAAGTTAAGGAGCATAATACTTTGCAAGTCATGCAAGTCTTGGCCATAACTTCAAATATGGTATAATGCTTTTTATTTTTGCTTGAAAATCACATGACCAAAAATACAAAGCCGTTACCATTGTTGTCATAATAATGTAACCGAACAAAATCGAATCTCTAGTTGGTGAAAGAATACTATTGAGGTCTCACATAATATTAGGTCTACCGGAAAGTTCTTTCCGAAACTATGACATCATTTTCGCCAAGTAAGCACATATTTATATAGTTTACTGTTCGGCTCTATATTTTTACCGCTATAATAAAGTTGATTCACAGTAGTCTTAAGTGTGAAACGATAGTATACCCATGGCGACTGATAAAGTTCATTTCGTTCGTATTTTATACGAATTTCAACAAGCTAACAAGCTAAAGAAGCACGTAGAAATTTATTGAAAGTGTTTGGAGAATGTATAGGTTCTGATAGGACATGCAGAAGATGGAACGAAAATTTTGAAACAGGCGATTTCGACCTTTCTGATAAGTCACGTTCTGGGCGACCATCTTTGATCGACGACGATGTTGTTAAATCAATGTTAGAGCAAAATCCTTTTCTGACAACATCGGAGATCACGCTGGCAAGAGTTCATTAATAATAATGGCAATTATATTATTCAATAAAGTTAATTGGCGGTAAGAAAAAATTTGTATTTTGTTTTATTCCAAAGACGGACAGAACTTTCCAGTACATCTAATACATATATTCAACTAAGTTAAACCAAGATAATATTAAAAGTTTTAAAATTTAAGTACAATACATAAATTTAATTATATATAAATTGTGCTTAAATTATAAATAAATATTTTGTTAACTTTTGTAATATATAAGTACATACATATGTACAACATTAAAATATTTCATATAAAAAATAATTAAATTGTCTTAGTAATAAAAGTTTGAAACAACTGAATGTTTTAAATAAAAATTAATAAAAAAAATGGCATATTTGTTAAAAAAATATTATACGAGTTTATATATATATATGTATGTATGTATGTGTGTATACATACCTATATAATATTATTTAAGCAACATAGAAAAAATCAATAAGTTCAATGTTAAAACAATGTGTTAATAAAGCAAAAGACTAAATACTACATTTTTATTTAATTGCAAACAAAAATGATTTAAAAAATGTTTAAATATTAGATAAACTTGTTATATTAATCACATTGGACATACAGACAAACGTATTCACGCTACCCAGAGCTCTTAGACTTATTTGAATTAAATTTATATAAATACATATGTAAATAATGTACATAGTTTTGTAAATAAATGAATGCAAAAAATGTGATTGTTGTTGCTGTTGTATGGAAACAAATAAAAAAAAACTATTTTTAAACAGGGAAACCAACTTTAAAAATATATTTACATATACTTTAGCTAAAAATGTTCAAGAAAAAATTTAAATATTTATATTTATTTACAAACAAACGAAAACATGTTCACTATATACAAACATACATACGAGTACATACGAATATGTATTGTTAATATTTAATTCTACACAAAAGTATTTTAAAATATTGTAATGAAAATTAAAAATAAAAATTATTATTGTTATAATTGTAAGATATTTATATTTATTGATGTTGCACTGAACATATGTACGAGTACATACGTACATATGTACTCTTAGGTATATATTCAATAAGTATTTGATGTTACGAACCTATTCAAAGATTTGAACACAAACACACACACCCACAAACACACACGCGCTTAATACACGTTTTGGAAAAGAAACTTTATTTAATATTTATATTGTATAAAATATTAAAAAAAAAAACATTTCACATAACGAATTTAAAAAGAAAGTGAAAAAATATTTATATTTGATCATGATTTTAAAGCACAAACTAATTGTATATACCTATTCCTAAATTTCTTATAATTCTATAATTTTTATTTTATTGTAAAGAAAAAACCAAAAATACACGAAAACTCAACTGTCTACATGTGTGCTGTTATTGTTTTATTTATGATGGAACTCTTGCTTTAAGCAACACTTAAGGACACAGGCACAGTAAGTTGTTATTGAATTAATTCATTTACTTGTATATTGCCACTTTTGTTGTTGTTTAACAAAATAACAATGCCCATGCAGCATAAAATGGTAAGTTTAAGGTGAATTGTTGTTGTTGTTGTCAGCACTTAATGAAAGATAAATAAATGCATACAAACCTATGTACACGTATGTATATAGTTGGCAAGGCAGTTTTTGGAAATACCCAAAGTGTTTACGGCACTTTCCACACAAGTTTGCTCTTTTGAGACACTCCAGCGCCACCAATACACAGAATGTTTAATTACTTAATATGCTGAATATTTGTGAGTTAGTAGTTAGTTTAGAAACAGTAGTGTTCAAGGTAAATTTGTTGCGTTTGGTATTTTACAACCTTTAAAAGTGTCTGTCTATATACATAGAAGAAGAAGTCAGAAATGTCATGGAAATCGGATTCAATTTCTGAAAATTGTGAAAATAAACTTCTGGTTGGTCATACTGCAAAATTTTTAAAGGGTAATCCATTTCGAGGTTCGCTACTTTTTTTTTAAAGAAAAAACACAGAAATTCAAATTACATGGGGAATGTTTATTATCATTTAAAGGAACATTATTTGACATTTATTTTTTTAAGACTATAAATGTTAACCGCGGCTACGTCTCAGATGATCCATCCGTTGAGTCCAATTTTCGATGACTTGTTCGAGCATTTCGACTGGTAACAGGGTCGAAGCGGGATTGACCGCTTGACTTTACATATCAACAGGGGAAAATGTCTAACGCTTTGACATGATTTTGGTGGCTAATAGCCCGTCCCAAAACGTGAAATTATTTGCTCACCGAAATGTTCTCTCAGTAAATCCATTGCGCTGGTAAATTCTTGAATCCTTAACCCGCAGGGGTTGAGCGAGACGGTTACGTTCTCACTGGCATCATTTTTGAAGAAATATGGGCCGATGATTCCAACAACCCACAAACCACACCAAATCGTTGTTTTTTCTAGATGAAACGGCAGCTCTTTAAAATTTGGCTCAATCCGACGTTTGGATCCTCTCGGAATTTTTCAATAGCCCATAGTGTGAAGCGATACGGCTTGGCAAGGTCGAGCGGCTTCAATTCTTGCACAAGCTGTATTTTGTACGCTTTCAAATTTAAGATTTTGACGTAAAATACGCCAAGTTTTTCCATACGTCAGTCCTAGTTGCTGCGAACCGCGCCGAACCGACTCTTCACGGCCCTCATGTACACTCTCAGCTACGGCCGCCATATTTTCTTCCCTACATGCTGGATGTGATCTATTCGGTCAAATATTATTCAATAATGAATGCTGGGTCTCAAGATGGGTCCTGGTGTTGCGAATGGTATGCTCAGTAGGCCGAATATGTAGACCATAAGTTCAGCGAAGCGCGCGAAACACATTCTTTACACAACGTGAATTTTTGTAATAAAGTTGAACGATTTGTAAAAGTTGTTCAGGCGCAAGTCTTTCCATGATGAAAAGCCAAACAGTACTGAACGGAAGTAGCATGACAGCTTGACATCTTATGGTTTAAAGTCGCAATATCCGAGTGGTTTGCATTAATTAATGTTTATAATTTCGCCCCTATATTATGTTGTAGTACATAGGGGACATTGAGGATTCTGAGCAATAATTGTCATGTATCTATCATTTCCCTCGGGAATCAAAGAGATCGTCATTTGAGTGAACAACAGCTGATGGCCTTCTTTCGCCTGAAAATCCGACAATTGGATGGAATGGTTATGATATAATACTCAGTAATTCTCTTGAGAATGGAAATACCATGAACATTGTAAACGGTGTCACAATAGCAAAATTACCCGAATAGCGCTTCGAATTGCTCTCACATACACGGCTGTGACGGAGTGTGACTGCCGATGTAGTTTTCGTTGATGAATAAAATCAGTTTTTAAACAAAAAAAAATCGCAAAAACTCTACAACTAACAAAAGATTAGGCTTTAGACATTCGCCAGGAAATTATAAATAATTAATTTTTCTAATAGCGGCAACCCTTAAAGCGCAGTAAATAGTACATGAACATCGTGTGTGTGTAAAATTTTTACCGATATTCCGAGTCCAGCTGATTTAGTCATGTCCGTCTGTCCGTACGTTTGTACGCAAACTAATTCCTCAGCTTTTGAGCTATTTCACATTTGGCACACAGATGCACTGTTATATTTAAACTATCATTTGTCGGAATCGGCCAGATCGGAACACTATAGCATATATTGGTCGACAGATTTGAGTGTCCAAGATCGTGTATAAACATTGATACCCAAGATCGGATGCGAAAATTACTTTTTAATCCTAAAATTAAATAAATTTGATATACATAGCCATTAAAGGTATAAAGACCTCGACATCGCCTTCACCACAAATTTTCAAATTTTCATATTGGTAGCTGTCATCAGCATTACGCAGAATCACTTTTGCCAACAGGTAAGCACTTTTGGACTGACTAGGTAATTATAAAAAAATAAAGTCCTCTCGGCGAATGAAAACCAAACTCTACAAATCGCTCATCATACATGGCGCAAAAGCGTGGACGATGTCGACATCTGATGACTCAACTTTGGGAGTCTTCGAGAGAAAATTTATGCGAACGATTCATGGTCCTTTGCGCATTGGCAACGGCGAATATCGCAGATGATTGAACGATGAGCAGTACGAGTTATACGATGACATTGACAAAATGCAGCGAATTTTATGAAAAAAAGGCGGCTGTTGGAGAAACATCAAGATGCAAACCACAAATTGAACGAGGATTTCGGGCAAAAATCGCTTCATCAGTTCCAAAGTACCAAATACATCGAATCGCAATTGGTTCAAAGATTACCAAGAAAATTTAAAAGTGTATGCCAACAAATTTTCATATAAAAATTTTTCAATTTTGAAAATTTCGGTCTGAAGAAGTAAGTTCAAATTGAAATATTGCAATATAATGCAGGACACTGCAGATTAGTTTGACATCATTTGGTTCATAAAAGCTCATAGCTTATGGATCTGAAGTGTTTCGTTGATCTGCGATAAGTAAAAAAAAGTTGTGATCCAAAGAAAATTGTTATTTTTACCAAAAATTACAATTTTTTGTAAGAAGTTGGAACGATCATAGATTCTAAACTAAAAAATCTTTGAAAAATACATGAACAAAAGATTAATTGCGTTAATGTTTAGGTGCCACGCTGGAAAAATAGTTGCACAGTTAGTTGACAATTGTATTTTCTATAGAAATTTTTGTAAAGACACCAATTAAACAATTTTCAAATACAAAAAATTCAACTTTAGATTGTCCAACTTTGAATGGTCATACCTTCGGAATGCGTTGTTCGATTTTGTCGCGATAAAGCTTTTCTGATGGCCTATTGTATGTTTAATAAGAAAAATTAACAAAAAATTTCCTACCTGCTACTTTAAGGTTTGCTCTAATGCGCGTGTTTCGAGCACTTTTAACTAATTGTCTGGCGCCAAACAGCAAAAAAAGAAATTAATGACGCGAGATTGTTGATTACGCTATACTCGCATAGGTGGTGCCAATGCCGATAAAGTAGAAGAGGAAGCTGTCATCAGCTGTTCAAAACTTTATTTCGAAATGAAAATTGTAACTTCAAATCGAAACTTTTGCAGAACATCCAAAATGAAATTTTTACTTTTGGAATTTGATTTAATTTTCATTCCACCATTTTTCTGGAACAAGGTCGATTTTAAATTAATGTTTGTTGTTTATATAATTGTTTTGTTTTCTTTTTTTCTATAAAAATATAAGATATTCAAACATTTTTCTTTATTCTTGCTTTAATTAACTCAACGGCAAAATATAAAAATCGTTAGGCAGACATACCAGGCCAGACCAGAAAGTCTCTGGAAATTGTCATTTAAACTGCCTGCGCTGAATATTTTTCAGCACTTTTTTATTGTTAAGTTGGTACCACTGTCTTTAATTACTATGCCAAAAAGAGCACGATCTGTCAACCAGTTTGTTTGCAGCAGCTGTTAAAATCAGTCGACCTCAGTTCCCACTGCGAATTTTCTTTTACGCCCTCTTTCGAGTCGAAACGGCTACCACGGATTTGTAACTTGAGTTTTGGAAACAAAAAAGTCGCATAGGGCCAAATCCGGTGTATACGGTGGTTGAGCGATGGTATTAAACGAGTTTTTGGTCTTAGAATCGTTCACATGGTCATCGGTGCGATGGTGTATTATCGTCATGAAAAATCCATGAAATGTTGGCCCACAATTCCGGCCGTTTACGAACCGCCTCATAACGCTCAAATAATACCTAACCGTCTGTCCCGTTGGAATGAATTCATCATGAACCAAATCGCGAATAACGAAAAAAATGATTTCCGGAAGCTTTCTGGTCTGGTACATACCTGGATCAACAAGTCATTTTATCAATCAATTTTATCAATAATTACTCAAATTGTTTTGAAAATCATTTTATTTTATTTAGCAAAATATTTTTCATATCAAACAAAAATTTAATCATTAAATAAATATAAAAGGGATGTACCAAATTATGCTGCTTCTTCTTTTTGTGTACAACTTTCACCTGCGTCAACTGCGCGCTTTATAGAGAATTTAACAAACTCTTCATTCTAACTGACATTTGACATTGAATTAAATATTATGTGCATACGCACACACATACACACACACGCATATGACAATTTAATTTTCAATTAAAAACTTAATGTGCATTTAACAAAAGATTTAATTAAAAATATGGTCACACATAATGTATGATTTTACAGTGGGTAAATGAGCATTCGCATATCTAGTATGTATGTATGTACGTGTATATACACGTATGTACGCACCACACTCAGTGACAAACACATTCAAACTTCTACAAAATAATGAATGAATAAATCAACTAAATCATGTAAAGAACTTGTTGCAGATTCACCTTTTTCGCTACACAAACGCACAGTGGACAAAAAGGGATAGTGAGCAAAACGTAAAAGGAAATTCGCTGTACTTAAGAGTTAAAGTAAAAGTCATTATATTCTATATTTTTGAACCTAATTTTGAACTGATTTTGAAATCCTAACTCTGAGGATAGGTCCATGTTTAGAAATTCAGGCAAGTGAGGAAAGTTTTTGACTGCCCTTCACCTGGGAGAGGCCAGAAACGATTTTTTCGACCTTAGACCAAGTCTTCTCTGGGTAGCCAATTAACATCCATTTGTGGACAAACTACAGTGAAATGGCGAATACCATGCAATTGTGCATAGGATTTGTAAAGCTATTCAAACAAGGCAGTGAAGAGCTGACAAGGTAGATGCATCAGCTACTCTGCAAAAAATAGTCGGAAAAAAGCTTTACCCACGATAGGAATTTAAGTGTACTCTGTCCAATCCACGAAAAAGGGGACCCTATGCTCCAGTTACCGTGGGATCATACCAAAATCGCAGTAAGAATTGGAAGGACACGATCCTAGCTATTCAGTACCAAACGAGGTTTTAGATAGGGTGTCTCTTTATCGTGTGATTTCTTCAATTTAATGCTGGAGAAAACAATAAGAGCTACAGAGCTAAATAGATAAGGTACAATCTGCTTTCTCCAGACTTGATAAAGAAGCGATACGTATTAATCTGGGAGTGAAGAAGAACAAGACGAAATATGTCAGTCATATCTTCAAGGTCGTAGATTATTTCATCTGTCTAGGGACCAGCACAAATAATAATGCTAGTCTTGAAATATAACGCAGAATCACTCTTGCCAACAGGTGTTACTTTAAACCGAGTAGGCAATTGAGAAGCAAAGTCCTCTCTCGATGTACCAAACCCAACCTCTACAAGTCACTCATCATTCCCGCCCTGTGGACGATGTCGACATTTAAGGAGCTCGCCATAGGTGTCTTCGAGAGAAAAGTTTTGGGACAAAAGTTTTACGAACGATTTATGATCCTTTGTGCATTGAAAACGGGGCATACTGCAGACGATGGAACGATGAGCAGTACGGATTATATGGTGACATTAATATAGTTCAGCGAATGAAGAAACAGCGGTTGCACTGGCTAGGTCATATGGTCTGGATTGATAAGAATACTCCAGCTCTGAAAGTATTCAATGCAGTACCTGCTGGTGGAAGAAGAAGACCTCCTCTGTTGGACGAATCAGGAGAAGAGCGACTTGGTTTCACATGGTATTTCCAGCAGGCGAAAATAAGGGATGAATGTCGTGCTATTATTGCTTCAGCTGTAATTGCATAAGCGGTGCCTACACCAAAAAAACGAAGAAATTTGCTAATTCGTTAACTGTTAGGTGGAAAAAAAGCCTCTGTTCACCTGGTATTATGACAATTTATTTAGAGGTTCCTTGGCCCACTGTGCACATCTACCTATGTCAATCCGAAATATTTTAATTAAAAGATTTAAAATATTATTTGCAAAAAGGGAAACTAAATTTTGCGTTCCCTATTTTGTGTATTCGTATTCGTGATGCCCTCAAAACATATGTACATAGGTATGTATGTACATATCTAAGTATTAATGAATTTATGTGTAGAAAAATAAATGCAAAAATGGAAGTTTGAAATTCTTTCCTTTTTCTGGACAAAAAATTACAATTAGTTATTAAATGAAATTATGGACAATTTGAATCATAAAATAATTTTGAAAATATATAATTAATGTCT
Organism: Ceratitis rosa; assembly: GCA_037013455.1. NCBI lineage: Eukaryota > Metazoa > Arthropoda > Insecta > Diptera > Tephritidae > Ceratitis > Ceratitis rosa. Next base: position 25,982,416 of record JAWMAG010000006.1, read on the forward strand.
TGCTTTTTCAGAATGTTTTTATTATTTGAAATTGTTAATTTCAATCCAATAATTATTTTTGTAAATGTATGTATACATACATTTGTATTTGGCGTTGAAAAAGAAATTTCACTACGTGTAAGCTAGTTATGAAGCTTTAAATAGGTTTTTCATAAAAATTATTCAGCCGATCGAATTTAAATTTGTACACGATTCTTTTAGATTTATAAAAAAGAAGTTTTACTATATTTTTAACAATTTGCTGGCATAAAGGAATTTACCATGCTTTCTTTGGATCGATTTCTGTTAATCCAAAACGCCGAAATGGAGATCACTGCCTTTTTGGATGGTCATACAGAAGCGATACACATTAATACTTTTTCATAATCGACACGCTATTGCATTTTAAAAAACAGTCTTTAATTCAATTATGTCCTATGTCAGTAATATCGCGCCAAATATTCTCTTCCAAGACGTCCAACGGTACAAGCTATCCTACCTCGATATGCGACTTCACATAACCTCATATAAAATATTTCAGCGGTGTTAAATCGCGCGATCTTGTAGACCACACCACAAGCCCACGACGCGAGATAATGCGCTCACGATAATTTCCTTCAACAAATGGATTGTTTCGTTGGCTGTATGGCGCCGCTTTGTGGGAATCAAATTTCCTACACATCAACATCCTCTAATTCAGGCACCAAACAGTGACTTTTTGAGGATATGGTATACCCATTCAATCAAGAGTGAGCTTCATTGCTGAACAAAATTTTTTTATACGTCGCGCGAACCGATCCTTTATTTAAGTAATACCTACATTTGCACGATTTACAAACGTTGTTCTGGAGTAAGTCTGTTCATTCTGAAATGGCAAACCTAACTGAGTATGGATCAAGTAGACCTACTCCGAAGAAGGCATTGCCTCATTGAAAACAAGTCGAAAAAAACACCTACCTACAGTAATTCAGTTTTGAAACTACTCCACAAAGAATACTTCATAGGGCACCGCAGGGGATTATATTACGGAATATCATATATAGTACATATAGATATCGCTCCCCTTATTATAGCTAAGTTAAAGAAAGCATTCCAATTATTTCTTATTTTTTTTTTTGCTGCTCGGTGCCAATTGGAAATACCAAGTGAAGTGAAGGTCTTCCTCTTGCTCTACTTCTACTGGTAGGTACTGCGTCGAGTTCTTTAAAAGCCAGAGGGACTTATAGAGTTTGATCTTCGTTTGTCGACAGAGGTATTTACTTTTCAATATCATCGACAAACACTAGAAGTTTTACGCACTTATAGAAGATTGTACTTTCCTTGTATAGCTCTGCCGCTCCTATTCTTTTTACCAGTATTAAGTTGAAACCGTGGCCGCGGTAGCCGTGTAGTTAGTATTGCGTATTGCCATTCGGAAGGCTCGGGTTCAAATCCTGGTGTCATACTAACATCAGCGGTACATCAGATAGCGGTCGCTCCTCGGCAAGAAATGTCCACCCCCGAGTATATTTATGACAGGAAATAAAAGCACCTCATAAAAAGAACCATCAGCCGTTCGGAGGCACGACCGAAATTGGCTTCAGCGTTTAGAAAACGCCAATTATATATCTTCTTCTTCTTTATTGCGTTGGCACCGCTTACGCGATTATAGCCGAATCAATTACAGAGCACCATTCCTCTCTTCTTTTCGCTGTCTGGCGCATATCTATATACATATATATATAAGTTAAAACCCCTACACGATAAAGATTCACATTGTCTCAAGCGATTGGTACCGAACGACCCGGAGAGCTCCTTCTCCTTTCGGTGTCGGCCAGCATCAGTTTACATAGCCATATACACGTAAAATATCCAGGGATACGAAACTCAAACAAAGCGCAATGGAATCAGCTCCTTTTCATGATGTCGAAGGCAACTTAAAAAATCGAAAAAAGTTTGTGTATGTTGGGTCTTTGGATTTGACTCATGCTGAGTATGTGGTCAATGGTAGATTTGTCAGGTCTGAAGTGACACTGATAAGATCCAATCAGCTTGCGCTTGAACCTTTCGCATAATACGTTCGATAGAATATTGCGGATGCTTATCCATTGTAACTTGCCCTGATTGTAAGGCAAAATTTTCTCGAGACTTGATTTCGCAAAAAAGCTGATGCATGCACCTTAACAGCTCTTCGCCACCACATTTGAATAGTTTAGCCGATAACCCAACGGTATTGGAGAATACTACTTCAAACATCTGCACCATTCGCATACCTCTTCTGTTTATAAAACTTATTCCACACTTGTATCTCTGGATAATGTTTGCGATCGTGAATACACGAGCATGGATCGGCTAACAACAAGCTGGAGGCGAGACGTAAGTACTCTTTTTGTTTGTCGCCTCCCGGCAGGGAATGCCAAGCATTCCGAGTGTTTTTCTGGCCTGAAAATCAAAAGCTCCTCACAAAAATCCATTGGCTATTTTGGAGACGATTTAGTCCATTCCATTTGTTGGAAAAACATCCAGACGCATACTACAAATTGGGTACGAGTACCTACTTTCCTGCAAAAATAGTTCAACACATCCACTTGTCACAATTTTAGTTTTCTTTATGTATGAACACAAATTTACATACAAAAGTATACAAAACTACGCATACTTAGGAGACATACAAGTCATAGTCGGCACATAGACACTTGACACTTGGAACTTAGCAGTCGGTTCATTTTCTCTTTTTTTTTCTTAGGAATTAAGCTACTCCACTATGTATGGGTGGTGATGTTTTTTTAACGAGGTTGATAGATGTTGAAATTCAAATATCATAACCATATCCTTTTCACGCTCATTCAGCTTTTCATTTTGGCTTTGCTTTTCATTTGACAATTTGAAAGAAACTTTTTGAGCACTCTTCACTGCCATACACTTTCACCAGTTAACATTTACTTGTATATTATATACGTACGAGTATTTACATACAAACATTATTACAATTTATTTTCTTTGTATATATGTATATACTTTTACTAACTGTGCATGAAATTATTTCTTCGATGCAGGACATTTCCACACTTTAATTGCGTCCTCAAAGTAAAGCAATAGCATACCTTTTGTGTCTGTATGTATCTAGGTATGTACGTATATGTATAGGAGGGGATTGCGCATTTTGTGGGTTACTTCTCTCTCAAAAGCAGTGAAAGTAACAGTCAAGCAATTGAGGTTTTGCGAATACGTACAGAAAAGAGTGGCTTACAGGAAGTGATGGTCCTACAGGAAACTTTTAAAGAAACTTTTACTTTCATAGAAAGTTTTTGAAAGATAATAGACAGTCACACTGGAGTGGCATGATGTGATGTGTTGATTTAATGACAGCTGATGTGACATTTCAAAGGTGTGATGTGAAAAGTTTTGTTTTTCTTGATATAAAAATGGGCCTAAATGAATCGCATGAGAGTATGAGAGAAATTTTCCTATTATGCAATTGATTTTGATATCATGTGATCTTCTCCTGTGACATCGCAGTTAAGTAATTTATGATGTGATCGTAAGGTCATATGATGTCACATATTTTTGTTATAGTAAAAAGTAATTCGTTATTTTCGCAATAGCTGGCTTTTGTAATATATATCTCCCGTTCTATGAGTGCGAGAAGGCGTTAAAAAGATGATATTTTGTACTAAGAAAGATACTTGGAGAAGTATTCATCACTTAACTCAGTGGTGTTTGAACGCATGACAGAGTTGGACACCAGCAAAGAGAAAATTTGCTATACAAGGAGATTAACAAAAGTTCGATAAGTTGACCAGACAAAACAAATCCTTTTATATTTATTCGTAATCTTTGTCCTTTTTTATCTTCTCTACATAATCGCCATTCATCTGAATGCATTTCTTAAGCCTATAGATCCACTTCTGAAAACATTCTTCAAAATCTTGATTTTTAAGCTTATCAATTGACTTACTGACCCTTTCGAATTTGTTTAGGAAAAATTGAGAAAACACACTCGAGCCTCTTTTAGGGCCTCATTTAAAATTCGTGGTACCCATCGAGCAGTTTTCTTCGTGTATCTCAGATGATTACTTAATATTCGCGATACAGCCATGGCATTCAAGCCCAATCGTGGGTCTTTATCAAATTAGGACTTCACCAGAGCTGTAGTGACGTCATCAGCGGAAGATTTTGGTCGACCTTCTCGGGACTCGTCCTCTACAGAAAAAGCCCGGTGTGGAATCTTCGGAATCACTTAAAAATAGTCTTTAAAGACGGTACAATCGTTCAATTTTCAATATGGCATTCACTGAATATTTGTATTGGCTGTAAATTAACCCGAAAACACAAAGAGAATCACATGGGAATTTCTGTTTGCGCTGGTGGTGGAATTTCGACTGACCTATCGGCAGCTATCTTGCGTTTACTCGTCTCTATTTTAGCCAATCGTTCTAAAATTTGAAAGCAAGACTAATAAAGTAATTGGAAAGGATTTAGTATTTTCAGATTTTACAAAATCAAATTGAAAGTCACCAACTCACCGAACTTTTATTAATCCCCTCGTATTCTAAAATGTTCCTTCGATAAAGTCAAGCAGCTGGATCTGATAGTGTAACAGTCTATTGTGTAAATTTTTGGTTTCGTCGATTTTGTTTTGGTTATTTGATGTAAAAGATGTTACCAGTTGTCGAAAATGTCGATAAAATAATGGAAATCGCCAAGTCTGACAGTTATGAGAGAAATGTTTCAATTGCCCAGGAGCTAAACATTGCACAAAAAAAAGTTTGGAACTACTTGAAAAAGGCTGGATTCGCAAAGGCATCGTTTAATATAATAAAATAAGAAAAGATTCTGATGTACCAGCACAGACTGCAACGACACGCGCTGTCTCCGTAACGGCATAAAAATCATATTTAACGCCAAGGTGGGCAAAGAAAGCATCTTTGGAACGACGACTGCCCACTTAAAGAATAACAAAGTAACGGGAGTCGATAACCTATCGGCTGAGCTATTAAAGTAGGCTGGAGAAACATTGATAAGGGGCATTCATGCATACTGATCAGGTTCTTTTCAAGCGGAAGCATACCCAACAAGTCACATCTTAGTCACATCTTAAACTATGCGTGGCTGGAAATAAAGCCAAATCAATGACACGCCGTTTTGACTTGGATGAAGCTGGTTCATCCTCAGAGTTTAGACAGCTGAGGATAGTGGCCTTGGTGACCAGGTAATTGATAATTTTATGGGTGACATTGTGTAGCGACGAACAAAATCCAAACTCAACAAGTCCGTAACCGTAAAAATATTCCCCAAATAGGTGTTCGGGGAATATTTCGGGAGTAATAGTATTTGGCCGTATAAAAATGGTGCAGAAGCGTAGACGATAGCGACCCTGGATGTCTTCGAGACAAAAGTTTTGCGAACGATTTATTGTCCTTTGCCCATTAGCAATGGGGAATACTGCCGACTATAGAACGATGAGCTGTACGAGTTAAGCGGCGACATTGACATAGTTCAGCAAATAAAGAGCTACGCTGGCTAGGTCTTGTCGTCCGAATGGATGAAAGCACTCCAATTTTGAAAATATTCGATGCAGTACCCGCTGGTGAAAGCAGAGCAAGAAGAATATCTCCACTCCGTTGAAAGGATAAAGTGGAGAGTGACCTGGGTTCACTTAGCATTTCCAACTGGCGCCAGGCAGCGAAAAGAAGAGAAGAATGGCGCTCTTATATTGATGCCTCGAGCGAGCTCTTCAAATGATTTTCCTGCAAGCCCGTTAATTAAGTTATATCCACTAATAACCTTAAAAAACAAAATGTCCTATAAACTGCAATAACACAGCTTTATTTACATAAATACTGACATACAGACACATAAACAATGATGCAATAACGATTATACGCTACTGCAGCTTTGCTACGTTAAAGTTGTTTCTTGTCAGTTGCAAAATCTGAAGCTGAGCCGAACAGAAATGCCAGAACACTGACCACCATCGCCCATTGCCCGCAGCTCACCATAAATTGATAATGAACACGCTATCAGTTGTTGATAAACTTTTTCGAGGAATAACATTACATTATGAAATCCTATACGACAATGTGTAATAATTAATGAGCACGTAAGTACACCAAACGGGCTAATATGTATGTACACATGCATCCGTATGCCTGCCCATGGTAGTGCCTACCTATTGGAATGAAATATTGATATCAATTTAATTTGCAATTTGTGCAATGAATTGGCAAAAGAACGCCAGAAACTTTGCAATACATTACTCCCCCGCGCACACACATAGCCGCACCTCTATTACATACATATCTACCTGTGTATGTACAGATGTGAGTATACATGAATGCATCCAGTAATTCCAATTAAAGCAACGAAGCCTTTGCCCAACCAACTAGTTAAGAGCAGCTCAACGCAAGCGGCATAGGCAAAGTCTTCAGCCTGCGGTTGTAGCTAGTGTTTCTGATTGCAAAGTGCAGCAGGCCAAGTGTAAAGTTGCAAAAGTAAGAAAAGTGTGGAAAAAAATGCAAAGCACAACCTGGCAAGTGCAGCGTCTAGTTGGTATGCAGAGTTGTTGGTTGAGTGGCTGTAAGCAGCACTCAGTTTGCGTGCGGCCGAAAAGAAAATGGAGATGAAGGTGTCTGTTATGGCAATTTCTACGTGCTTTGTATTGTTATATAGTAGAGTTTATCTGTTGCATAACAATAGGCGGCATCAAACACACACAAACATGCACACACCCACGGATAAGCATTTAGCAAAGAGCCTGCATTTGTTCCGGCAGTCATCTCAGCCAGTCTTTGCCACAGATGCCGTTGCATTGAGCGGACGAGCGATGAGTTGTATGTGGTTGATTAAGACTTCCGTTTTTCGCTTTCGCTTCAATTCATCAGATGTGTATGTACCTAAAACCGCTTTGAGGTTTTCGAAGAGCGTATGTACTCGATGCCTATCGTACAGTGAGTCACGCAGTAAAGTGGAGGTAAAAGTAAAGGGTTTGGATTTTTAGATGACAAAAAGGTTTATTGTACCTTTGATGGTCTGAATGCAGAATGCCCTAAAAAGTTATTTCTGAAACAAGTTCGATGAGGCAAAAATCCACTAAAATGTGCAACGGGAGAACGTAAGTTTGTCATGTAGTTTGGAGGGGAAGTTGCAGATTCGTAGGGGGAAAATTTTAGGCAGTAATAATTAGCAACCCTGCAAGAATGTCAGGAATGCATGATGTCATATCCCGTCAGCTCGTAGAACGATTTTCCCATCACTTTCTTAAGGCCGAAATGACAAATGTGATGTTTACATTTGTATACGTGTATGTCATTCTCTCTTCGTTTCCTTGTGAATTTTCGTCATTCTTGTCGGACAAACAGAACACAGCTGAGCAACAGCATTGATACCAAAAGAAAACAATATTGACGTAAAAAATGCAGCAGTGCCGTACAAGCCAAACACAGATAAGCAACAGCATTGATGTCGAAGGAAATCAGCTTTGTTAAAAATTTTTCCTACATACACGTATGTGTATACATGCATTCAAAAATTATTAAGATTCAGTCTATATTCCAATATTTTTACATAGATCAGGTACATGGTTCATATATAGCATAGAAAATAAATAACAATACAATTAGCAAAATATTATAAGCAAAACCGCATATACGAGGGCTGCTATATATATTTCTGGCCTAATAATGAAAATACGAATATTTATCAACGTAAATGGTTTTATTGTTTTTCAAAATATTCTCCATCAAGATTTATACACTTTTGCATGCGCTCAAACCAATTTTCGAAGCACTTTTTCCACTCCGATTGAGACACCTCCAGGACATGGTTTTTGAATGCTTCAACAGCATCTTCTGGCGACGAAAATCGTTGACCACGCATTATTTTCTTGATGTGTGGGAATAAAAAGAAGTCATTGGATGCCAAGTTAGTGCTGTACGGCGGATGACCTATCAATTCGACGTTTTAGCCGGTCAAAGAGGCGCTGGTTTGAGCCGATGTGTGAGAGCTCGCATTGTCATGGTGCACAATGATTCGTCTTCTCTTGGTCGTTTTTCGAATTTCTCCGAAGACTTCAGGCAAATAAATGGTGGTGTACCACTCAGAATTGACCGTCCTACGTCGCTCAAGCGGAACAGTCGCCACATGACCAGTTTTGCCGAAGAAACAGGCGACCATTTGCTTCGAAGTGCTTCTTCCACGAACAACTTCCGTTGGATTTGGTTCGTCTTGGAAGACCCACACGGTCGATTGTTTTGTTTTGGGCTCATACGTATAGATCCATGATTCGTCACCTGTGACGATCTTATAAACGTCTTTTGAAGCACCGCGAACACATTTTTTCAGCATTTCTTTACACCAATCCACACGAGCCTTTTTTGGAGCGATTGCCAGGTGTTTATGCAATATCGAATGTATGCTGGTGGGAGAAATGCATAGGCATGCCTCTATCTGAAGGTATGTTACATGACGGTCTTGCATTATCAGTTCACGTACGGCATCGATGTTTTCTGGCACAACGGCTGTTTTTGGACGACCTTCACGGAATTCGTCTTTAAGCGAGCGTCGGCCACGATTGAATTCGTTGTACCAGTTTTTCACAGTGCTATAGGATGGTGCTTCATAGCCATATAAAGATTTTAGTTCATCGATGCACTCTTGTCGTGATAATCCACGTCGAAAGTTGTGAAAAATGATCGCACGAAAATGTTCACGAGTTAATTCCATTTTTTGGCCGAGATGAATTTTTTTAATACCCTGTAAATAAAACAATTCACGATTAAATGACAAAACGTTCTGAGTGATGTTATGCTAAGAAATGCCAAACTTTCCAAGGGAAATGTCAGATTGCACCTGGCAACACTTAGTGCTGCCTAGGCCAGAAATATATATATCAGCCTTCGTACAGAAGTCTTTAATAGTGTCATGTGTTAGTGCTGCCCGAATTCCTGTGAGTGTATTGGTGAACCCATCAGCTCGTTCTTGCAGGGAAGCGAGAAGAACAGCTGATTTGTGATCATATGAGCTCTGTATAATGCTGTAAGAATCAACCAATAACGAAACTGAGAGAGTAAAATGCTTTACTCTCCCAAAGTGAGCAATTTACTGAGCCCAATCAGTTGCGATTTCAATTGACCTTCTTATTGCCAGGGCTAGTCCGTTCGGATGTTTGCCAAAAGAGATAATAGCAAGTTCATCTGCATGACATAATATCTTTAAGTTACCTACGGTTAGCCGTTAGAGTGGCTGGTTTACCAAGCGGCCCTTGCATTCATACTCGAACCGTGAATTTTTCTAAAACCATAAGTGTGTCCTCTGAAATCACGAAGATTTATGTAAAACTTGATTAGTTGCTTAGATTTTTGAGAAGTGTGGTTAAAATACGAAAATGAGTCGGCGATGTCTTTTGCCGTATTACCCGGCAATTTTAAATAGATTTTCTTGGATTCTGCTTAAATAAAAGTGAGCTAAGTTTTTGACTGTCATTCACCTGGGAGTGGCCAGAGACGACTCTTTTACATATGGTTAAACCAACTCACGCCTTCCGGTGTAAGACCAAGTGTCCTCAGGGTAGCCAAAAAACATGAGTTTGGAAGCGAGCTAGAGTGATAAGGCGGTTGTGCTTAATGTTTGGGGATCCCCTTTTGATGACGCCTGCCACAAATTTGAATATCCAATGGAGAAGAAAATATTCAGCAAGAGCTTTAATTCTGCTCTTAGATACGACTAACATTTCAATTTTTGCATCATCGCCGCTGTGGGAAAGTTAAGAGTTCAATATCGTCATTGTGACTGTGGCAATAACCTTACTCCGAAATGTTTTGAGGATCATTTGGTAGACACTCCTTTAAATTAAATTAAAGGAAACCAAAAACAACTTACAATGAACAAAAAATAAAGATATATTCTAATTCTATTACTTCCTGTGGTGTGTGTCCACTGCCACCAAGTTTTCGTATAACGTTTATCTTTGTAACAATGGTTACTTACCATCAGATCGCAGATCTAGTAATACCCGCAAGCTTCACCAAGGGTTATACATAACTTATGCTCTCACACATTTCGTTTTTGTTTACATCTCTGAATTATTGCATTTTATTTTCACTTTGATTTTCTAAATAAACAACCGGCTTCTCGTCAACCAATCAAGGCAAAGCAAATTGACAATTAATCAGCTGATAACTAACGTCAAAAGTAAAAATTTACTATCCATAATTTATTGGTGTTCTATACAAAATTCGTTACCATTGTGCAATTTAAGAGTGCATAATTCGAGAAAATGCATATCTACACGTTTTAAAAATAAATTGAAAGTTACAAAAAAGCAAAACAGCTAAAAGTTTTCAAAATTGATCGGGCACAGCAAAAGTAAACGCTGGTCAAGATGTTTCGCATTGAATCTTATGTTACGCCCATTATTATGGAATACGTGGCAAAGTATGTTAAGAACATACGACCCGAGGATATGCAACTCTCCCTGTGGGAGGGTGAGGCCACGTTACAAAACCTCGATTTGCGGTTGGATGTTTTGGAAGAGGAATTGCAGTTACCCTGTGAATTCTTATCAGGACACGTACACGAAATGACCATACGTGTGCCATGGACTAAGATCACATCCGAACCGATACGTATAATAATTAATACAATTGAATTTGTGCTCAAATTGCGACGTAACAAGGCGGATGATGTTTCATCGACCAGTTCATCACCGCAACGTAAAAATGGCGATGCTGTCAAAAAACGCAAGCGCACTTCAGATGATCAACAGTCAACACAGCAAAGTCCAGGATCTGGCATTGTAAATAAAATCATAAACAATATAAATTTAGAGTGCCAGAATATAATTCTAAAGTATGTGGAGGATGATATTGTTGTATCGATGAATGTCCAGCTCTTGCAATTTGGTTCAGCCGATGAACATTGGAAAATCGCCATGACAGATATACATCCTGTTAAGGTTCTAATGCGCAAATTAGTTAAAGTATCCGATCTCACAATCTGCATAGACAAACGTAATTCAGCAGGGCATATTGAGGTGTGTCAGGAGCCACTATTATATAGGTAATGATTAAATAATATTCTCAAGCATATGATTTACATTAAGTTTATTTTTTTAACAGGTGCTCTTTCGAAATTCGCATTTTACGTAAATATAATACTAACACAATAGCTACCACGAGCTTAACACGCATCGGTATATTCACCAAATCAATGGATGTTAATATAGCTTCAATGCAATTTCCGATGATAAGACGTCTAATCGATATAACAACTGAATTTGGACTTAATAATTCCAAAAAGCTTATTGCAGAGCAAGAAGACTTGACAGAAGATTCAGAGAATGAAGTAGCTGCGAGTGATTCGTTTCTGACATGGGCATGGAATAAACTGCCAACTTTAACCTATGAGCCGCCGTTAATTGAAGAACCTCCTGTCGAAGAGATAGCCGGTCATTTCAAGGATATCGGCCTATACTTGGAAGAATTAAACATTACGCTGAAAAACTCGGAACTAATAGTAGATAATTTTGTGGGCAATACAAAGCGCATTAAATACACACCCATTGTACGTATAACTATAGGTGGTTTATATATGGAAAAGGTGGCCAGCGAAGAACAAAATTGGCGCAGTATGAAATCGGGAATTACTTATTTGATAGTTGACCCTTTAGGCTCTTATAAAGCTGATGATATCTCCGAAACAGCATTGATCTCAAGTGCTTCTGTAAGACAATTGTATTATTTTAGATCTTTTAACTCATTTATGTTTTTTCCGTCAATTTGTAGTTAGAAAGAGCTACCACTTTTGTGGAAAACAGTCTATTTGATGAGAAAATCACAACAGCTGACCAGAAAGTTTGCGTAAACTATGATGAGTATATGACACTTAATACTGACGAATATTTATTAAATCGCACTCCAATTTTTGCTTTCGATTCCATCGAATACAAAACAATGAAAATACAAGACCACGAAAAGCCAGAGGTTGATGCATCAACAACAACAACAACAAAAGACACACACCACGCTTATCGTCTGTTATCCTCCGGTGTGACATTCCGTTGGAATCAATCATTTCGACAGGTTAAACAAATATTACAAGATTTAATTGATTCTTACGATTATTCCGGCTATCATGTAGACCAATTAGACACAGCTGCGCAGTGCAGTACTAGCAATAAATTAACGCCACCACTAATGGAGGACTATGATGACCTAATGGAACACATACCGCTCTGTATCTACAAATTTGATTTAAAAAATATAAATTTTGAAATCTATGCATGCACAGAACCATTAACTACTCAAAAGCACACGCACAACCGTTTACCAGGTGCCTTGAGACAAGCGATGCCTTTCTTCTTGGCACATATAGAACATTTAGAAGGCACATTATGTAGGCCACTTAATGTAGATAAGGTTGTACACACCACCTGCCAATTGCCAGAAAAGCCGCACATCTTAATTGATGCTTGTCACAATAACTTTACATTCCATATGCAACAATTCTCCTTATCGATGGTGAATAAAATACGAAAAACGACCATAAGACTCATGCACATCCCACATATAGAACTGACATATTCTGATCTCATACAGAAACAGCATTGGAAAGAAGACGCACTTATACCTTTAAGAAAAGTAGAAGTATCTTGTAAACTAATCAATGTGGACTTCAATAAGCGTAATTTGATAATAGCTGCACGTCTAATGAATTGCGTACTTAGTTATAGACCTTATTTATTATGGAAAATTGCTAATCAAGCAATGCAGTTGGTCAAAAATGAGCTAGAGCCAACATTGCATAATGAGTTCCGAAATTTGCGTATAGATTTTCAATGCTTTCAGAGTTATACGGCGGCATATCTTGAGCTCTATAGCTTGCTCTCACATATAGTCACTTATACTGATCAGTGTCACAAAAAAAATATTTTAATTGACACGGAAAAGGGTAATAAACCAAAGAAATGGTTATGTGCTAGTATACAGCTAAATCCAGAAGGGATACAATTAGCGGCAAACAAAAAGGAATCGCTCATAGCGCTGGCCATTTGGGTGGAACCGATTACTCTGTACGTCGATAACGTGTTGTTGGAGTTTTTAAAGTATCAAGAGGACTATGATCACACCGTCGAACGAGGTAAGTGTTTGACGAGGATCATTCGTCTCAGCCAAATTTCCTCTTTACTGTATTTATTTATAGTCAATATTATCAATTTTTAACCATTTTTTAAGAGCCATCCAGTGAAATAGAATTGCACACTCAACAGTATCAAACCCAGGTTCCAGTACAAGCAAATAGCACGAATGCCAGCCAACCACCCCGCGTACATACAAATATAACTACCAGTGGCGGACCAGCACTCATTCGTCGCTCTTCACGTAATTCCCTACCTACACGTAAAATATCCCACCCTGAGGAAACAATACACTTCAGCTCTGAGCGCGATGAAAAAATTGATTTGGAAACTGTAAGTGCCACACCGCCCACAACAGCAATTGAAGCTGAGCCCACATCATTATGGCAGCAAATCAAATCAATAGTTATCTGCTTGGAATTGGGCCATATTAGACTTCATATAGCCGAAAGGCTTAAATGGTGTAATAATAGTGAAAATATCCAGTGTGTGTACACACTAATACAATTACCCAAAATTGCTATGCGTTCGACGAACGCCGAAAATTTGTCACGCACAAATCTTCAGGAGAAGTTTACCATATCCACCGCCCCGAAAGACACCATCAATTGGGTGATTGCGCTCTATGGTCTAAACGTGAAAAGATATAACTGCATCGATATTGATACAGTATTGCCGGATGTATATACAACTATTACAATTGTTGTTACACACAAGAAGCAATTGGATGCGGATGGAAACAAGATGTCACACCGTAGGTCATCGAACCAAACGCCAAATGATGTTACAATCGAATCTGTGAGTCCATTGTCACATAAAGAAGCGAGCCCATCGCCTGTGCCTGCAATGAGCAACCATAATATGGATAGTAGTTTACCGAAAACACAAAACTCATCAGTAGAAGTGGATGCTATAACAGTGCATATAGACACAATGCCTATACATTTTAATGTATCGGAAGCAAAATGTTCGGCGCTATATTTGCATGTAGGTATTTTGGGTAAAGTCATTAAGCTCATAGGTCCCATGGCACAGCTAAATGCGAGCACCCATATGCCAACTTCAGCAACGCCTATACAAATCGTAACAGCATCTGAGGAAAATGCAGCAATTAAGCAATTTTTAGAATTAGAAACAAGTTCCTCTGTGTCTTCAGTACTTGTAGAAAACTGTAAGTAATTTGAAAATTGATTTAAAAAATTTATAAAACCAATATTTACTTCTTGCTTCCGCAAAAGTGCCAAAAACTTACACCACATCATTATTTTGTCAATGGTCCATCGCCAAAATTATTTGTGAATTGACGGCTCAAGAGCGCAAGAGCAAAATGGTTTTGGAACTCGAAGATTTACTTTCAACTGTGGACAAACGAGAAGATTTCACAAAATTTACAGGCAAAATTGGGCAATGCAATCTCTTGTACTACACACCAGACGAAAAAGAGGAATGGATAGTTCAACCGAGTATGCGTCTTAAAATGCTCGGCGATATGACAAATATGCCATTTTTGAATATTGTTTACACTTCTGTGGGCTTAAAAAGTTTCTACACACGCATTGGTGTAAAACCAAAATATGATGCCAACCGATCCATAGCCGAAATTATAGTCACAATACAAGCTATGGAAATAATTGTAGATTTAGATATCCTAAAAGAATTTGTAGGCTCGTTAGGCATGCTCTTCGCCGTAAGAGAATGCACCGCCAACTGTTCAGAAGAGCGCACTTCCAGACAAATTCAAAGTAATCCACCAACTGCTGCCGATCTGCCACTTATACACTTGGATAGTAAAGGCTTTACTTTGTATACGCCTTTGGCGACGGAGCGTGAGTGTTGTACTGTGCTAATATGGAAGGCAAGTATAATCAGTTATTTATTACACTGTCCCTATGTTTACCTGCAATTTTTGACATTCAGATCGAGTCCATAAAAATGACACCTAACTTGGAGAACCCATTGCAACGCAATCCCTTACGACCAGATGTCTATAGCAAAGCTGCTCAATTGGGTTTTCTCAACACGCCCGGTTCGTTGGTGGAAGATCGTCAATATGAGTTCATATTGCAAAATTTATCAGTAGCCACAGCGCAATGGACGGATATTTTGGGTCATATGGCACAACAGGCAAAAACGTTTCAGCACACAAATCCAGCTGTCGAATGGAACACACAAACTCGTGAGACAGCCCCGCATATCACGCACATTTTCACAGATTTCACTTTTATTGGTATCTTTGCGCCATGCATTGCCTATAATAATGTATTAATTTGTGGGCAAGCGCTTGAATTTAATTGTGCGTCAGACTTCGTCGCTACCATCAATACAGATCAACTTTATGCCATGAGTTTCATGGCATGTCGTTTAAATGAATTACTTGAGTAAGTGTTTAAAATGCAAAACAATATTATACATATATTAAATCGACTTTCGCTCTCATTCCAGTTTTGCCGCACAAAACGCACCCATAAGAAAATCTAATATATCCTTGTCATCTAGTTCATATTCTAATCAACAGAAATCTGAGAGCATGTCATGCAGCAAATCTAGCAGCAGTTTACAATGTGCCGAGCTTCTTCTTGCACCTTTAAATAAAACCACACGCACCTCTGCTGCAGCAGCTTTTGAACCGATTGATGAGAACACAGAGCAAAATGTAAAAACCGATTCTGGCATACAATCGCAACAATCACGCGGAGAACGTCAATTCATATTTGCCACTCCCAGCGATGCCCTTGTTCGAAAATTTCCACAAACTGTATCATTCCTTGCCGGTACATTCACAATAAAATTATACGAAGTCAGTGGTGTAGAGTCAAAATCCAGCAATGTACTACAAGTGAAATGTACTGATAAAGTGCTGTGTTTGGTGCCATTGTTAACACTGACAGTCTCTCAGCCGAGCTTTATGTACACACAAAATATCTATGATAATATTATCCAAATGTCACTCTATAATTTAAATATACATTCCATGCCCTCAGCAGCCTTAGGTGCTGAAGACACCAACCTATTTCCAATCGAGTTCATCGATACGAGGCCTGGAGAATTAGGTCCCACTGGCATACCACCGCCCCTTATTACTATACGAAAACATTTAACCAAACAAAAGCTCGTGGAAACCGATGTGGAAATAGCAAGGCCAATTATTATTACACTGCAGGAACAACAAACTGTTGTTTTGTTGAAAAATTCGCTCATCTTATACCAAACGATACTGCAAAGTGGCTATCTGAATCCACGAGCATTGCGCATTGTTCAGAAAGCTTCGAAAATTATGCTCATGCGTAGTCATTTCTACAATTGTGATCGATTGCATGTAAAGTTAGATAAATTAGTGTTGCTGATGAAGCACGACAGTGACTACGAAGGCAAGCTGGTCGGTGCCGATATGCATTTCAATGCAACTTTTCTACAACGTCCGGAAAAAGCTGTGCTTAAAGCTGCCATCGGTTCGATGCACCTGCAAATAGGTGAGAGAATATTGCTGCATCCCGTGGCATTGCGTTCGACATTCGCTTTTGTTAGTGAACCATGGTACGATCTGCCGTTGGTGAATGGCACCATAAAGCTCGACGTTTTGCATGTTGACTTAGATGTCAACGGATTAAAAAAGCTTCAACGCATACAGCTCGGTTTGGAAAAATTATCCGTACGTCTTAATGAAGAGTGGAAAGAGTTCTTACACAACCGTCCACCAATGGGGGAATCTGCAGAAATGCTAACAGAGAAATTAGTGCTATTGAATACGCCATCTTTCAAAGGACATGTCAATTCAAATGGTAACAAGAAGAATCTGACACGCGAGGAATTCTATCAAGACGATTTAAGGTAACACTGACCTATTTCCTTAACTATTTTTACCATCCTCTTAGATAGAAAGTTTCAGCGATGCGGCCTGCCGAACAATCATTCAGTGCTACTTCGGGCTTTGAGGTTTTTTCTTTACCGCCGGGGTTGAGGGGGCGGACCATGAATCACCTGAGTGGTCGACTGCCATCAGTAGAATTTTGTGTTCAGAACTCCAAATTCAGAAAATTTAAACAAGGGGCTCAGAAGGTAGAATTACCTAGCTGCTTCAACAACAGCAACAACAAAGAAAAATTGAGAGTAAACGTGGTTAGGTCGGTGAAAAGATGACAGTCCATGGTCGAATAGGAAAATTCGGGTCAACTCTTGTGCGTAAAAGCAGACTCCTTCTTCACCTACTCCTAAACGGTGTATAGGGAACCATTTCAACGACTACCCGCATTCCCCTATGCAATCTTCTAGAAGCCTGGAAAAGCATGAAGTCGCCATCATCGTCATTTTTTTAGCAACACTTATTTAGGGCGAGATACAGTGTCCACAAGTTTAGCCCTTTAGCCCTTCTAATATATCCAGAAAAGGTAAAATTAAATTGTAACCGAAGTTTTATTAAGGACCCATGAAAAATAATGGATAGTGTCGGATACTCACTGCATGTTTGATCTATGCTGGTTATCTCGGTATCTGGTCCAAGTTCAACCAGCTTCATCAACCAGATTTCACATCTTTCATCTATGACGACAGTGTTAAAAAATATACATTCCCTTTTGCAGAGCTGGTGCTTTTCAATTCGTGGAAATGGCTACGGACTCTTTTCTACCATTGCCGTATCAAATTCAAATAATTAAGAAGAATTACGGTATTATTTGTTGGCGTTATCCACAACCAAGAAAAATGTGTAAAATCCACGTCTTTCCCGTGCCAATGGCGGTAAGGAAAATGAATCATTTTCATCTTTTTTTTATCCTAACTTAACCGCAAATAGGTCCAAAAGCCCATTAACATTCGTTGCCAAATGGAGTACTTCAGCGAGTCTCACGAATGCTTTCTGCACTTTAGCGAATTTTGGCTCTCCGAAACGGCTTCAAAAGACATAGTATTACCCGAGCGCGAAATTTGTGCCAATATTTGGCGTGTGGTCATTATGCAATCTTTAGTCGCTGTCAATGGTGAATGCTTTGAACCTAGCGAGGAGGATGAGGATAAGGCATGTTTAGGAATATGAAAATTTTTTGATTTTTCATGTACGTTTTTTCATTGAAACCCAGATTCCAAGTTTAAAAATCGAGGAGCTCTTCAAGCTGGAAAGCAGCGATGAGGACTTCATTTTACATCCAAAAGTCCTAGTGGGCTGCATGCGTATCGACACAGCCTTCCAGTCAGAGTGTGTACCGAAGTTCCAAGTGCTCCTCTCCTGCACCTCGCTGCAAGTGAAATTCCTTAATCAAGCGAATGATGAATACAAACTGCCACCGGCACTTGCTGAATACACGCTTGCGCCGTCTAAGCAAATTAGTCAAGCGTTCTTGATTGTGCTGCTGGAAAACCTTAGCATACATGCTGCATTCAATTCAACACAGATTTACAGCGTCGACAGCAGTCTAACTTTGAATGTAAAATGTTTGGATTATGGTTTCCTGAATATGCTCTCAGTTCTCGAAGATGCAACATTACAAAGCTATGTAACCGTAAACAAACCGAAACGTTTGCTAAACATTAACGCTGTACTTGAGAAATTTCGCATCAATATTGGACCTTCAATACTGCACACGCTACTGTCGTCGAAGGCACATTGGCAAGAACTCTTCACCGCCACTACACCGAGTCAGTGCCACGTACTTTTACCCAAATGTATTGTTGTTAATCGCATGCAAGCGCTTGTGGCCTTCGGTCAAACCGGCACTACAGAGCGCATACAATTACAACCGCTGGAATGTAGTTTGTATAGTTTTAGCAACGACGGCAATAATCAGGAGTTGACATTCTTCATCGCCGATAATGAAACGCGCATTACCGATGCGTCGCAGTCAGTGGTGATTCCTTTCAAATTCGATGGCGAGCGGCTGCTGCAAAGTATACGCATTGGCGATAAGTGTCTCATAATTGAAATGCAAAAACTGTCAGCCACACAGGTCATAGTTTTCCTAAAGGGACAAATTGAGTTGATATCCATGGTACCACAGGAATTCCGCGTAGAGCTGCGATTCGATGAGACAAAAGCCGATGAAGACAAGCGACAATTAGACTATTTAGTTAAAAAAGAAGGTTATTCATCGTTTTACGCAACGGTGCAGCGTGGTTCAAATGCAACTATGAGGTATGTATGTGGTTTATTGAATTAGGTATTGTTCTAAGCTCAAAGGTCGTCATGAAGTCTAGTTAAACCAATCTCTTTATAAACTCGCCGACCTTAAAGGACTTAGGTCGTTGAAGAGTGATTGCGCAAAGCCGGTTAAAGTATTTTTTAATCCGGTCAAAGCTTTTAAACCCTTTAACCTCGACATAAAATCTTATGAAAATATGGAAGAGTGCTCCCATTACCGAAGCTAGTAGCACTCGACTAGCTTTCGAAGCAGAGAGTTCCCCTATGTTTACTATTCAATTTGTAGCATTATAAATTTGTACCTATCCCTTCTTAATTGGGAAAAAAACCGGTTTATTTAGGAACCCTCTTATATACTTATATACTTGGAACTAGATGAGTGGCAAGGTCATCCATTTGAGATAGAGTCAACTACTCGTATATATAGACGATTTCATTGTCAATAACAAGAAGTTTCATTTGTCCAAAGTTTTCGGACGGCTGGTGCGGTAATATGTACGTCGTGTTATGCAAATATCTGGTGGAAGCAATTAAATCTAGACTGATTCTACTCTCTGCCTTCACTTCTTGTTGATTCTCTTATTTGTGGAACAGCAAATGGTAATGAAATTTCCAAGAAAGCTGATAGATGGATCGGGGTGAGATGGAATATATAACGGCCAACAACCGCCTAAATCACGTTTATTAGCCGCGAAGGAAAACACATTCACGCGGTCTCGAAAGGACTGATACTCCTCCTCTGTTCCTCTGCGTCCTTATAAAAAAAACACGTCCTAGGCATTTAAGAGCTCTCAGAAAACTAAAAAAAAGTCTCAAATGCGGGTATCAAAGCCTCTAGAATTAACTTAAAGCTCCAACTGACAATATAAAAAGGCAACAATTATAAGCGTAGCTCCCAGTCGTTCAACCGTTGGGCTACTTTTACTCAAATTTCAGCTTTACTCTCTCTCTCTCCCTCTCTGTCTCGTGCTTTCTTAATCGGAGTCATAGCTCTTACCTAGGATATTGTTGGGTATCACAACATATCAGGCCGGTTGGAGTTATGTGAAATAGATATGTTATCTGTCTCGGCCGCACTAGCCTAGCGTACCAAACATTCGAAAGCCAGGTTTTGAGCCCAGATTTGACCAATTCACCCAAAATTATAGAACATTCATTTCCCTAATTGCAGTCGCTCCTCGGCAGGGAAAGTCAAGCCGTGTGCATATCTGACATGAAATAAAAGCTCCTCATAAAAATTCATCGATCCATCGGCCGTTCGGAGGTGGCTTAGAATGAATTTTGTATCTCTCCATCTGTTGGGAAAACATTAAGACGCATACCACAAATTGGAGGAGAAACTCGACTGAAAATCGCTTCAGCGGTTACAAAGAATAGAATATATATAGAATATATTAGGTAAAGAAAAATTTCGTATCAGCCAAAGCGGCTGAAAAAATTAATTTAATTTATGGGCCAGATACTTTAAACGAACGTATAGCACAAAAGTGGTTTGCTAGGATCCGTTCCGGTAATTTCGATGTCAAAGATGCACCACGCGTCGGGAGCACTTATTTAACTGCTAAGGAACTAAAGATAAGCCAGAAAACAATTTGGAACCATTTGCATTAGAAAAAAAACCGACCAAACTTTTTACTTTACCTAATATATCTATTAACCAAGTCATTTAACAGTACCGATTCTTTACTTCAATTTTCGATTCAAAACAATAAATTTTTTGCAGACTAAAAATGGTGGCTCCAAAGGTTAAGGGGCGTACTGGTGATATTCCATTAAAGCCAAACAAGAAATTGCCGTGGTTGGTAAAAGGTTAGTATTATAAAACAATTATTTGAGTATTTAAGAACACTTATAAGCCCCTCTTTTCCGTTCTCACGCAGTACCCACGGCAAATAATGAATTCGTTAGTTTCTGGGTGCGAGTTATACGCCAGGACATTACAGAGCTTTGTAGCGAATCATTTCAACCACAGCGTATACTCGTCACAATTTGGCCGATATTTGAAATCCAATCACGTCTACCCTGCGCGTTGACCGCTTATGAAAGTATAACGGGAAAACAATTCGAAATCGAACCACGTGGCGGTCGTTTTGTTCTGGATGTGCCTGCAACACATTTGACCGAGCACAAAGTTGAATTTAAAACAAAGTAACTCCATAACTCGCGTATCAAAGAATGACAGTTATCAATTATACATTTCTTCTAATTTAGATCACCATTAAATTGTGAGTGTGATGCAGAACAAACTCTTTCTCTAAAATCAATGCAGTGGAATTCTTTCTTTTGGTATGATGAGAAGGATTGGGGCATTGATGATGCGCTACACAAACTAAGGTCAGACGATGGGTCTTCAACATCAAAATGGCCGTTAGACGAAGAGGATGAATTGCGTGTGAATCGACTAACATATTGCACAGGTGCAGCGAATCTGGTGTATGCAAAAAAACCGGCAAGAGAGTTTTCCTGCGCCACCTGCCTCGAAGTGACAGCCTGGGCAATGTTTATCAACGCCACCGGTTTAGATATGTGTATTTGTATTGGCCAATCGAAGGAACGGATAACTGTCAAGTCGAATTGCCTTGAAATGCTGAGCATAATTACAGCGCCATTCACAATCGACTTGCCTTTAGAGGACGATGATATGAAGTGGGTTTCTTCTACGCAGATCTGCTTTAATGGCATCTCACCGACGGGTGGTTCACGAGGCTCTGTTTTACTGGACAATGATAGTCTAGATTTGGTTATAGTACACAAGACGGAAATCTATAAATTCATTTTGGAATACAAAATAGAGAATTCTCAACGCGTATTACGTCTGCGGCCGAAATATGTTGTGGCGAACTTTGCAAATTGTAAGCTTCAATTATTGACTTTCGCAATGGATCATAAGGAGAATGCGTCACGTCAGACTTTAGAAGAATTTGCTGTCCAATCGAAAGAAATGGATTTGAACAAAGTGCAGTGGACAGAAAATTGGTAAGCATTTTTAATAATTTTATGTATGATGAGCTTTTGAACAGACTAGCTTGACTTCAGTTGATGTTGTAGCGAAGGTTAGATGAGTTGGCTTTAGGGTGCATTCAAACAGACTCATCGCATGCAGGACGTACGTTCTTTACATCGAGGTCAAGTCTAGATGGGGAGAAGTTTAGTTTAGTACAATATCCAGATCGAAGTTACGCCAACATTACGCAGGACTCTCGAGGCACCTCTAGGTCTTCGTCTGGAATAGGTGGTGATTTGATTAAGAAAACATCATTCACTGGAAGAGAGTTCAAAAATTTTTTGACAGGCTCTCGGTTAATGGCGTTTAATGCCTAAAGATAAGCCGTCCTGTCCAGCGATTGTTTTAGGTGGTGTTAAATGCAGTACTTAAAGACGAGTACTCCCTTTCTGATAAGTGTCTGTTGAGTTGCTTCCTGTGGTAGCATCCCAGCAGGAATTGGCTGCACAGCAAAACATTATGCTCTTTAACTCCTAGTATAGATGCTTCGCTGGGCAAGCTGTGTTGCTCTGGGAACATCAAGAGGTTTCCTGTCACGGTCCTGAGAGCGGTGTTTTCACATGCTTTTAGCTTCTTCAACTGCGTTTTACTAGTCGCCGGCATCCAGATCGGGGCAGCATAGGCCAATTGACCACGGAATTCTACCAATAATTGTCCACCACTCAGATAGCCCATGGTCCACCTCTTCAACCCCAGCTTAAATTGTTGATTCCTCAATGTTCGGTAGTACCACTGAATGCTTGAGAGTGTCAAAAACTTTTGACAGATCCAGTTCTACCAGGACAGTGCGCGCGCGGGACCGGTTTTGGTTGAGGCGACCTTTCGGTGGCCTAACCTCGTTTAAGTCAACAGGTAACATTAGTCTTGAACTTCAGTAGACCTACCACGATCAAATACAAGTGTCGTAATGTCGATGCTAGAGCTCGACCTGGCTACCCTCGCTAACAAAACTATACAAACGATAGACGAGCGTTGTCCATTCTTTTCTTCCACAAGTATTACTCCTTCCGACGAGAGCTTGACAGCATATAACTGGAGCATATAACCTGAGCAACGGATTCTGCGTCGCACAAAGTGGCTCCCAACGCTTAATGTATTTTGTTGAATTAAGAGCGGTGGTAAGAGGTTGTAGTTGCTGCCTCTTGGAGATTTGGTAGTTCACTCACAACAGCTCTGATATGTTAGACTTGATTCCGTAATCTCGGGGACGAGTCATCTTAGTATGAATCAACTTTACTTACAGCTTTGCTTTATGTTTACTCTCTGCTATTATCATAATTTCTTTCATGCTTTGCTTTCTTCTCTTTTCTAAACCCAGCATTGGACAAACAGTGAACTCATTCCACGACTTGAGGCCGAACAAAAAAGCAAAACGTACCAAGGACACGGCATACGTATGTTTCGTTAGTGTTAAACAATCCGGCAGCGATGACTTCTCTATACCCATACCGCTAAGCATACCCTTCACAAGACGTACCTTCGCCCTGCAAAATGGAGAAGACTCCGTGCCATTAGTAGCTACGCTTATCGAAAAGGATCGCATTTACTATTTGAACATTTTTGAAGACACCAACCCGGCGCTGCTGGTGACAAATCAAACAGATGTAGCCTTCATTATCGCACAAACGAGCGCCTCGGAAAATAGCAAAGTTTCCAATACCACACCCGAGTACAGCGGACGGCACTTTGAATGGTATCAACATGTGCCGGCGTACAGCAAATGCTACTATACGCCACCCGAACTTTATACGAGCTTTCCCGACGTCGAGTCGACAACGTGCAATATTACCTTAGCGTTATATAAAGGTGGGTTTAAATGTATGTAGAAGGTTTTATATTTTCTTTTATATTTAATTTTTTTAATTAATATATCAGAAAATCCAACAAAGAAGACATTAAAGTGGTCAAAACCCATACGTACGGATAGAACATGGGAGAAATTCTTATATATACCAAATCATGGTGACGTCAAAGTTATTGTCTGTGATAAACATCGAGTCACGCGTATTTATGTGTACTACATAGCGCCGGTAAGTTCATTAATTTATATTAAAACCTTTTACCCATAAACTCTCACCCGCATAGCTCGAGTTCTCTGTGAAAGATCTCCGCTCTCGCCTATTGACACCGAAATCCGCCGCCGACGTAGATAGTCAGAACTCATCGCTCTTGTCGATCTCGCCCAGCACTGTCATTCACGACCCGATAACTATGCGCAGCACACCGGATAAGTGCAGACACTTTTCCAATGAATGCATTACGAAGACTCAATTGAAAGTACGTTGCTTCATCAAGGAATTCATAGTTAGCTTACACACGGGTGGCAAGTCGGCTGACTCAGCAAAATCTGAAATTGTTGGTTTATATGCTGATGATGCGCTTATCGCTTTTGACGACGACGACGATGATAGAGAGTTGCACCTGCTGTTGCCAAATCTTCAATTGGATAATCAAAACTACGTCTGCGGTCAATACGATTTCCCTGTTGTGCTGTGCTCACAAGAGTTATACGAACGGAAGCCAATTGTGCCGCCTGTCCACTTTCTAGATCGCACCTATCAAAATCTTCGAAATCGTCCGTTAATGGCTAATTTTGAAATCGGGTTCTTTGAGGATGAAATGAAATTGCATTCTATTGTATGCACGTTCAGCCCAATGCGCATCTACATCGAGGACTCGTATCTTAATGTTTTGTTTGATGCTGTTGTGGATTGCACGCCCACGAACTGTGCTTATCATGCGGAACGACCAAGCACACGCATTACCCTAGCGACTGGTGAATATCTTTTGCCGCGCGTCATTGTGGGGCAAGCAATATGTATTGCGGAGCCATTGCAGATACGTCATTTTCAGATCGAACCCCTAAGCGTATTGCTCTCCGTGCATACGTCTATTCGGCTATACATAGCGCTCGATCATTCGCCACTCTCGTTTTCCACATACAAACGCGAGCATATACTCACTATGCCACTACGTTTTGGCCAATCGCTTAGCATGCATTATCTGTCGGGCGCAATTTTTGGCGCCGGCTGGGTTGTGGGCTCGCTAGAAATACTTGGCAGCCCGAGCGGCTTGGCTCGCTCATTTACCACAGGTCTACGCGATTTCGTCTCCATGCCGGTGGAGGGACTCTTCCGTGGGCCATGGGGTTTCATTGTCGGCATTACGCAAGGCTCAGCATCACTTTTACGCAACGTCACTGCCGGTACATTGAATTCTGTGTCGAAGTTGGCTGCTTCCGTGGCACGAAATCTCGATCGTTTAA
Source organism: Ceratitis rosa (assembly GCA_037013455.1). Lineage (NCBI taxonomy): Eukaryota > Metazoa > Arthropoda > Insecta > Diptera > Tephritidae > Ceratitis > Ceratitis rosa. Next base: position 26,007,905 of record JAWMAG010000006.1, read on the forward strand.
CCTTAGATCAGGAGCATATCGAACGCACGGAAGCGTTACGTCGCCGTCGACCTCACGGCTTCACTGAGGGTCTGACTCAAGGTGTCACCGGCTTGGGTATAAGCATTTTGGGCGCAGTTGGTGGTCTGGCACGTCACACGCTAGAAGCACGCACACCTGCCGAAGTAATGACCGGTGTTGGTAAGGGACTCGTAGGCGCTGTAACAAAGCCTCTTAGTGGCGCCGCTGAATTGCTAGCGCTTACCGGTCAGGGTGTATTGCACACTGTTGGCTTCAATACTATGCCGGAATTGCGAGTGCCATGTATTTCTGTAAATATTATAACGGAACCATCGGCGTATCGCATTTGGAAATTATTACCAGGCACTCTGAAATCAGATCAGATTCTATTTAATCATGAGGTGACCTTGGTCACGCAAGATCAGTTGCGCCGGGGTTACGCTCTGCTCACATCGAGTGTGTTTGCTCTTATGGAGATGCAAAGTTACAGTTTAATTTGTGTATTTCCAATTGATAAGGTGGAGATGGCGAGTGATGCAATGGATAAAACGCTGTATTATATACACTTAATTAAGGATAAGGAGGGTGCTGATGAGGTAAAGTTTTTTTTTTCTTTTTTTTTATAAATAATGTTTTAAAAGAAAAATGTTCTTATAATTGTGCAGGAAAACTATACAAATCAACGCATTATAACTTACATACATTCCTCAACATCATTGAAAAATGTGCCTGCAGCAGCGGCGGGTTCGCTAAGTGATCTACTTCAAAGTCACGAGCAAGAGTTGCAGGCAAGCAGGCGCAAGCAGGTGGACTGGGCGTTTTATATCAACGAGACCCTCGGCGAGCATATCATTAAGTATTTGAGAGTAATGAACAGAAATTGTTGATTGGACAATGAGCAGAGTGATTAAAAGTCATAGGCGTTCATCCAAATTAGATTGATACTTTTATATTAACGTTAATAGATATTTTTATGCCCGACATGAAGTATTTTTTATGAATTTGTATGCATGTATGTACATAGCCAAATGTATTTAAAGTTAGGGGACTATTTCAAACAAAAATTTTAAGTCATATAAAAATAAAAATAAAAATATTCGTTTTTAGGAAATTGATATAATTTATTAGATGGTTCACCTTTGCCGTAATGGAGTGAAGACTAGTACCCGATTCGCGCAAATTGGGCAAGGATGGGCAATAGAGATCTTTCATAACTTTTGGTCCGAAAAGGAACCAGAGTTTTACACAAAGGGCTGCTGTGATGGCGTTAATACCGATTATCGAGAGAGTTTTAGTCGATTTTAGGATCCATTGAATTGGTATGGTAGCATATATTTACGTGCTTTACACAGGCAAACGGACGCCGATCTTGAACTAAGCGGTTCGCTGTAAAGGATACAAATTAATTCGGTCCGTTCTCAAAAGATGGCTCCACCTGCAGGTGGTGGCGGATCTTGGAAGTCATTACCTATTTCATTGGAAGGGTTTCACATCTGCCAACAGTAATTATATCCGCAGTTGTATTAAATATAGAGCAATTGCGGCAAGTTTTTATTTTCTATATTAATTGGAAGAGATGTGCAGCTGATGACGATTGAATGATTGTGCCTACAGATACATCATGCAGAGAGTTGTTTCGACGCTTCTAAAGTAGTGATTTATTGTCGAAGACAAAGAGAGCCCTGGGCAACCAGGAATGTTGATAAATTGATGCGAAACGTTATCGACGACAACTAATGCGTGAAAAACCGCCAAAAACGATCAAAAAATATGAAGGTAATTTTGCGAACCTGACAATACTCGGCTTCACACGGCTGGAGCGGTCAAAAAACTACCTGGCAACGCTGAATTGGGAGGTCTTATACCACCTGCCGTATTCCCCAGACTTTGCTGTTGCTGTTGTTATTGTAACCGCAAAAATATTCCCCAAAGTAATTTTTGGTGAATGTTGCGGGAGTGACAGTCCTTGGCCGGATAAAAAAACCCGACTATCACAGGAACAATTGGATTTTAGTCGCATCTTACGACAGGCATGCCTTGCCGCGGCTAAATTCTTGAACCCCTAACCCGCAGGGGGACCCAGACTTTTCGACTACTAGCTTTTACGACCTATGCAAAACGATTTAAAGGCTCAATATTTGGATCGAGGACAAAGAGAACTCAGTTTTTAGAGATGGTATTTGGAAACTACCGCTAAGATGGGAAAAACTAGTTGCATAGGAAGACTTACATATATATAATTGGCGTTTTGTAACCGTTGGAGCCATTTTTGGCCGAGCTCCTCCTTTAAGCGGCCTCCGGACGGCTAATGATTTTTGTGAGAAGCTTTATTTCATGCCAGAAATACACTCGGAGTTGTTGACATTCTCTGCCGAGGGGCAACAGCAATTAGCATAATTTTTTATTTAAATTAATTTTCCATAACATTTTTGGATGTTAGTACCACAAAAGGATTTGAACCCGAGCTTTCCGAATAGCAGTACGCAATGCTAACCAAAGGACTACATGGCCGCGGACTTGGGTTATACTTTTACTCCAATCATATTGTAAAACGTCTTAATCTGAAACAGAAAATTTTCCTTGCAGGCCACCTGTGGTGAATAAAGAAATGTGGTCAACTTTTAGTTTGACATTTTCCATTGGCGTAAGTTGGTGAGAATTTTTTTTATCTCTTGCGTATTTTTTGTGGATTATTTTAAAACTGTGACAAACTTAGTTAAATTTTTTATTCTAGAGTCACTACTGAAAATCTATAATGTCAGCAAATATGCCAGATCGTAGTGGACAGCGTGGAGTGAGCCGAGTGCTTCTTAAGTTGGAAAATTCAATTGAGGCTGGAAACTACTATGAGGCACATCAAATGTATCGCACATTGTACTTTCGATACACTGGTCAACGGAAGTACGATGAGTGCTTAGAATTGCTGTGGAACGGAGCTTTGAGGTTGATTTCCAAACAACAAGAAACCAGTGGGGCAGATTTAGCGCTCCTCCTTATGGACACACTAGAGAAACGAAGTAGTGGCGATGGGGAGGCTAACAATGATGGGGAAATGTGGATTGATCGTTTGGGTACAATTATTGGAAATCTTAGTCCAACAACTGTTGAGCGTGAAACATTAATTGTAAGTTTCAATGTAAATTTTAATCAGCTAGTTGTTAATTTTAAAAATGTCTTATAACTTCAGAATCGTGCAATACATTGGAGCTGCGATATGTCCGGCAACACATTTGGCCATCCCAAAATGCATAAAGCCGTCGCTCAAGTGTTTTGGACTGAAACAAATTATGAGCTATCACGTCATCACTTTTTACTTAGCCGTAATGGAAACCTTTGTGGACGCATGTTGATTAAGATGCATCAAAACAAAGGCAATGAAAGTGAAATAGATTTATTTATTGTACAAGCTGTGCTTCAACAGCTATGTTTAAAAGATCGAAAGGCTGCTGAGGACACGTTTAAATCTTACACCACCAACCATCCGAGCATTAGGCGTAAAGAAGCACCTTTCAAACAGCCATTGCTTAATTTTATACACTTTCTGTTTCGTGTTATCGATACTGGACGACCTCATGTTTTTGAGACTCTTTGTGATCTATATAAACCTTCATTGAAGAGAGATCCTTCTTTCGAGAAATATTTGGTGAAAATTGGAGTACATTTCTTCGGCATTGCGCCCCGACCAACATTAAATACCAGCATGTTTGGTGACTTACTTTCGCGTATATTTCAGGATTTTGATGATGATGACGACGAGGGTTACACGTCGCATATAAGGCCTAATAGCAATTCGAGAAGTGTCACTGGGGGAGGAAGTACCGCTGATTTAGATTAAAAATAAGTTCAAATTCTAATGGATATTCGGTCTGAAAAGTTTATGTTATATTTTATTTTGTAAAAGTTATTGATCAAGAAATTATTAAATTTTAAAAAATACTGGGAAAACCCAACTATCTATCTTCCTGTATTTTGCTCACTTTACACCATTTTGTACTACCATTCAGAAGTTTTACCTGTTGACCTAAACGGGGTTAGGTCGCCGAAAGGGTGACAGCCCTTGGCCGGAGTTGTGGGTAATTGTCAAAGCTCGCCCGACATAACAATTGCGAGTGCTGGTCTGATAAACAGTATAGTCTGGCGACCTATACTGACACTAGCATCGGACCACTTACCCATACACATCTCGATTGACAGACCTCCCGACTTTGTTTCCGCGGACCGCCGGACCTTCGTTAACTTCAAAAAAGCTAACTGGACCGGCTTCACGGTATTCACCGAGAACACCTTCAGTGCTCTCTCCACTCCAACAGACGTCACCTCTGGTGAACGATCATTCCTCAGGATAGTTGTGACCGCTGCCGCCCGCTTCATCCCGGTAGGCCGAATTGCGGAATTCCGCCCTAATTTCCCGTCCGAAGCGGCGGCTTTAGCAGCAAGGCGCGACATCCTCCGTAACTCCGATCCCGGGAATCCCTTAAACAGGGATTTAAATGCGGAGATTCGGACCGTTGTAAACAGACACAAGCGGAAAAAGTGGGAGGAGCACTTAAGGTCCAAGTCGCTGTCTAACCCGACGAGACGCGATGACCGGGTGGAAATTTCATTCGGTGATCGCGTCTCGTCGGACCCGAAGAGATGCGCGAGCTACTTTAACCGGCTTTTTACACTGCATCCTTCGGTAGACAAAGCGAAACGACGTGTAACCCGCCGTATGCGCAAACTGCCAAACACAGCGCGGTGCTTGATTTCTCCAGAGAGGAGGTTCAGGGGGTTATTGGGAGGGCGAAAGCCTCCAAATCCATCGGCCCTGACGGAATAAGCATGCTGATGCTAAAACATCTCGGACAGTGAGCTCGAGCTTCCTCGAGTGATCTTGGCACAGCTTAGATCTGGATACTGTAGCAGTACATATCCAGACTCGACCCCAGCATACCCAACGTATGCCCTGCATGTGGAGAGTCCCCGCACGATACTAACCACCTCTTCACATGCCCCCTTAAACCTACTCATCTAACCCCCCTTTCCCTTTGGTCCAACCCCGTCGAAACAGCACGTTTCCTGGACCTCCCGTTAGATGACCTCGGCGACTTAGACTGATGATACCTGCCCTAAGCGGGGTTAGCCAGCCGCTACTACAACAACAACAACACCATTCAGAAGTCCAGGGTTCGAGTTGTATCAGTCTAAGTTATAGAGGTCATCCGTTTTAAATTAGCAGGTAGCATTAGTCTATTATGATTTTTCGAATCTGTCGGTTCGCGTTTCTCTTCGAAAGAAGTATGTACCAAATATTAAGTAAATCGAACCATAAATACGATTTCTGTTGTTGTTGCAGCGATATAAATACGATATTTCGAATAGATGGGTTCAAATTTTTTCGGTATCAAAATTTTCCGAATCGCAAAAACATTCTCGAGTTTCAGCGAAACAAACGAGCAATTCATTTTCATGTTTAAAAAAAAATCATTTTAAAGATCGACTATTATTTATTCCTAATAAAGTAAAACAGATTAACATTTTTTTTATTTCAGTTTTATAATTCTTAGAGTCACTAACGCAACTTATATCTATATAATGACATTCTATCGACTGGAATTCGGAGTGCACTAATTGCGTATTTCTTATAGAGTGATAACTAAGAATTAAATTTTAAATTACCAGTCGATTTCAAACGCGTTTAACCTCTTGCTTGTATTTGGCAATACATGGTTTGGGCGTTGTTCGAACTTCCGTTAGTAAGCTGAAAAATTCAATAAACGATAATTATAATAGATCAACTTTAACCATTCCTTTTTGGGGCATAAACCCACCTTCACAAAATCGTGTGCACTCCGAATTATCGACAGCTTACAATTTCATAAAATTTAATTTTAGTAATAAATACTTGCTAATGCTAAAAGTATAAAAATAAATCAATTTTAGTAACAATTAATTTTGTAATAAATCTACATTTGAATAATTATTGGAATTCCAACTACAAGTTGGACAAAATTCCAGAGAAACCTTTCCTTGCCTTATATGCAAACAAATGCCTGCATCGGTATCCGTACTAGTAGATGTTGGTAATTGCTCCTTTTCCGCATAACTATGTTCTGCACCAACTGTCGTTAATTTAGTCAAATCTTTATTTCCGAAGTCTTCTTCCAAAAGATCGGACCATGTATCGTTAAATGTTGGGGAAGACATGAAATCTGAGGAAAAATTTTCAAAAATGTTAAACAATTCTATAGGGTCGTCGTGTAGATAAAAGTCTTCAATGAACCCTACGCTACCATTGTCTGAATTTTCCGATGTTGATGCAGCATGCCATCCAGCATTGTCCACACTTGCCGATTGCTTTAATAGGTTCGGTGATTGACGTAAATGCTGACTACAAGTAGAATGTCCAGGTGAGCTCAGCATTGGAGAATTCGCAGTAGACAACTGCTGCTGCACATGCATTCGAACATTCAGAGCTTTAATAAGATTCTCTATTTCTTTGTGATTTGCTATAACGCTCTGAAAATACCTTTTTTCCCGTTGCAACTGCCCAACTGCTTTCATTTGCTGCTTTAACGCCTTTTTAAGTTGCTTATTGGTCCCTCGCACCTGCTCCAATTCCTTCTCCATGGCCTCTAAAAGTGCCTTCTTCTTACGTCTGTTTTCTCTCGCCAAAAGCGCATTTCTGTTGTGCACATTTGGATTGGGTCGCCTAGTTGGCATTCGAACTTCCCGATTAGCATTCGTACCGCTTTTCACGGCCGATGTTGTACTTTCTTCACTATCCGTAGCGGAATTCGAGTCTGTCGAATCATATTGGTCATTGTGCTGCAATAACTGCTTGATTTCTTCCATAACAGCAATGTGACGAAAATGTTGTTGAAAAATTTTACAAACGGGAATCTTGTTTAGTATTTTGATCACTAAAAAATTTTCGCTGCTACTTTACCTTTTTAAATATAAATATTTTTAATTATTCAACCAAATAAAATTCCATCCACGTATATTACGTTTTGCAAACGATTGGAAAATTATGTGAAAATGGTGGCGTAATTTAACGAAAAGTAAAAAAAAAAATGCCCATAGTTGCATTAAGAGTTCTACAAAGTTGTATTCATACGTGCTTAAATAACAATTTTCAATCGCTAATTTAGAAAATTTTTGTATATTACCAATAATTTATACAACAACAACACAACAGTTATTAGAGGAGCAACAATTTTTTTAAGAAATAAGAATTGCTTACAAAAAGGGCAATTTACGAGAGATTATTGCAAGTACTTTTTCAGTAAGTTAATCGGGTATACGAATTAATTGGTCTAATTGGTCCCGTTCTTTGCCTTTAACAAGATGGCAGCGCAAAGGTCGTAATCCACGTAAATTTACGCTCTCTGGCAGCGTTGCGCCAAATATTATACAAAAGCGAAATGCAAAATAAGGAAGTAGCCAAGTTATGAAAAAGAAAGAATAAGGAAAATTTGGACATTACAGCAAATGCTGGTTGGATAAAATTCCACAGTAGCAACGGTCATCAAAACTTGTTGAATACTTTGGGAAATTGCAATTCACAGGAGTATCAAAATTTATACACTGCAACTAACTCAGAGTGGAGTCATATACCAAAAGGTTCCGTCACCACTCCAGGAAGTGGGGAGTGCAGTGAAAATATAAAATGTATACCCGCGATACGGAATTGCGCCGATTGCAGTCCAACGATGTAAACAGGCTGGCAGAGACATTGGGTTTCGATGGTGGGCGTAAATTGATGGAGACAATACCTAAGCATTGGTCTAATCAACATACAGTTAATGTGGGGGAGTCAACAAGAGATAGCCATAAATGGAATGGCACTAGTGTGGTTGAATTAAAGTATAAACCCGAACAAGTGCGGTTAATAGAAGAGGCAACTAGGCAAACTAGTGGTTGCTACTTTGCCGAGATATTAATTCAAGAATGGAGTACTAGTGGACGGAAACACGAACGCCCAACGGTTGGTCTTCTGCTACAATTGCTGATAAAGGCTGACCTCTGGAATGCTGCTGATTTTGTGGCAGAACATTTTCTGAATGGCAAGTAAAATATTATTTACAACACAAATATGCATATATTATGCATACATATATATATGTATATATTCGAAGAAAGGCATTGTTTACTGAATTTTAGTTAAAAAAAGTAAACGATCAGTTTTTATGTTTTCAATTTGTTAAAGAAACCAATCACACATTGACATGCACATACTAACATATCTTTAAGCAAACTAAAATTCCCCTGAAAAACCATCTTCGATTTTTCCAAGTGAAAGTAATGGGAAAAACCAAATTCTTTGTAATTGAAAATTTTACTACCGATTAGCAACAATAACAAATAGTGTGTCTCAATTTTCTAGGCTAATTTTTAGCTTCTTAATAATTGAAATAAGCGATTGAACCACTGTTATCAATGATTGCAGTGCATACGTATAAACAGTGACATGAATCGATTGATTCATGAACACATGCTTGTAAGGAGAATTGTTTGCTTGATATGTGATACATATGTGAATTAATGACATTTATTGCATTATTTTATTTATTTATTTATTTTTCAATCAACAGAAGCAGCACCTGAACGACCGTTGGATGGACCGGGTGCAAAAGTCGACATATCTATCCCAACAGAATGTTTCGGCAGTGTGGCAGATTTCGTAAACGACTCTGTTGGCTTCCCAGACACAGAAACAATTAATGATAATGCAAATTTCGTGGATGGATTGGGGGACCACAATCGAGATTATTACACGAAAGTTTCTCCATTCAGCAAGGACGTGAATAACACAGCACCGAAGCCCCCACCAAGAACACGCTCTGCACGACAACAAAATACAAAGCAACTTCTCCATCAGGAACAACAGTTACAACCACAAACGCTAACAGCACAAACCAATAACGAAACTGCTATTGTGGACGCTAATGGTCGTATTAAGAGGAATCAGAGAGATGAAACTGTAGATACATCAAAAGAAAAAACAAATTTCAACTTATCTTTAGGCGACAATGTAACTGCTCATAATATACCAGAGTTAAGCGATTTGCTTTTAGTTGACAGCGCTCTTCATTCAACTGAAAAGCCAAGGGATCGACACAACGAAATCCCTATGCTCTCTATACTGTGTTGTAATACCGCCGAAGCATCAGGTAAGATACCTAGTATGCCAATCGCTACTTCAACATCGAATGCAGCAATACCCCTAGGTCACAATGCAACGACTACATCTGGCAACACACCGAATATACCAATTATTGCTACAACTTCGAGTGTTGCGTGTCCTTTAATGGCCGTATCATCGGGTTTGGCTGCTAGCTTACCACTGCTCACAGAACTTAATATGGGCTCGGCAAGCGGTGAAGTTGTGAATTCTGCGATGCAAGAAATAAGCTCAAGAAGATGTTCTAATCCAAATCAGTTGCAACATCGAACAACTTCGCCTTCGCCAAATGTTTTAAGTGACGGTAGTCGCTGCAGTAGTTTAAGTAATGATAGCTTTGACGATGACGACGAAAACGACCTTAACGGTATTAACATGTCGGATGCGGGTAATGTCGATATTGAATTAGCGGATGGAAATTCCGGAGATCAAAGCCTGCCAAACTTAAGTGTTTTTGGGAGACAAAGTCCAAACAATGACTCAAGCTTGACAACGGTTACATGTACCAGTGGTGAAAATAGCTTTGAGCTAAGTTTGAACGAATCGAGCTCAACCTCTACAACCGATCCGACTGCGCAAAGAAAGTAAATTTATATTTTTGATTCTTGCATGGGTATTATGAAACAATAGTTTGAATTACAACTGCATTCCAAACATAAAAGAAAAAGTTTCGAGGAAAAATCCAATTTCCTATTATATTGGTTGTTGATATAAAAACTATACATATAACTGTAATTAAAATTAATATGTATATCGGTACGACATTTTAAAACAACTTCCAATTACAGCTTACTGAATTTTAAATGACAACGGAATCTACGACGGTATGAATTCCAAATCTAAAAATATATTATTGTAAATTGTAAAATATAAATACAAAATCATTCACCTATTCTCTTTAAAAGAAATAACATTCATTATTTTTTAAGAAAAAAATATTTATTTACTTTTTTCGTTATTCAGGTGCAATTAGAGATTAAAACTACTCAACTTTTTACAATTTTAATTAGTTTGTATTAAAATGTGCTTTAAGTTAATGAAATTCACATTTGTAAACTATCGAAAATCATAAACTAATTACGATAAACGAAATAATAAAATAAGTTAATTAAATTAATCATTTGAACTGTTTATCGAATGCAATAAAATTAACCTAAAAGAATGTTACGTTCATTTAGTTACAAGGTTTTTTAATAAAGTTAACTCAACTTGTCTGTGTCGCTACAAATTCCAGTACGCAGAAATACATCTCTGGTCATATTCTAGATGGCTGAAAAAAGGTAAAGAACAATGAAAACAAAACAAAAAAGATAGAGTTGACACATCACAGAGAACTTTCAATAACAAAAAGGAGCTGAATATAAATATAGAGAGAGTTTCAACTAAAATAAAATTTGCGAAAATAATATCGTCACGAAATTAAGAGTTATATTTTGTGCTATTTTCTTTAATTTTTTCACAATTTTTCATCAAATGGACGAGTCTGAACTGCTCTTCAATTTGTTCTACCTCTTATTATGCATGTGCATTATATACCCACCCGAGGAGTTCCAGCGACTCGGATTAAGCATCGAACAAATATTTATGAGACTATTAGGAGATGAAAACATTAATTTCGTGCATTATCATCAAAAGCGTACATCGTTAAATCTGTTTGTGCACAGTTGTCTACCCGCATTATATTTTCTTATACACAAATTAAAATTCTCAGTATTTGCCGTTCGCGAGCCCCCAGAGGATATAGAATTGGATCCTGATTTTCCAATGCCACAAGAAGCTGTAGCATTCAAGACACTTACCTGGAAAGTTGCACAACGGTTTAGTTTAATGGCAGTTTTGGCTGTTCCGGCTTTAATATTCAATTGGCGGCAACAAAATTGGCGTCGCCATCCCATTAGCCAAACGTTATTGAAATTCTCAAATGTACCAGATAATTTTCAAGCGGTAGCAAGTGATATAAGTACCGAATTTCGCAGGTAAAAGTATTAGAATACAACAATGAATATGCCTGTTTATGTTTACAAATTTATTTACAGACTCGATATCTACAAAAAGAAATTAAATTCAATATCTACTGTTATTGCAACCGAAAATTGGATAATTAAAACTTCACTTTATAATGTACATTTTGCTCATCAAAGTGACACATCACTCATTGTTGCCAAGGTATTGAATGGAGTATGATTGAAGTTATTTATAGTAGTATTTAAATGTAGTATTTTTTAAATACTAAACACGTACTTTTAATTTCTTTGCATCCCTATAGACTGAGACATATAACGTTTCCCAGGACACAAACGATACTCTACAAATGGTTAGTATAAAAGTAAAACCTAATCGGCAAGGAGTGGCAGATTTTCACATACGCATTAATGCCTTAGATTTTCGGAATCTAGAAGAGCGTATAAGCCGACCAATTGTCATACCAGAAAACATACAATTCCATCGTAATGTTATCGATCGTTTTATAGACGTCTTCAAAGAGCAAGTAGCGAAAAATCCAATATATAATGCTGATCGCATTACGGAAAGATGTTTCGCTTGCATGATTGCTGAGCCAAATATAAAAATTCACAAGCAATGTGATGATGTTGATCGTGACGGACGACCGCTGTCAGCTGATAATACCTGTACAAATTGCTACTGCCGGCCAATGTGGTGTGTGGAATGCTTGGCTCGTTGGTTTGCTGCACGTCAGAGTGAGCACGATCGCGAAGTCTGGCTTGAACAGAAATGTACATGTCCCATGTGTCGTGCCAAATTTTGTCTACTTGACGTAAGTTACATCGAAAGGACGGACATGACGGAAGCGCATGAACCGCAGGCGTGATAACTATAATAACTAGGATATTATATAAAGTGTTTTATTAAGGGTTGATAAAAACTGTCAATTACGCCAATTTATATGATAACAACAAAAGAATTTAGGAATCTGTTAATGGTTTTTTTTTTTTAATCCAGCTTATATTTTATTTGGCCTATAATATTTCATTACATTTATATTTTATAGAACATGCTTATAAATTTATTATTATTATGCATTCAATAAACATGAAAACTACTCATAAATTTAATTTTCTAAAGGCAAAAGCTTAATGTCTAATAAGTTTGTAACTATCACGTTTTAATACTTTACGATACATAATTTATATACATATTATTACATGTATGTATAATTGAAATTAAAAGAAAAGTGAATAAAAGTTTGGTTAGTGCCTACATACTCGTACACTTATTATTAGTAAGCTATTTGATTGGAAATTTTTTTTTGAATACTAAATGGAAAGAGTTTATGTTTGGGCACACAAAAAGTTCTTTTGTTGCATAACTTTTACACAGTTATTATACGTGTATGTATGTATATTAAAACATTTTGCATTTACATCAGTTTATATATGTGATTACTTTACGGTCACGACATTGCTATTTCAGTAAGACAATACTCTTAATGAGGGCTTTCTATTACGAACAAATTTTGGCACACATTTAAGACTAAGAAAAAAATACAAAAAATAAAAATAAAAGAATATAAAGGAGAAAATGAAAATCAACTATTTCATTATAGAGTTAATGCTTTTTTATGAATGCTTAATTTAGCTATTAAAAGAGTTTTATTAGATATTTCTTAAAGTATTGAATTTTTTTTATAATTAATTTCACGAAAAAATAAGTTATGTTAAATTTTACCAAAAAAAAAAATACAATAAAAAAGTTATATACTAAACTCGATTACAAAAATAACGTTTTCACATGCCTTTCAGAATTAATCTTACTTATTATAAAAAAAACATACTATATATATATAATTTGCGTAATGTATGCAGGTGGCATCTATAAATTCGTTTCATAGTAACTTTTGTAGCTCTCTGTCTTTTCACGCATAGACGCATTTCTTGAACCCGAGCTGGTGGAGGCTGATGGCATGGACTGCGATGAGAATAGTTTACTGGACATTGCTGACGACTGGCGATAAGGGTTCTGAAATTAAAAGAAAAAAATTATTGTTAGATAATTGTTTCAAATTTATTGGAGAACTTATTCATTACAGTTATAAAGCAAAACAAATTTTGTGTATATTAATCTAAAAACATCCACATGTTGATGAAAAGTAGAATGGCATTATTTTTTCGACTTAAGGCCTAGTTCCACTAAAAAATTTTCAAAAATTCGAAATTTTTTTCCTGTAAATTGCTAAAAAAAAATACTCTTAGATGTTATATAGAATTATTCCCGAAGGTCCGCAACGCCAAGAAATAAGTATAGAAGACGTGAGAGCGGAGCGCGCCAAACGGTAAATTACACAATCGCCTTTTTGTCGAAACCCACGTCATTTAAAAAAATATATATTTATATTTATATTTATTTTTTATATACAGCGATGTCTTCTAACATGAAATCAATGATGTTATATAACAAATAAAAATTGTGAAAAATTTTACGGTAAAGTTTTATATGAAAATTTCAGAAAAGGCTGTTACAGACTTAACAAATTTAAAATATTTTATTAAAATTTTATTTTATTTTTTAATAATTTTTGAATAATTTTCATACAAATATAGCCCAAAGGTATTAATACTTTTTCATACGCTCTATTTAACAAAGTAAACAGTAGACGGTTGTTACGTATGTGTGTATGTAGGTATGTACGTACATGCAAAGGTACATACATATATAAAATAAGTGCATATGTTTGTAAATAGTACTTACATACATAATAAACACACGCATGTAGAAATAAGCGACAAGTTTGTGTGGATTTGTGATACATCTTATCAAATTTTTGTTATTGCCTTATTATTATATTATTATTCCCCAGACTGGTAATCCAAGCAATATTCATTTGTATATAAACATACATATACATACATATGTATTTGAATGTGTATGGTATTTGTAATAAATTCGCATTATGAGGAAACTCATTGAGTGAACCACACACCCTAAATATTTTATTATACCTCTGATTCTTTGTTATTCCCTGTGTTTTTAAGTTCGTAAACAAATATTGCCAAATAAACAATTAATTGTTTATTACTCTTTGGGAGTTGTGCAACTACATATGTAATTGTTTGCACTTGAAAAGAGTTTATTTTGGTTGCAAATAATATTATATGTATATGTATGTATGTATACTAGATATATATAGTGAAAGGTGTTTGCATAAGGATTTACTACAAAGTCAAATTGTAATTAAAATAAGTTCTAATTTTTTTTTTTTGCTTATATATTTTGAGTTTCATTTTTTAAATACGATAACCAAAGCAAATTTACACACGGTAGTAGCAAGAATACAAAAACAAAAAGCCTGTGTATTTTGTTTGTGTAATCGTAGTAGCGATCGCTGAAGCGATATTCGGCCGAGCTTCTCCTACAATTTACGGTTCTGCGTCTTGATGTTTTTTACAACAGCTACAGGGTCCTACAGTTTATACTAAGCCGCCTCCGAACTGCAAGGCTATCCACTAAGTTACTACGGCCGCCGAAATTGAATAGAGACCAAAATTTACTAAGTTCAGTTCTACGTGTATATATATATACATAAGCGGTCAAAATAATAGCAGTGCTAAGTACTAAAAATTCAAAGTAAAAGATAGAATGATTTTCCAATAAATTTTTTCGATTATTTGATTTCAAAACTAACTTCTTTTATTCCAAAATACAATACTTAGACCTAAAAAGCAGTATATATCAATGATAATATATTATTTACAATACTTTTGGCATTGTTCAACCATGTCCATTCAACTACGCGCCAAAGATCGTTGTTATTGGCCGGCTTTGCATGCCAATCTATTGAGGTTAGCAGATTGTGTTGGCCAAACGATCACCGCTACCTTATTTGCCAGAAACTCCTGTTTCGCCATTTAGCGGGTTTCGGGTCGAGTATCCATTATGCAAGTTACGCGGTATATGGAGGCTGATCTTAATTTGAAGGGCAAGCCCAAATCATGGTACCCGATCCATCATACTTAACGGTATTTAAAGTGTTTCGGGAGTTGTATTCAGTATTGGGTTTTAACCTTACTTATTGTTGTGTACCCATTCCGCCGTTGCTATTATTTTGACCGCAGTTGTATACGTACTGCATTCTCTTCAAGTGTCTCGTATGCATTGTTCTACGAATTGGTTCTCTATAAATTGCGATAACTTTTGTTCGCGTTTGTTATTTAAACTGGTTTGTGCAAGGGAAACTAAATTGCATTATCTGTAGATAATTCGCATTTACCTGTGACTTCAGAGCTCCACTTTTGTTGGTATGTTGAATAAACTTTAAAATGATGGATGTCTCTGGGATTCCCAACTACTTAAATACACTTGACTTGTTCATACCCAGCAACTAATTTTAAATTTATTTTTAGACAATAACAAGTGTTAAGTGATGTAGTTAGTAATGTGTGTTATGCTGCAACTACCCATCTTACATACCTTCCGTCCATTGCAACCTATCTTATGAGAGCGCCATGTAAATGAAAAATTGTCACCGCTTGCCCATGCCGTTACTGACGGTTGTCCCATAGAAAGCAGCGGCGATATGATTTTTTCCGTAAAACCGGCTCGGCACTTTTCCCGCTGTTATACAAGGTTGCCAGTACTGACTTTTTTAAACTAATACTAAATAAACTGAGGTACGTATAATGTGTAGTTTTTTTAAAAGAAGAGAAAACTGAATTCGTAATTAATATTTATTACCAATCAAATATAAATGATCTATTTATATTTGATTTGTGTTTATATTCGAACATATAAATTATGAAATTTGTTGACGAAAATTATAAATTTGTTTAAAAGTATGCAAACACATTGGCAGCTGGCAACATTGCGCCGCCGTTCGCAGCGTCGATAACTCGTGTATGTACATCGCTCTTCCAGTCGGCTGTTATGGACGTTAGCTATGTAAAATGGGTAGTTGCAGCATTACACTGTGGAGAGTCATGGGTACGAATCCTTCAAAAAATACACCAAAAATTATAGAAAATAAAATTTAAAATTTCTTTTTCTAATTTCTGTCACCTCACATCTGGAAATGCCAATTCGAGCACATTTCGCAAATATTCTGAAAATAAATATATTTTAAATATTTGTATAGAAGTGATAGCAGCTTTATTCTGAATTTCCAGGCCGCTGCTGATATAAAAGTAAAATTTTCTTGATGATTTTATTTATTTGAGATTTCTCCTGATTTCTCCATAGATACCCTTATGTCTAGCATTTTTTGAATCTTCAATATTTGAGCACACAAAGCAGTTTATTTCTAATCTACTCTGCAACCCTCTAGAAAATGGTTTTAGGAGCTTTTCAGTTGGTGCGCTTTATTTTATGATCGATTTATAATTATTTGCAAAATTTCTAAAAAAAAAGGTTGTATGTACATATATATTTATATATATACCTATACCTATGTACATGTATTTTGTGTAGTCATATACTGATATCAAAGTTGTGATTGTGTTTTTGACACTATCATTTCATCTTATCAGCAACCGTCTCGATAACTTTTATTAGTGCAAAAATGGAAATTAAGAAATTTTTGTTGTAATAAACAAAGAAATCGTTCTCCTCCATCAACATTTGCAAATTCCGTGATTTTTTGCTGGTTTTGTTATCAGCACATGTACATATATACATATAGGTATATATAACCTTGATATACAGTAATACATGAACCAATAGCTCTGTTCGGTGAGAAATGTCAATAAAAATTAGTCAGTAATGATATCACAATTGCAAATTTTACAGACTTTTTGCCTAACCGAACGCGATTCAATAAAATTTAGTGGCCACCAGCTCACCGAACAGGACTAACTAATATTTTGCGTTGATAAAAGTTCATACGAAAGTTCAAGGAGCCCAGATATGACCAAACATTCAAAATATAGAAAAATTAATTTTACTACTTACACTCGCCCCTCGGCAGGATATGTCAAATCCGCCGTGCGGTTACAAAGCATCAAAGGGTGATTCATTTCGACTTTTTTAAAGAAAAAAAAAACAGAAAACTTAAATATAATGCTGGCCGCGTCTACGTCTCAGATGGTCCATCCGTTGAGACCAATTTTCGATGACTCCTTCGAGCATTTCGACTTGTAACTGGCGAATGACACACGTGATGTGTTGCTCCAAGCGGGATTGTCCGCATAGACTATAGATATTACATATCCCAACAGGAAAAATTCTAATGGTGTGATATCACTCGATCTTGGTGGCCAATCGACCAGCTCCAAACGTGAAATTATCTACTCATCGAATCGGCTTCACTTCTTGCACAAACTGTATTTTGTATGCTTTCAATTTAAGATATCGACGATAATGAATGCTAGATCTCAAAATGGGTGATGGACTCACGGGTAATCTGCCAAAAAAGGCTATTGAAAAAAGTATCTCTACCTCTATATAAAAGTACACGTACATATGCTTGCATATGCCAGCTGCTTTAATTGAATTCATATACATACATATATAAATTTTAAAAGATACACAAGTGTTGTTGGCCCTTAAAAATTTGTCTACAAGACAGAACAAGTTGCGACACTTGCAAGCATTCATGAAATTAACATTTTCTCAGAAATATAAGACATAATGAAATAGCAACACACATGTACGTGTATGTACGTACATCAAATGTGTTTGACTTGTTTTTAAATATTTTATCGCTAAAGTGAATAATAATTTTTCCACCTTAAAAGAAGTAAAATAGAACTGAAACTTGTTGAAAAAAATCGCTAGAAATTTTTATGAAAAATCGTATTTTTGTCTAGAGATCAACTAAGAGCGTGATTAACTCAACAGACACTAGAAATGATAGAATGATACATTCCAAAAATTGTATAAAACACTTGTTAAACTTGAGAGAACTTAGCTCTGATTATAAGCTTATCTAAAAAATATTTGTCAAATGAATTGAAACCCCATTTAAACTTTCGCTTAAAAATTTCTGGTACCGACTCATCGGATATCGGCATTGACCACATTTCTGCTCCATGTAGTAGGATGCGAATAATTAGCGGCTTGTAGAGTGTTCATTTGGCGAGAGAGAACTTTCCTTCACTATACCTATACACAAAATTCATTGAGCTCTTGGTATAAACTAGAACTTTAGATACCCGGATATGGAACAGTGCGAGAACGTTCGTTGCTCAACGGCTCGAATACTCAATTGTTTGTGTGAAATTCTCGATATTTTTCACAATTCGAGCAGTAGAATAAAAGTTTTCAATTTTCTTTAGCATTTCCATGAACATATCACTACGCTTGAATAAATTAAAAATTATAAAAAAAAAAGTTCGGAGAAGAAGAAAAAAGTAAAAATGAAAATATTTTCGTCCGCAATGGTCGTGAAAGCTCAAAATGCTCGAGTTTGCGCTCGTAAATATTCTAGTAAAGAACATTGAACAGGTGTTCGAGTACTTGTTTTTCAAATGTGCCACCAAAATCTTGAGCTCTGGTACATTCGATAATTTATTTATTTTTTTCCTGACTCTCTGAGATGAAGTTTGCTGTATGAGTCTTTTGTATTCTCACTCGCAATCTTAGCTTTATTTGCTCGTTTCTCAGCATTTCATCCTGGTATGCTAGTAATATATTTTACTTCTGAAGATTTATAAATTTGAAGGGCGGAAATATTTTTCCTGAATAATATTATTTCCGCAAACATTTTCGACCGAGCTCCTCTTTCAATTTGTGGTGAGCGTCTTGATATTTTTCCAGCAGATGGAGGAACCTACAGTTTATACCAAGCCGTCTCCGAACGACCGATGTTTTTTATGAGGTGCTTTATATTTCATGTCAGAAATAAAAGATATGTTATCGGACCTATGTCAGTCAAAGCACACTACGGCTATAATTCCCATGAAAAGAAGGATTACGTTGATTAATGCCTTAAAACAGTAGTCTGCTTTAGAGGCCTCAAAACATTCATCTTTTTTAAATCTATTCTAAAACTATTCAAGAAAATTTGAAATTGGCCAATTTGACATATTTTAGAAGCTAGAGCAGTTTTAGTGCCAGCAGCTTCGAATACTAGGACAGAACTTTGAAGCACGTTTTCTCGATTTTTCATTTTTACAAGTCTTAGGAAACGGTGCCGGTGAAATTAACTTTTTTCAAACTTCGAAAAATTTTAGAATTTCCCAACTTCTTCAATATTTTTCAATGTCATAGAGAAGACCCACTCATAAAAATTAAAAAAAAAAAGAAATTTGGTTCGATTGTTTCAGATGCATCGCACGATCTCCATCACCGGAACCGTTTCACGAGCTCAAACTGAAAAAAATTTCTCCTTGCATTAGCATACACAAACATTCCAAACCCACTATCTGGTAGAGAAAGTGCGCCATTGTTAAATAAATAGCTACCTAAGAAGTAAATGAAAATCTAACGACTTAAAATAAATTAGATTTTTTTTTTAATAGATCGTTCCCAGGTCCTCTTCCGGAAGAAAAAGTGTTCGCCATATTGATTTAAGTCTACAGGGTCCGTCATCTAACATTTTTTTTTTGAACTAGTGGTTATTTTGAGTGTGGTAACACTGATGTTACATCTGATTTGACAGAAAGTTAGTTTTATCCTTCCGTTGAACGAAAATGGTTGTGTATACGATTGAGGAATGGGCAGATGAGCGCTTGGCCGAAGACCCAGAATTTTACCAAAAAATCATCTTTTCCGACGAAGCTCATTTCCATCTTGGCGGCTACGTCAAGAAACAAAATTGTCGTATTTGGGGGACGGAAAACCCGCGGCATCATTGGCCCATTTTTCTTCGAAAATGCGGCAGGAGCCGCCGTTACGGTCAATGGCGAACGCTACCGCGCCATGTTAACGGATTGGTTCTTCCCGGAAATCGAAGAGGAGGACTTGGACAACATTTGGTTCCAGCAAGACGGCGCTCCGTGCCACACAGCCAACGTTACGATCGATCTTGTGCGCACTGTTTAAAAAAAAAAAAGTTACGTGGCGGACCCTGTATATCTAGCTCTACACCAAAAGTTATGGCAATCAAACGATAAATAAAAAAATTCTAATAGATATGTCCTAATTCTATTTACCGGAAGGAGAAATCTTTACCATGTCAAGTTGGGCAAATAACTAACTTTGTACTAAATTTCATGAAAATCACATTATTTAAAATGAATTCGATCCTTTTTAAATAGTTTGGTCTTAGGTCGACATACCGGAAAATCCTTGGCTATGATATACGAGGCGTGATCAGAAAATATTCGTTATTATCGTTGTTTCGTTGTTCGATTTGAGCTTTTTTTCTGTTATGTTGGTACACATGTCTGTTATATATGTTAGCAATATCAGCTATTTTGGATTGTCAGTTTGTTTTTCACAGATAAAAAGATTAATCGTGTTTTAGTCTGTTCTTCGATTTTTTACTATTCGAAAAAATGAATCAAAGAAACTAAATATATTAAGTTTTGTGTAAAAAATGAAATTAAATGCGCAAGGACATTTGAAATGTTGACTGTGGCGTTTGGCGAGTCTACTATGAGCAGAACACAAGTGCAATTGTTGTATAACCGGTTTAAGGAAAGCCGAGAAGATGTCAATGACAATGCTCGTCCTGGTCGCCCGAGCACGTCAAAAACCGATGAGAACATTGAAGCAGTGAAGAAAATGATTTTGGATAATCGTCGAATCACTATCAGAGAAGTTGCTGAGGATGTTGGCATCAATACGGAATACTACCAAGAAGTTATGCGCCGTTCGTGCGAAACTTCGTCAGAAACGCACAGTTAACAAAACCGTTATCATGCCTTAACCACCGTTTGCTAGGATTGAGGAGATATAAGAAAAATCGAAACAGGAGCTATTGTCGATACCAAAAAAAGCGTTTCAGAAGTGTTCCGAGGATTGGAAAAAACGTTAGCATAAGTGTAATATATCTGAGGAGGATTACTTTGAAGGGGACAAGATAGTTATTGATGAATAAATAAATACTTTTTTCTAATCACACTTCGTACGCGGATTCCTTCTCCAAGTTTCAGGTCTCTAAGATCAATGGATTAGGCTGTGGCTTGACCCGTCAGTCATTCAGAACAAAGCCTTTTACATATATGTAAATTCGTAGCTTTAATCACTAACAAAAATATAAAATATATTAAACAATAATTCTTTTAGACGTACGAGTACGTATATGTATAATGCCACTTGTCTTATCTACCAACAAAAAACTAAAAATTAATAAAATCGATTAATACCGTGCACCAGTATTTGTGCTGAGCGGACAAAGGCCAGACCAATAAGTAATGTTTAAAGACAAAAATACAAATATACAGACTGATTCCAGAATTTTCTTTACAAAAAAGTATGTTTTCATCAGCCTGATCAATTGACATTTTATACCCGTATATACATACATACGAGTATACAAATTAGTATGTACATACACACTAACATGCATGCATGTATATAGGCAGATGCGGCACACCTTCTTTGGGGTGTCGGAAACCACAAACAGAAGGTTCGTTGATGTTCTGCATTGTGTAAATAATACCTACAGACTGATGATTACGTTCTGGGAAATTACCCGCATTTATTACAATTTTGTACCTATATACGTGTATGTATATGACGCCAATTAAATGAAACACTTGCAAAACCTTTAACAATTTAATTACGATGGAGTTTTTTTGTTTTTGTTTCATTTTAATTTTGCTTGCAGATGCAAAATTACTTGTTATTTTTTCTTGTTTTTTGTTGTAATGAAAGAAGAAGGCTTTTTATAGCCATTTATTCATACAAACACATGCATATACTGTTTTTATAAGTGATATGGGTGTCTCTTCGTACAAATTTAAAAGGTTTCACAACAATATCGGTGAACTTCCGTTTCGTGTTGTTGCGGGTAGATTACCTTATGAAGTGAAAAACGCATATACCATACAAATACATACATATGTGCAAATGTGTGTACAATATGTGAATATATGTGTATGTATGTCGATAAGTGTATTTATGGAAAAAAGTATTATTCTCGTTTTCAGTTCAATTTCGGTTAAGTGTGCACAAAATTAATTTTAGACGCAATATATTATAATATTCGTATACATATGGTGCATACTCGCACATACATACATTTATATGTTTTTAAATACAATACAAAAAATTATCTGAATTTACCTGATGTTTCGTGGGTGGCAGCTTACTCTTACCTTTTCTGAAATTATAAGCGATTGCTTGTGTGGGCCAATATGAGTTCATGAGTGCAAACGCAAACATACTTACTCATATAGTATATACTTGTATGCACACATATCAAAGGTTGCAAGCCATAACTGCCAAAGTCATGTATTTAAATTTTTTACGCTCTGTTGTGCTATGTACAGAGAGTATATTAAGGGGGTAAGCTGGTCTAGAATTTTTAAAAAAATTTTGTCTTAAAAGGTGCTTTAGGGTCTTAGAAATAACATACCATAAATGGATACCGGTAAAATGTCTAAATCCAAATTTTTGTCCTATGTCCAAATTTTTCATTCGGCGGTAGTGCTTCGCAAGTATGGTATGCTCCGAGCGCGTTAATGCTTTAAACGCGATTTTCTCGAAATCATTTTTTTTTAAACTGGCCGAAGACATAACTCGAACAAATCTTCACAGATTCTTATGAAATTTTGACAGTACATTCGAAAATCCAGAGACGTACCTATATATGATTATATTAAAAGGAAAAATTTGAGAAGTGAAAAACTTTTCGTTCGTTTCGTGGGGTTGGCATCACCCACTTTTTGAATAAATAGGTATATCTAAAATTATATATAATATATATATATATATGTATATATATATGTATATATATAATTATCATGCCCCAGTGCTTGCAATTTCTTTATCTAACTCCTCCGAAACGGTTGGACCGATTTTTATGAAATTTTTTAACACCTTTTTTCACACCGAGAAGTGGACCAGGGACTAAGTAGTTCAAAATTCATACGTATTTATGCTTAGCTTTACTTTAGATTTGGTGAAACTTTCGCTTACATTAACATGAACCATACTTATTCCTTCTGGACATGGATCAGGGACTAAACCTATTCGAAAAAAGCGTATTTATGATTCGATTGATTTGAAATTCAGTGCATAAGTAGCTATTTGCTTAGATTACCAGGGACACTACTTTTAGTTCAAATTACTATAAAGTGTTTTCCAACAAGAGGTGCTGTTTTGATATGCAAAGAAACTTTTCCCTTAAAAGATCGTTGGTTTCGTTGCCTGTGGGGCACTTGCCGCCATCTTGTTGAAAGTAAATGTTGTCCAGATCAATACCATAAAATTCCGGTCATAAAAAATTATTAATAATCTCTCGATAGCGATTCATTTTAGAAAAAATTAAAAAGAAAAACAAAAAAACAGTTACATTTTGAGCATGGAAAGGCTTTTCAACAATAAATCTTGGTTTTTCCGAACTTCAGCTGATACAATTTTGTCTTTAGAGGCAAGATGATTTTTCGATGAAATTCTTATAGTAAATTTTAATAATTTCAATGCGTTATTGAAGGTTGTATTGTTCCATTTTTATTATTGGCCTAGCTTTTACTTGTCAAGTGTCAAAAGCATCAAAAGTGACATCTACCGGAATATCAAGTTTATTGAACCGTGTTCGGTGTGACAAATAGCCAGTTACTAGCTAATTCTTTCTGACATTTCTCTCCGTACAGAGAGAATAAATAACTCTCTGAACGAGTCATTAGGTTAACTTTTAGTACATCTGCAACCTCGCTAAATGGGAAACTCTTAAGTATATACCTACGTACATACGTGACAAGTATATTAAAATTGTTTTTCCTGAACTAAGAACGGCTGGACTGGTTCAGCTAAATTTTTATCAAATTATTCGTATTTAATAGGAATAGGTTTTTACCAAAAAAAAATGTAATTTTATTCCAGTTGAAATTTACTAAATTGGTAGCTTATCATTCATGTTAACAGGCTGAGAACGGTTCTTAAAAATTTTATTTGTGGTTAAATTTTTTGAATAGAAAACCCGACGTCGTTCAGTTAGCTGGAACTTTTCTTTCCTGAAACAGCTTACTTAATTTTAAGGGATGATTGTTTACTTCACTAATGCCTTCTATTAGAGGTCAAAGCGCGCGTATGAAAATTAAAAGGGATTTTGCATGATTTGTCTACGTGGCGTGTTCGCCTGTTGGCAAACTGTCTTTGCTGTTTGTTCTTACACCAAAAAACTAATGGGTTTCTATCATTTCGCATTAAGGTTTGTAATATCTATATTTTATTATCACTCTCAAGTTAATGCAAAGTCATTCTATAAAATTTTGTGCCTATAAATTCTCATTGCCATCGGACAACAACTACGCTTTTGTCTTATACGAGTACTCGTATAACAGACTTTTTTCAACTCTCCGCTAATCAACAGAACTCAACCAGACTTAATACCTATACTACAATACATACACGTATACGCAACTTTTAGAGAGCAAACAAAAAATTACCAAAAATGGCTGAAATAGACAACCTCTGATAAAACAGATTATTTAAAGAATTTATGGAGAAAAATTGATCTTCTTATTGGTTACGATAGTTATAGTGAGTTTAATTTAAATATCAGTTGAGTATCTAAGGTTCGATTCCATACAATTTTAGTCTTCCTTTTGTTGCTACAACGATAAGTGTAGCTTTTTAATTTTTAAACTGATCTCTTGAAAAAATTTGAAATGAGACTTAGGTCATTGTAGCCTGCGAGCACTTTAATTTATAATATATAATTATAGAAGAGCAATATTTGCATTTCGCTAGTAATTGACTGATAACATACTACTACATACTATGTGCATGAGTATGTAAAATTTGCAAGTATGCAATGTATGGTATTTTCAATGAGTAAATGTATATATAAGTATATATACGTACATATTTATATGCATTTGCAAGAAGCAATAAAGTAATCGGTGGCTTATTTTTAGGAAATGAGCGAAATTTTGCACAGCAAATAAAAGTATAAAGTACAGTGATATACCGATACACACATATACATACATACGTGTATATGTACAAGTAAGTACAAAAATACATAAATATCTATTTATTTATATAAGTGAACGATTTTTTCTACATCTACACGCTCTGAAAACAAAAATGATAAATGAAAAAAAGAGCAACAAAAACAACTTGAGCAGTGTTAATGAAAACAACAATAACATACATTAAAAATTATATGTAAATAAGTCAAGCAACTAGCCAAACTATCAAGTAGTAAGATTTATTTTTATATTACAATATATGTATGTACATATGTTCGTAGATATATTTATGCACATACATACATACATATATATATAGGTATATATTTATCCACGTACATATGTATAGACAAATGTGGTTAAGCAGTTAGTCAGCCAACCAGAAAACCCAAGCAACTCAACAGCTGACTTGCGACACACTTTGTCGACTTTGCAGCGGATGTGGCTACAATTGTTGCAGCAACTTAAATGTAAATGTTGTTGCATGGGCTCAAACAAAAACAACAAACACCTACTACAACAGCTATAGAAAAGGAATGAGTGTGGCAAAAAGTAAACAATAAATGTCGTGAATTTGAGTGGATTTACCTATATATAAATACGTTAGGTATATAATATACTATTGTATATATCTTAGAGAAATGTATATGTACATATGTATGTGTGTATATTCAAACCCACAATTACTCAAAAAATGGAGTAGTACTAGTATCTAGTAGATTTGTAAATACATACATATCTATACATTAAGATGGTCCAAAAAAGTTAATACCTACACATTTACTTTTCGTAATTTTTTCCACTCTTGCTCTTTTTGAGCGTTGTCATCCATTTGTTAAAGAAAATAACTTTTAAGATAAACGATTAAATAAAAGCGAAAAGTGAAAAGTTCGCAATCAGGATATTCCAAAATCCCTAAGTTGAAACGATACAATTACTGTTTATTAAAAACTTTTTTTATGCAACTTGTATTATAAATGTGTTACTTTGTATGGCAATATTACTTTATTTTATTTTATATAGATTTATATTACTTTATTTTATTTTTATTAAATCATTTTATTTTATTTTGTTTTATTTTATGTTGCTTTGAAAAATAAACTAAAGAATTTATGTTATTTTATTTCGCTTTTTAAAATATTTTATTTTATTCCTATTTTTTATTTAGATTTATTTTGTTTTTTTTTTATTTTACTATATTTTTTTATTTGGTTTTTTTATTTTTTTCGTTCATTTTTTAATAATTAATTTTATTTAATTTATTATTATTTAAGTAAACTTTATTTTATTTCACTCTAATTTATTTTATTTTTATTTTATTTTTTTATTTTATTTAATTTTATTTGTTTTCTCTTTTTTTTGTTTTATTTTTAACATCATTTTATTTTACTTTTTATATTATATACTATATTGTTTTTTATATTTAATGCTGTTCTATTTTATTTCATTTTAATTTAGTTTACTTTTACTTTTTTTGGTTTATTTTGTTTTTTTTTTATTTTATTCCTCCTAATTTAAATTTTTTAAATTTTACTTTCGCTTACTTTACTTTATTTAGTTTGTTTTTCTCATTTTGTATTATTTTATTTCATTATTTTATGCTTTTATTTCGTTATATGTTATTTGTTTTAGTTTTAGTTTTGTTCATTTTCTTTGATTTTCTGTTTATTCTGTTTATTTTATTTATTTCTTATTTTAATAATTTATTCTTTGACTTTATTTTATATTATTAGGCTTTATTTTGTTTAATTATATTTGATTTACTTTTTTGTTTTATTTCATTTTATTTTTGCCATTAGTTTATTTTATTTTATTTTATTTAGTTTCTTTTTGCTTGATTTTATTTGGCTTAATTTTATTTTTCTTTATTTTATTTTGGTTCATTTCATTACTACTTTATTTTATTTTTATACTGCATTTTATTTTCTTTATTTTATTTTGCTTAATTTTATTTTTCTTTATTTTATTTTATGTTATTTTATTTTATATTATATTATTTTATATTATCATATATTATGTTATTTTATTTTATATTAATTTATTTTTATGTTTTTATTTTAGATTTTGTTATTTTTCATTATTTTATTTTATGATATTTTATTTTAGTTAATTGTATTTCACTTGCTTTAGTTTTTTCATTATTTTATTATATCTTATTTATTTTATTCCAGTTCGTAGGTGCGTCTTGTAGTTTTTTCAACAATTGGAAGGACTTACATTTTATTCTATGTCGCCTCCGAACGGCTTTTTTCTTTCTTGAGAAGAAATTATTTGGACTACTCTAAATGCATGCAAACGTTTAAACAATATACATTAACTCAAAATGACAACGCAGAACATTAGAAAATAATCTATCACCTTGAATTGAATATATTTATCGAGAGATATAAAGTTCAAGCCTCCAAGTAATTATTTTTCTGGAAATTGTGGAAACTTTTTATGTACACCCATACAAATTAACATGCATATAGGTATAATAATATTTTTTTATTTAATGTACATAAGTATATATTTTTTCCGTGGTCCTACCTTATCCGGCTCCTGCTTGTAATGTGGATTCATAGTGGCTGATGCCATGACACGACTATGACCCGTAACGGCAGCAGCGGCGGCAGCAGACGATGTCTTGGACGTTGCCGACATCCCATTGGGCATATTAACCGCATCGAAGAGTTTACCATCGACAACGTCGCGTTTACGATTTTTCGACTTGAAACGGCCCGAACGTGAGATTGTGAAATTGCGCCACTGATGACTGTATTCACAGCGTGACTCCTCCTCGTTCAGGATGCTGTCCAAGTAGCTAATCGGTTGTTCATGCGCCGTCATTGTCTTGCTATGGTTATGTGAACTTATGTATGTATGTATGTAGTTTGTTTGTTTGTGTGTATAAAAGTTGTTTAAGTACTCGAAAAAGTTGTTTCGCTTTCTTAATCTATTTTTTATGACTCAATTTTTTATTATTTTTATTATGTTTATAAGTCACTGTTAATTATATTTATTATTTCTTGTAATTAAAAAATCTTTCGTTGTTGGCTAATTTCACGGCAATTTTCTTTATCATTTATTTAAAAGCTTTATTATGCTTAAGTCTGTTTATATTTATATTTACTTGTTCATTTTCACTTTGCTCTATGAATGTATATATGTATGTATGTTTGTAGTTCATTTATCGTTGTAACATTTACATAAATGTTAAAGATAAGAAAAGTTCACACCAGCACAAAAACAATAACACTCAACTCAACTTGCATTAATTTCAATAAAAAAAAAAATTACTAACAATTTTTCATTTGTCCGATAACAAAGCAAATGTAGGCTGAGAGTTTGTAGCTCGCTCCCAAGTCAATTCGTAGTTGCCACAATCAAAGCATCATCACCATCATCACCAATAACATCACCACCAATCTAGTAAGCGTAACAGCAAAAGCAATAACACCGTTGTCGGTTGCTCTTCTGAATTGTATTATTATTAGTATTGTTGTTGTTGTTTTTCACTTTGTATATACCGTGCTGAATTCAATGATTCAAAGAAGAAGATCAAGATCAAGATCACACGTCGTATTTCTGATGACTTCTGTTGCTTCAGCTTCTGCTTCTGCTTCTGTTGTTTCTTTAGCTACCGCAAGTTCTATTTTTTAAGATTCTTCTTCTTTTTATTTTTCTTTTGCTTGCTATACTATTGTGTTTAACTTTGCGAGTTAACGTCTTGCTAATGATTGTATTTTGTTGCAGTAGCCGTTGCCGTTGCCGTTTGCCGGTGACATCCAACTGTACGGATGGATGGTTGCGAGTGCACTGTACGCTGCGCTTCTGTGCTCCACACCGTTGTGCGCTGCTGCTGTGTGAAGTTTTGTCAAAGTCAGTTGCTTCTCCCCGCGAAGTTCAAAAAATCAAGTCGAATATGCCGATACCAGTTAGCGCAAATATACACAAAAAGTTTACTGGTATATACATATGTACCATATATATGTATCTATGTGGGCAATCTTCACAACATACATACACGTACAAGCACAGAGATATATTGTACATAAAGTCAGTATGTACATTTGTAAGAAGTACGGTGCCGTGTTGTGTTATGACTGTTTTCCTTTTCCGGGGCCTTCTTAATGTCTTAGCAGCCCTGTAGGAAAAAGTGGAATGAACACCAATATCATATAAGAACGTTAGGTTAATTGGCTAAATTAATGGAAGTGTCTGAAATACAACTTAACCCATTTGAACTTTATACACATTGGAGCAAGCAAAGGCAATAGGTACTTGGCAGCTGTCAAATGGTATCTTCAAGCTGTCAACATACTCGCTTTTGCACATTAAAGCAGAACTGGTATTTGGTATTTGTTCGTGGAGAGAGAATTTTATTTTCAAATATCTACTCAGTACAAAGGGATAAGATTGATTATTTGCTTTTGATTTCTAAGCTGATCTCTCTGTTGGCTTTGAACCGCACGAAGAGGTACCTCCGAATACTGACGGCGTGTAAGCGTTACTCAGCGTCAGTTTGTATGACTGTTCTACGGCATAAATAAAATTCTAGAAGCGCCTCCATTTCCTGCTGGCAAAGGCTGTCTTAAACATTGACGAAGAGATAGTGTTTGTATTTTTTTCATGGGTTTTTCCTGAGTTGGAGGCCGAGAAGTCGAGTGGTTAGCATTGCATACACGTACTGCCATTCTGAAAACCAGGGTTCAAGTGATGGTTCGGCCAACCTCCAAAATTATGGAAAATTATTTTTTCTAATTGCGGTCGCCGCACGGCAGGGAATATCAAGCCCTGCTTCTGACATGAAATAGAAGCTCCTCATAAAAGGTCATCAGCTGTTAAGACAAGGTGTGATGTGAAGTATAAAACACGTGCACGTCACTCAAGAGCTCAACTGAGAACTAGGTTTGTCCATTCCTCCCCGTTCTTTGAAATTGGTCGCCAATAGCCACAGAGATCTTGTGATTTAGCACTTTGCGCACACATTTTCTCTGGGACCACGTGAAAGATAAGCTCTACGTCAACTGATCAACGTTGATTTAAGACATCAAAGGTAGAATTCGTGAAGCTATTGGGCGCATACAGCAACCAATTTGCGATTGGGTTGATATAGTTTTCCATTATTAATGGCATATTTCCCTCTTTACATTGAAATAAACATCCGATCAGTAGCACGCACTACTATCCAATTGGCGGATAGCGTTAAAATTAGTTTTGTCTAAATTTATATTCTTCATAGCATATTTTCAAACTCCGTAGGTTCGCATGTTCAAGGGTTTCAGTCTTTATAGCACTGTTCCAAAAATATCCTCGAGTTAAGTCACTATCTGCTCAATCGTAAAACGAATTAATGATGAAAAAAATATAACAATGCCGGAAATACTAAAAAATAATGACTACTTCGAAAACCCACCAGCTTTTCCTACATGGTACAATCACTTTATACAAATGAATAAGCATACGAACGTTAAAAAGTTAATGCCAATCTATGTTTGTTTGTAGTTTGCATGAGAAACGATCCAACTCAGCACGACCACTACTTACTCCTCCACCAACTCGCCTTCGCACCGCTTCGCACCTTTCCCACCTCACACTCAATACGTACACACTTTATTTGCTCACACCTTTTTCTCAGGTACGTTTACTCCAGCGTGCGTCACAGTCACAAACCATACCATCTCGCCTCCTTCAGCTCCCACCGCAAAACTTAACTTTATACCATGTCACCATATATACATATGTGCTTACAGACATACACGTATGTTTGTATGTGCGGATGTATGTGAGTATACGAATAATTGTTGTTTTCGTTGTTGGTGTTATCGTCTGGTACTTAAAAGTTGTTGTTAATTTTGCCGTGAACTGCAGACCGAACGCCGGTGTGTTGTGTTACGTGTGTGTGTATTTATACCTATGTGTGTGTATGTGTGCATCCAGCACCGTCGCGCACAGTGTAATGGCCTAATTAATTATTGATAATACGACTATCTTTTATGTGGTACATAGACCAAAGTCATTGGGTAACATATGTGTATAATCACATTGAAATGATCGTGTTGTTGTCACCTACTAATTGACCATTTCGTTGTAAGTTGAGAAGGCAAGAAGATCGTGGGGGGTGTGGTAAAATTATTTTTTACTATATAACAGAATTTATTATTATATAAAAGTGGCAGAAAAGATCCCTCGAAGATCATCTTACTTATCTGTTCTAAAAGTATATGTTAGGCGTTGAGGCAGATAATACTGAAGAAAAATGATTTACGAAAGATGAGGCTTGTTCTTTAGAGCTCTTTAGACATTAAGAACATATAAAAAGACTTTTAGTGTTCCTCGAAAGTTTCTTAACGTAATATTTATAAAATTGTTAAAATTCACTATAAAAATTTTATCGAAAAATCATCTTGACTGATGAGACCCATTTGCACCTCGATGACTACGTCAATAAGCAAAACTATCGCATCTAAGGCTGGGAAAACTCAAAATTTATCCTCAACGTGTAACTGTTTGGTGCGGTTAATGATCGATTTGTTAAGAGAAAAATTTTCAAACCGTGTTATCCTTCGAAAAGGTGATCGCAATTGACCACCGAGATTTTGTGATTTAACACCTTTACAACTTCTTCCTCTGAACCCATGTAAAAGATCGTTTTTCTGGACCTAGCAGTTTTTGTTAAAATTTTTGTTACCAATAAAAGTAGTATTCCCACCAAGTGTGATTGAGATCTGTTGATTATATTTATATAATTAGCACTTTTCGGCCGTGCTCTTCCCTCAATTGTTTTTTAATTAATTTTTCAACAGTTTATACTAAGCCGCCTCCAAAATTTTCTATAATTTTGAATGTTGGTCAAACCAGGAGATCGAACCGTGACATACCGCATGTTGGTGCACAATGCTAACCACTCGGCTATTGTGGTTGGGGGAAATGTGTTTCACTAAAATATCTCAATGATCACTTGAATGAGAGAACACATAGGGACCACGGACTTACAGACAGTCATAGCTTAGTCGATTCGCTTTGTCATTCTATGATTCTTGATTTATATACACGTATGTCCGTATCAATCAGGATTACTTTAAGCCGTATCCGATATACAATATGCCTTGAAGTATAAACACTTCTCTTCCCTAAAAGTGGAAATTTAAAAAGAAGATGGTGGAAAATGTTACCAACACCCTTACTTTGCTGTATTGATATTGATAAAAACTCTTAGTACTGAAACTGGACTACACTACGGCTAAAAGATCCTGAACTCCTTTTCGATCACAAAAAACTGAATTTTCGCGTAACACGGACGATGTCAAGAGCTTATTTAGGTCATTAACGCCCAATATGACCAATAGAACTGTCAATGTCATTTCTAAATACAAACATTTTTACTACAATTTCCTCAACACCAACCCACTGTGACAGTCTACGGCATAGTATGATGGTAGTAAATATAAAAATCATTTCGGCCGCTTTGTTTGTCGGCTCAATCGAGACCGGTCGGATCGGTATTGGCTTTTTGTGCGATAGGCTGAAGAGAAAGGAGAAGCCGCAACACTGTGGCGTGTATTAGGGATATACGAGGTGTTCGGAGGAGTAAAGTCTATGCACACACACACGCACACAACATGTTCACACTGACTTCCACATAAAGTAATAATAATAACAATATAATAATAATGGTAAGAGGAAAAAAGTCACAAGTAAAAAAGTAATGTACACTCACAACTGTTTGTTGCCTCCTCCTCTTAACGTTTTTTAACCTTCTTTCTTTTGCCTATTGTTATATATTTACTTATTTCTTCAGCAGTATGTATTTACATACGTGTGGGTTTGTGCCTGTGTGACTGTGTGTGTCAGTTTGTATATAAAGTTTGGCTTTTTTTTCAAATTATGATACTAAAATTTTCCCACTTTACGTTTTGTAGCGTTTTCGCTGTTCGAACGTTTTATTTTGTTTTAATGCTTTTTTTTTTGTTGGCGGGTTGGTTGGTTGGTTCGATTATCTTGAAACGACAGTCTACGTATTTGCTGTTCTTCATATTGTTTAGCGGTAGCACGTTGCTTTTTTGTTTTCATTAATGTAGATATGTATGTGTGGATATGTATGTATGTAAAAGTGAATATGTGTTTTGTTTGATTTTTGCATTTACGTTTATTGAAATTGTTTAATATATTATTCTCATTTTTATTATCTCAAACACTTAAACAAACAACGGTAACAGTAACAATTATAATAAATAATAATAAAAAAATGAAATAAAACACTTATAAACACGAGCAACGTTTGTTTGTATGAAAGTTTGTGTTTGTTTTTATAAATGTAGCTGTTCATATATTATATAATAAGGATATAAATACATACATGCATATTCGTATATACTTATGTACATATATAATCTATAAATATATGTATATGTACTCTATGTAATTTTGAAATTTTGGTATCATTGGCTTATTATACCTTTCATGTACATGAAATTGTATTTTAACTTTGTTCCATGAGAATTGATACCGCTCGGATCAGAATGATGAGCTGAGTTTATTTAGCCAAGCCCATCTGTACGTCTGTCCATTTTATTTTGATATTCAAATAAACTTTTCCCTTAAAAGATCGAGGGTTTCGTTACTTGTGTGGCACCTAGCGCCGTCTTCTTGAAAGTAAACGTTGTCCAGATCAATACCATCCAATTCCGGCCATAAGAAATTATTAATCATCTCTCGATAGCACAATCCATTCATTTTCGAACCAGTAATGTCCGATAACCCCGCCGTACTATAAACCACGCCAAACAGTTACATGTTGAGGATAAAGAGGCTTTTCAACAATAATTCTTGGACTTTTCGGTTTCGAGCTCTGCTTATTGATGTAGCCATCGAGGTGGAAATAGGCATCATCAGTCAAGATGATTTTTCGATGAAATTTTTGTAGTGAATTTTAATCATTTCAATGCGTTGCTGAAGCGGTATCCTTTCATTCTTATAACTGGCGTAGTTTTTACTAGTCAAATGTCAAAAAATTACAAGCTTCAAAATAGCAGTATTTTCAATATAACATCTCTTATTGGAAACCCTTTACGCATTACTTGGTAAGCAGATGTAATTTTATACTGTATTGATATATGTATATGGGAACCGGCCAGATCACACCACTATGAGGTTATCCATTTCGTTGTTTCAAAAGTACAAGAATGTATTTTGAAAAATCGTCCAACTACTCAAGCAATTGGTAGAATTTTAAAGGAGTTTGAAGAGGCTGGATCATTTACAAACGTCGGTTGGGTGCTTGAACAACAAGTAGTGGACGGCGATTTTTCGAAAAAAAAAATTTTCTTCAGCGACGAGGCTAATTTCTCACTGGGAAGCTACATAAATAAGCAAAATTGTCGCATTTGGACTCCTTGAATCATCAAATATTTGAAGAGAGGCCCAGTCCGGAGGTGTGACTGGGCCTTGCTCCTTTGATAACGACAACGACGTAACGGTAATTGTCAATTCGGAACGTTATTGTCGTATCATAACGGACTTTTTCGTCTTGTAATTGAAGAACATGGCTTGGAAAATATGTGGTTTCAACAAAATGGTGTCACATGCCACACAACACGAGTGAATATTGCTTTATCTCTTGTCTTGGTGATGTCAATTGGCTACCGAGATCGTGCGATTTGACATCGTTGGACTGTTTTGTGGGGCTACGCGAAAGGTCGTGTTTATGTGGAAAAGCCTTTAACTCTTTGGCTTTTAAAAACCAAGATTCATCAAGTTGTGGCTAAGATACCGCCGAATATGTGCCAAAAAGTGGTGGGAAATTACCTCAAACCGATCGAAGTGTGCAAAAATTCACGAGTAGGACATTTGAATGATGCTCATATAATTCCAAGGTTCAAATTTTATTATAAAGTATAAGGGATTTTCATGAAAAAAACTTATTTTAAATGCATTTTATTTACGTTTATGGAAACCGCAAAATGAATAACCCTGTATATACGACCGATTTTTCAGATTTAATATTTTGTTGTCATTGGGCGTGAAATTTAGTATTCTATACCCAAAAATTAATATTGTCTTCGAAAATCATCAAAATCGGAAAACTTCTTCATCTTCAGATATGAGAATTAATATTTATTCCTAAAATGAAATAACATAAATTTGATAAGCCTATGAAAGGTATAAAGACTTTGACATGGTCGAAGACAGATTTTCTTTCTTGTTTATTTACATTTCGGTGAAATATTCGCATTACCGTAACTCCCAGCTTACTGCACATGCAAATAATTCATACGCGAACGAACCTTTTGAGTCAGAGACGTTGGTCTTGCTTACCAAAAGATAATTGCAGTCTATAAGCAATTTAATTATTATTATTTTAATTATTACTTTATAGGTATACAAATGCATTTGTGAATGTATAGATATGTATTTTATCGAAATCGATGGCTCTAAATGTTTTTAATATTTAATTAGCGTTTTAAGACAGCTGAAATCTGAGCTTTTTTAAAAGTAATCTCATCGGATCTGGTCCAAGTTCGAAACCAAAACCCTTCATAGAAATATGGAAGATATTTCAAAAAACTTTTTCTACAGAAATATTAAGATGAAAGAAGTTTGAAGAAGCCAAATTCGTCGAAACCCAACATTGGACGTACGACTGTTTCGCTTACGTCACGGGTCTTTTCCAAGGTTTGGCGCATGGTGAATATCTGGTCAATGGTTGGCTTACCAGGTCTAAAGCCACACTGATAAGGTTCAATCAGTTTGTTGACGGTGGGCTTTAGTCTTTCACACAATACGCTCCACAGGACCTTACAGGCGATATTAACCCACGCTAATTGGAGCAAACTGTGTGGTTCCCTTTTTTATGGATTGGGCAGAGCACACTTAAATTGCAATCGTCGGGCATGCTTTCGTCCGACCATATTCGGTAAATAGTTCTATCGGTATGCCGTCAGCTCCAGTCGCTTTGTTGTTTTTTAAGTGGGCGATTGCTAGCCGAACTTCTTCATAGTCAGGTAATGGAACATCTTTTCCATCGTCATCGATTGGGGTTTCGGGTTCACCATCTCCGGGTACTCCCTTTTCACTGCTATTCAGTAGGCTGGAGAAGTGTTTCCTCCATAAATTCAATATGCTCTGGGTATCGGTGGCTAGATCACCTCTTTGTATCCTACAGGAGTCTGCTCCGGTCTTGAAACCTTCTATAAGTCGTCGTATCTCCTCATAGAATTTTCGAGCATTACCCTTATGAGTCTTGCTTCCCTCTTCAGCTCTCGGTATCTATCCCATCCCGAACGTATTGCGGTCGATCGCAACGTTGAGAGGTAGGCAGTCTGTTTTTTCTCCACTGCGACACAGCAGTCCTCATCGAACCAGCTGTTTTTGCGACCTTTACGAAATCCAATAGTTTCGTTTGCAACTGTACGTAGACACCTTGAAATGTCGTCCCACAGTCTCACTATGCCGAGCAGCTCATGAGTGCTCTCAGAGAGCAGAAGTGCAAGTCAAGTAGAAAACTGTTCGGAAGTCTGTTGTTATTGCAGCTTTTCGACATCGAACATTCTTTGTGTTTGTTGACGGGCGTTCTTCGATACACAGAGGCGCATGCGTATCTTCGCTGCAACAAGATAGTGGTCCGAGTCAATGCTGAATCCTCGGAGTGTACGTATGTCAAGAACACTGAAGACATGTCTTCCGTCTATCACAACATGATCGATATGGTTTTGTGTTTTTCGATCAGGGGACAGCCAAGTAGCTTGAGTACTACGAACAACCATGATTCGCCAAGCACAATTTTCACATCGTTTCGGGGCAGCGGTCGTAAGTATGCTCCAGGTGCTCTTAAATGGCATCTTTGGCCAAATCCTTCTTCTGTTCCATTGGAGCGTGGGCGATGTCTCTCATCCGAGGCATGTTTAAATTGTTCATTCACGCGTCCAGGGTGCGCTACCGCAACAGCATACCCAGAAGCTTGACTACACGCCATTACACCCTCTACACCCCTTCTTCTTTGCGCTAACTGAAAAAAAACGCATGCCATTATTAAAATTATATTATATTATCCTTTCTCAAAGTCCTATTATTCCTCCACGATGGTAGACACCTTACCGCTGATGTGGGGGCTTAACTGCTTGATCATCAATACTATCCAGTGAGATAAAGTTGACAGACAAAGTGTCAACTAGTCTGCCAAATTTTGATCTGAATGGAACGGGCTGCGGAGCGAGCAGTGACCAAGAACTACCACCCCTTCTAAGCCAGGGTGTTACGCGGACTGTGCCCATTGGTTGGTTTGCAGCTGGGAGAGTCAAAAACCAGCTGTAGTATATCCCCCGGCAGGTAATATCAGTGTAATCAGAATACCCTAGGAAATTGGTAAGAACTAAACCCTTTTTACGTCAATATAACATCAAATAATAGCCCTAAGCATAAGCAAAACACCGAACAAGTCCTTAAAAACTTCATTTACAGAAGAAATTTAAAAACAAAATATACTTTTTCAAGCCCAGCATTTTCTTACCAATTCAATTAGCACACTTTACTCGATCGGCCCAATACGAATACGTCTCATGATAGCTGCTTTAGCTAATCTTTTCTGTTGAATTTCGATTTCTTATTATCTAACATTTATGAATGAGATGTGTGAGTTGATGATGCTAAGAAAACCACGCTCTGTATAATAATGTATTTAACTACACAAATATGAAACTTTTGGGTTCTTTGCTCTTAGTGTATGTTTGTTCTTTCAGCGCTAATGGATGCTATAAACCAACTTGCGAAGAACATAGAGTTCACAAAAAAGACCACACAAACATACGTGTACATAGGTATAACTGCATAAACAGCAGAAAGTACACATAGGTACGAGATAAAACGGTTGAAGCAGTAAATGAAAGACAAAATTTTCTCACAAACCAGAATGCTACCGCCGAGAAACAAGAAATATTAGAGTCAATATCATATTGTTATGTTCATATGTTTGCACATACACGTGTGCAGATGGTATCAGCATCGTGCGACATCGAAAACATCAGTGAAGTGAACTTAACAACGACAAAAGCAAAAAGTCCAACCAACGGCAATAAATCACCGTAAGTTAGCAACTCATAAATTAGTTCAGCCAAAGTTGCTTCCCAAATCGCTTTCTTCATTATTGCATTATTGTAACTATTTTCTCGATCATTTCTTTCATATACTCGTATGTACATATGTATGTATGTACAATACATATGACTGTAACTTCTGGTCTTTTGATAAACGAAAATGATCAAATTAAACAGAGAATAAATTAAGTCGTCTGTGGGAAATAAATTTATATGCCTCTCACACATAAACTCATACAGTTTATTCTAAGCCGCCTCCGAACGACTAATTGATTTTCATTAATTTTGAATATTGGCCGGACCAGAACTCGAGCTCATGGCCTTCTGTACATCATAATCATCATAATGTATCGCTTATGCGATTATAGCCGAGTTAACAACATTGCACTATTCATTCCTTCTTTTCGCAGTTTGGCGCCAATTGGAGATATCATGTTGAGATAGGTCCTTCTCTACCTGGTTTTTCCAACGGAGTGGAGGTCTTCCTCTTTCTCTACTTCCACCAACGGGCAACGTAAACTTTCAAAGGTTTATTTAGCTGGAACAATGAAGCCGCTACCGCCTGTGGGCAAGAGTGATTCTGCGCCGGATTCCCATGCTGACATTGCTGTTGGTTCTAATACTGGTCGCAATATAGACGAAGTTTTATCTACGACTTCAAAGTTATGACTGTCAATAGTAACGTGGGAGCCGGGTCGCGAATACGATGACTGTTTATTTGACGACGTTTTCTCCAGCAATAAATTTAAGAAGTCCCACGATAAGGAATCACTTTGTCTGAACCTCGTTTGGATTTGGGAAGGGCTAAGTTGAGAGAGAGAGAATAAAATGTTACTCAGTTTAGTATCGAACCTTACACTTTAGTAGAAAAAACATCCACGAACAATGATTGTCTCTTCTCCATGTTTGACATTTATATAGCGGATTGAAAGCGGGGTTTTTGTAAACAAGTTGTGTGCCATCCTCAGGATATTAAATATATTATTATCTGACTACAATATTTTGTGCCACTTCTCCACTGACCAACAAACGTGCTTGTTAGGAGGCTTTTCTTATTTTAGATACTATGTGTTTTTTATTAATCTTCAGCGAATAATGAAATAGTTCACGGTGAAGATGATAGTTCACGTTAGAAAGATGATATTTCGTAGTGTTTGAGCGCATGTATGCATGTATACTGTAACAGTCAATCATGTCAATGAAACAATGGAAATCGTCAAGTCTCACCATCATACGAGCACTGGTTCGATTGCCCAGGAGCTAAGCATTGCACAAAGAGCAGTTTGAAAGCACTTGAGAAAGGCTAGATACACAAAGAATCTCCATATATGGGTGACGCATGAGTTAACGAGGAAAAACCTAATGGACCATATTTCCATCTGCGAATCCCTGCTGAATCGTAAAAAAAACGACCCATTTCTAAAGCGGTTGGTGACTGGTGATCAAAAGTGGATCACTTACAGCAACGCTAATCGAAAACGGTCGTGTTTTCGTAAGTTGGCCACTATGAGCTTTACTACGACCAAACACTTAATTCGGACTTGTACTGACATCAATTGGACCGTCTAAAGGAAGCAGTCGCCCAGATTTCGCGAACGGGGGGAAATTGTGTTCCATCAGGACAACGCCAGACGTCACGCATCGATAGCGGCTCATCAGAAGCTCCGCGAACTTGGTTGGGCGGTTCTTTTGCATCCACCTTATAGTTCGGACTTTGCATCTTTTCCCAATAGGGAAATAGGGTTTCTATGAGTGAAGCATAATGACATTACTTTCAAAATGGTAAAAATTGCGCAAAACGGTGCATATTTGACATAAATCAGATAATTCTAACTACGTGTATGTAAAATAAATCATGCAATTTAAAGGACAAATAATGCATTATTTTTATTTGGCCAATATGTGTACACATACCAGCAATACACGTATGTATAAATTTCTATGATTTGGCATGTACAATATGTAATTTTTTTCTATTGATATTAATCTACAAAAATACGCAAGTCACATTCCGCCAAAATAATAGCGTCATATTTGTTTACCTCTGTGAATATATCGAGTTTCGTTCCAAGTATGTCGCATTTGCGGCATTCGTTGCTTTTCTTATTTCATCAAAAGAAAAAAGCAGCCGAAGCTCACCGGTTGCTGGTAGAAACTTATGGTGAACATGCTCCAGTGATTAGAACATGTGAGACATGGTTTCGTCAATTTAAAAGTGGAGATTTCGATTTAACAGACAATGAACATCCTGGTGCAGCGAAAAAGTTCGAAGACGAGGAATTGCATGTTGATCCAACCCAATCGCAACAAAAATTGGCAGAAACACTACATGTGAATCGAGGAGCAATTTGCCAACCTTTAAAAGTCATGGGAAAGATCCAGAAGTATGGAAAATGGGTGTCACACCAGCTGAACGATAGACAAATGGAACATCGAAAAACAGTTTGTGAAATGCTGCTTCAAGGATTCGAAAGGAAGTCTTTTCTGCATCGAATTGTTACGGGGGACGAAAAATGGATTTATTTTGAGAATCCGAAGCGAAAAAAATCATGGCTTTCCCCTGGTGAAGCTGGCCCATCGACTGCAAGGCCAAATCGCTTTGGCCGTAAGACAATGCTCTGTCTTTGGTGGGACCAGTGTGGTGTGGTGTACTACGAGTTGTTAAAACCTGGTGAAACGGTGAACACGGATCGCTACCGACAACAAATGATCAATTTGAATCATGCGTTGATCGAAAAACGGTCGGAATGCGCCCGAAGACATGGCAAAGTTATCTTGCAACATGACAACGCGCCGTCTCATACCGCTAAACTGGTGAAAGACACATTAAAAATACTTAATTGGGAAATATTATCGCACCCGCCGTACTCTCCAGACCTCGCCCCGTGCGACTATCACCTTTTCGCATCGATGGGATACTCCCTTGCAGAGCAGTGCTTCGCTAATTTTGAAGAAGTCGAAAAATGGCTCGTCGAATGGTTTGCCTCGAAAGAGAAAAAGTTTTTTTGGAATGGTATCCATAATTTGCCTGAGAGATGGGCGAAATGTGTAGAAACCAATGGTCAATACTTTGAATAAAAAAATTTTGAGATTCCTCTGAAAATTAAGTGTTTCCTTTATCGAAAAAGCCGGCAAACTTCAACTAACACACCTGGTACACACATACATATGTATATGTGTACATACGGCCTTGCTATATCAAACTCATCTTATGACTTATTTATAGGACTATCTATTGTATTTGATTTTCTCAGTCTTTTCCACGACTACGTATATATCTTCAACGGAAAAAATTTTAAAAATTTTTCTGGTCGGAATATATGTCAAACTTCAGTCAAATCGGAGACCATTGCGCAGAAGCCTGTTAGGTTTAATATGGAATGGCCGCATATACATATATGCACATACGTGTATGTATACATACGTACATAATAGTTCTGTTCGGTGACTAGTAGTGGGCAGTAACAATTTTTACCAAACTTTACTGAATGGAGTATAGTGTAAATTTAATGGTATCAACGGTTCAATCAAATTGTTAAGGTACTCATTAAATGCGAATGTGCTAGCAGTGGAGTGGAATCATCGCCCGCACACCGTCTAGTCTACGTTGAGGAATTGAAAGTTAGGAATATTCTTGGTTCTAAAATAATTCTACGACCTTTTAGAGGACTATTAGAAAAAACATATTGGTGTCTTTGTCTTTATCGTTGGACGGCTATTAAACATGTAGAATTTCATCATTGTTGAAATGCAATAAATTTTGAATATAATTAATAAATTAATTATGCTATATAATTGCAAATTTCATTAAAACACTTAGGAAAATACTTTAGACCAGAAAAAATAAATGAACGAATTCAAGTTTAACCGCCAAAATAAACAGCTGTTGGACAACTTGCTGACTAATTTTTACTGAATCCTGTTCGGTGAAAACTCAGTAAATTTCTTTCTTTGGGAGAGTAAGACATCTTACTCTCTCAATTTAGTTACTGGATAATTTTTACTGACATTTCTCAACGAACACAGCTGTTCTGATAAAGTCGACGGGGCGTATGAGTAATTTTACATAAAGAGTAAACAATTTCTATTTGTTGGTGTAAATTGCACATATATATACATATATACACACAAACATAGGTATGCATTACATACATACATATGTAATGCTAATACTCTCTATTTTATATAATTCTACAGGTACATTTCTATACATTGCATGTATAAACAATGTTTATAGTTAGGGAAGTTTGGCCGAAAATATCAATAGTACATATGCATACATACACGTATATGGTATAGGTGATGGAAGTACATAGATGGTCAAAAGATGAGATTAAACTTCACTAATTCTGCTTAATGCCAAATTGCTGATTTGAGTCATAAAATCACTTCTAATGCATACATATTTACAAACATACAGACATACATATATGTATACTTGCAAATTATGCGTCATAGAAAATGTCTAGCTTTTGCTATTTACATTCATATTTTACACAATTTAATACATATCTATGTAATTATGTATGTATATTTATAAATGTAAATATGTATATTTACGAATTCATAGAAGACAAAGAGTAATTTCTTACCACGTCCGACTTGTTGCCGTTTATTATGATTCATTTTGGTTTGATCTTATAAGGTTATGTATGTACATTTGCAAGCGTAAAAGTATATATGTATGTATATATAACATACATATAATTATTTATTGTATATTAATATGCAGTTACAAATCGATTATACCAAATAACACTGCCTAGATATACAACCAAGTTCATAGAATGACGAGACGAGTTCATAAGTCATGTCTGCCGGTCCGTCCACTTATACCTATACGTTGAGAGGTCAAACCTGCAGCTATAATTAATTATCAGCTGTATCAGCCATGCTTCCGTTTTCAATCGTTACAATTGTACTTATAACTCTTTAAAACTGATGGTTCGATGATTAATCCAATTTCATCTTAAATCTATCAA
Organism: Ceratitis rosa; assembly: GCA_037013455.1. Lineage (NCBI taxonomy): Eukaryota > Metazoa > Arthropoda > Insecta > Diptera > Tephritidae > Ceratitis > Ceratitis rosa. The sequence goes on from JAWMAG010000006.1 coordinate 26,051,103, forward strand.
AGTTTATTGTAGGTAGCTTTACAACATTTCTTTGCGTAGCAGTGGTCTATACTACATCTATACTTACTGTATGCAAAAGTAGTGTTAAAGTAAGTCAAAAATTTAACGGGTTTTTTCACATATTTATGTATGTATTTACGAATATTGAAAATCTAAATCACAAAATCAAGTCGAAATAGCAAAACCACACTTACATAACTGAGTGGTTAATATTGTTTCCTAGTTTCTGTCTTTTTTATTAACATTATTAAAAAATATATTCATTTATGTATATTTAAACGTCTGTTCGCACCAAATATTTAACATACAAACGTATATTTAATTCAATTTAAATAACATGAAATTGATATTAAAGAAATAAGTATAATTGACATGAAATAAATGTTCACCAATTATCCATCAAACTTATATACTCATTAAATAATTAATTCTATTTTCCCATAGCTATACAACAGAGAACATCTCTTAATTTTTTATTTTATTTGCTTCAAAATATTCTTATGGGAAGTTTAAATATTTCTTAACTATTGGCGTTTTACGTACATACATAAATATACATTAATATGGCCATACAAATTTTGTGTCACGAATGTATGTTTTTATATTCAGAAGACCGTTGAGCATTTCCGAATTGATATTTTTTTATTTTATTGAATAATTGTGCATTGAGCAAATATTAATTTGGATTTGCAATTTCATGTTATTTTTTATTTTGAAACTGCACCACTTAATCTGGCGAAGAATTTGTATAACATATACATATATAGTATTAATTTTATTTCCAGTGAAGATACAAATTTCTTTTCAATTTAATTTTTTTTATACCGACTTGTATATTGTAAATTTTTTTATATTTTATCAATTTGGTTTTTTCTAACATTATGTTATTATCAAAATAATAACCAGAATAAACTGCGACCCGTTTTATCGCATCAAGCATGGGCATTTAATATGAAGAGTGTTGGTAAGCCAAGGTTAAGGTTTGTTATTTGTGTTGCAACTGCAATGCTTCAATGTCGTCAACTATCCCAATTTAAATGACTATTTAAACCATGCTAATTCGTTCACTTGCCGCTTGAGCTATGTTTGCATCCCTTTGAGACTGAGGAGTTGAACCGGCTGAAGGTCCCGCAACAGCAGGCTGTGCCACATCACCACTACCTCCAGTACCGGCACCATGATGGCGAGACGAACTCCGATTCACATAGGTACGCACATTCTCATCTGTGTAATCTACAATACGGCGTTTCTTCCTCCGTGTGTACTGTTGTTGTTTCAGATAAATCTTTAAGATTCCTTTGACTGCAATGAATGTCAATCCACCGAGAAGTGTACGATGCAGGGTGTTCTCAATTGATTCGAAAAGTAAGCGTCCAACTATAGTTGATATGGTTGGTAGGATAAGGGCTCCGCAAAATATACGAGTTGCAGAGACTGGATCTGACAACGTGGGTGTTGCGGGGTTTTGCGGGATTGGATCCTCTTCCTCCTCACTGAAATACATCAAACCTATTAATTATTTTTAATAGAAATGTCTTAGAACTATTTTATATATTCATTTTTTAATAACAAGACGACCGAGAATAAATATATCATTTTCAACGCCTGATCTGACAATAAGCATTATATACATGACTCATTTAAATGCTTACATGTAATGCTGTCTTGATAAAAGCCACGATAACACATATGTATATACACAATTACATACTTATACTTTTAGTCATAAAAATTACTTACGGATGAGGTATAATGAGGTTCATCAGCGGTAATTTCCTTGCAACATTCCGGCGGTTGCGAATCAATTTAATTACCGCATCCTCCCAACGAATCATGCGACCCAACACTAAACCGACAGGTATAGCAGGTAGTCCAATCAATAATATCAATGGATCGCCATTCTCCATTAAAGCCAAGCCATTTTTGTGGCCAACAATCTGAAAGTATACATTAATGCATAAGCTTCTAAAACAAATACAAAACAAAATATAAAACTACAGTTACCTGAAGAAAGGTTACTGCTCCGTAAGTAACCGCTGTCCAATACAATGACCCAACAAAAATGCCGGCAGCAAGGAATGGACTTAAACGCTTGATCAAATTATCGAAAGCTTCGAGTAAATTGGCAACTTTACCCATTTGTGGAAAAACAATAATATACTCGGTTTGGCACTGTTGACAAGTAACGGCACGCATGGCGTTGCCCTTTTGTTTCTCATCCACCCAGCGGTAGAGACAACTTTGATGTACCCACTTAGTGGTACCGCGACATTTACATGGCTGCACCCATGGTGCTAGACGGTTATCCTCGTCTGTTGCAAAACATATCCAACAACTTCGTTCACCCAGCTCATCCACCCCTCCGTCGGTTTTTATAGCTTCCATTGACGTTGCGGCAGCCAATGTAGTTTCTTGGCGATCATTATTTACTTCGATTGGATCAGACGTTTCCCGTACTTGTGTCACTGTGGCCAATGCCGTCAGGGAAGTAGTTGAAGAATTCCTATCCATTTTTGCTAAGTTAACTGACGAAGCTGATCGAGAATCATGAGTAACTGCTTCTTGGATCCTTACAGTATTGTCGCAGAGAACGTAAATACAACGAGAAGGTTCAATTGCGGACCAGCGTGTAAACTGTCAAAAGATGCCAAGTTTCGATGGATGCATTTCACCACAGGCCGCCAGAAATTAACAGAGTTTGCTATTGATGCATAACATTACTGAGCGTAGCAAAAATAAATATGCTCAGTGCTCTGTCTCCAACTCACTTTGCTTATGTTAAATTCAGATAACAAATTTTTGTAGGCTTGTTATCACAAACAACGAAAATATTATTTTCAAAATATTAATATATTTTTTGGAATAGGGGTGAAAGGGTATATTTCATTAATGTATTTTATATCTTTTCAAATTTTTGTGTTATCTAATAGTAAAGGTTGAATGTACGTACATATGTCCTCATAAAAGGACGATTTGCCGTCGGCATTTCGCAATAGCATTTTTATTTATTCATGAATTGCATTTGTTACAAATTAATGAGATGTTTGATTAATAATTTTATTAACTTATAAATCTTTAAATACATTCATTTGTACATATGTACTTATTACCATACAAAATACTGACCTACCTCAAGAATTAAATACACGCATATAAGCATATGTACATATGTATGTATATTCATATACGCATATGCAAAAACATACAAACATATTAACACATCTGAAATCAAATACAACAATAACATTTTCATTCATAGACGCCTGCGCCCTACAACAAAGCAAAGTGCAGTCATTCATAAGCGCCACCGCACATGCCATGTCAACAAGTTGCTTCTTCGCGGCAGTGTCAAAAAACACAAACACACAAAATCATTATGGTCGCGAAAAGTTATGCAACAACAACATACATTAGCATGCCCTTCTTCCTTCAACCCGTAACATTCATGTATCGTCTACAAGCGTTGCTTCAAATTCTTGCCACTGACAAAAATTCAATCAATGTCTGCAGAAATGAAGCAAATAGGCATCCTGCTACTAAATTTGCTGTTCGCCTGTTAGCTCATATTGCTCAGCAAGCATTTCCTTGCCTTCCCGCATGCACCTTGTCGACAAGATGAATGTGGTGGCGAGCATTTTGTGCTAACATTCTAAAATATTCGAAAAGTTCCAGAAAATTCCAATTCATTTGATTTCAATGAAGAAAAGTAGAACAAGCATATAAGCAACAAACAGTTTCCTCAAACCGAAGTCAAATTTTAGCAAAAATGTAAAAATTGATGTTGAACTCACTTCGAAAACCCATACATACAAGCAATTTAATATGTATACGCAAAACGCACACAACCTTAATGACGATCACAAAACTTTTGCTCGATTTCATATTTTTGGCATTTTGGTGTACATATTCAGGTACAGTAAACTTTGTATACCACGAATATATCAATCACTAATCAACAGCTATAGGAGTGATTCTTATATAACTTCATAGATTTGAAATTTTTATTAAAATCTTCAACTGTCCTAAGTTAATAAACATTTTTAAATAAAATTCCTGTATTTTTAATAATCAAAATAGGTATTAATTTAATAATCGAAGAAGTTTTAGAAGTTATAGGAGTCATTTGTAAATATTATAATTAATTCCTCATAGATTTTAAGTTTCTATTAAATTTTTCATATTTTCGAATTACTAAACATAAATTAAATAAAAAATTCATGTTATAAAATAATGAGACTTTTTTCTAAGCATTTGTTTGGCATTAATTTAAAATTCGTTTTATAATTCTAAAGGAAAGGTTCACTCTATCGAGAGCGCGATTTGCTTCCAATTTTTGGCACTTTGGTTTGTAGGCGAGTCGCATGCGGGGAGATGTGTGCTGCTTACGCAGCTCGTATAGTAGACGGTGCGCCAGCGTTCGTCTTGAGAAGGATTTTTTTGCAATTGAACTAGCAGCGGCCATTCAAATAGTGTTGTCATGGTGATGGCGTGGCATTTTTTTTTGCTAGATGTGTACGTTTTTGCTTCTTCTTAATACATTTATATGTGCATACATACATACATATACTATGTAAATATGTATGCACGCACGCTCTTACGTTTAAATGAATGAATGAATTTTGAGTTGTTTACTTATTTCGATATTTACCCCAAAAATAAATAATATGTAAAATAATTTTATTAAATATCTTTTATTATGTTTCAATTATCATGACTACCATAAATTTTATCTTTAAAAAATTATTAATACAAATGAGAAATATGTAAGTACATACGTGTACTATCATATGATTTGATAAATTAATAAATTAAAAATGTTTAAATTTGCAAATTATTTGAAGCAAATAAACAGAAATTGAAATCAGAAATTTCTGATAATACCCATCTACATGTTTACATTTATCTTGAATAGGTTTTTATCAATTTTGCATGGAAACTCTCATTATTGTACTCATTCTACTATTTTGAGCAAAATTCTGCTAGTTCTCTGTTAAGTTGTGGTGAACAGCGCTCATCGATATCTGGGGTGAAATGCACTCATAGAAATCTGGCGTCGACTGAAAAGCGGAACAAAATGACAAACGGCACGCCCTGGACCTTCTCGTTGTATTTACGTTCTCTGATTGCTATAATCAAAGCAAAGAACTGTAATTCTTTTACACAATTAAATATATTTTTTTTGTAAACCTTTGCACAAAATGTTCAGTAATAAGGTTGACGTATTTGCAATAAACTTTTTCTAAAAATTATTTAAAAAATTTGTACGAAATTTCAAAGATTTCAAGAGCGATTCCCAAAAATTTAGAAATGGTTCGAAATATAAGAACTCTACAAAACAGTAATGCTAACACTATGAAACTTCATTTTTTTAGATTTACTTCGAATACAAGAAGAATCACCTTTGAATTTCAAAACTTGAAACGAGGCTTGATATTATATATACATATTTGGAATACTTTAAATTTGTACGTATTTTTTAGATGAAGAGTTTTTAAGGTCCTAAAAAATTTTCTCTCCCATGAATGTCATATGTGTTCTCAAGAACTCTCCATACCTAAGACCGTATATCAATTGTCAGCTGTTTTTGTTTGTAGAAAGCTTTGATCGTATTCCGCTATACGAAATCCTATCATATACCAAACGATTTAAATCGAAGTCTGATTAAAAATTGTTGTTGTTTTTTAGTTAAAATGACAGATTAGACAAAATTTCTATCAAATTCACCCCAATGAATATATATAAAGAAAATATCAGATTGCGCTGTATCGATATTCGATACTTTAGCTTAAAACCGACGTCAATTATTCCATCTTAAAGCTGGCCTACCCATACCCATGCGGGGTAGGGATTCATGATTTTTCACGCGGTAAGCCGTGCCTGGCGTAGGTGGCGACTAGAATCCAAAATTACGCGCGACAGTTGGGTCGACCTGGAATTTTATCCGGTCAAGAACTCCATATTTTTACGGCTACAAAAACAACATGCCCTTCTGTAACTAACATCAATCACACTATTTATACCGAATGTCCTCACTAAAAACAAAACCCTGTTTGAAATTAATAAATACTGTTATACATAAAAAGTTGTTCTTTATTTATTTCCATCTTATACATTCATATTCGAATTTAAAAAATAATTGGATATAAATTTATCTTTCGACATTCTATAATTAAGACACAAAAAACATTGAATTTTCTTATGTAAATAATTTTCTGACTTAACTACGATTATAAGGTCACTTCTTTATAAAAATGTTTATGGGTCGGTAATTATAATACATCAATACATTACTTTAGATACAAATTCGAGCTGATAGACATTAAACTAGTAGCTAAATACGTAGATATTTATGAGATAGCGTTAAAGCTTTACCATATTTTAATTATGTATATGTTTGTACGCATGAAAATATAAAAGACGGAATCGTTGCTTTATCATAAAAAATATGATATTCTTAAAATTAAATGCATTCGTTTTATGCCAAATAAACAATGGATGGAATGTTGTGTTTTCGCTGAACACTCTTAAAAATACTTTAATTATGGAGACATTTCTGGACACGAATGCTGTATGGACGGAATTTATATATATATATATATATATAATAAACTGCATCGAAGTAAGTTCAATTGTATTAATCAGTTATTGTTAAGGTATACTGATATGAGGTACAATAAACAAAGAGTTAACATCATGTTAAGGCCACTGTTGTATTGACGAGATCCGTGATTACGCGTTGTTTTCCCCATTTGAAAGCGTAATGTTGGACTGGACATGCGACCATCGCCCCCGTTACTGAATGCCAGTACTCGCATATTGTAGCTTTTACCAGGTGTAAGATTTGTAATGCGTGCCTCCAACTTTTCTCCCACCGGTATAATGGTATTATTAGCAGTTATCATGTTTTGATCACTCTCCCAGACACGCACCTAAATTTACAAAATACCTCGTGCAGGTTAGTTTCGTAGACGTTGACATATTAATTATAATTACCTTATAGCCTTCAATTGGCTCTTCGTCCTGTGCTGGTGACACATATCGCCATACCACCCGCACTGTTGAAGGATCAATACCATACACATGTACTGAAGATGGCGGTTTCTGTGGTGCCTTGCGATACGTTCGTTCTTGAAATTAATTTTTTTTTTAATTGAATTGGTTACAGAATACAAATACAATTCATAAAATTAAAAGTCTTACCTTCGAAGCGTTCACTTTCTGGTCCTTCACCGGCCGCATTGTAAGCCATTACCTTAACAAAATAGTACGTATCTGGTTGTAAGCCAACTATCAAAGCCCAATTTCTAGTAGTACGCGATAAATAATACACAGCATCCTCTTCGTTGTTTGTCGTCTTCCAATATTTCAACTAAGCAGATATAGATAAAATATAGATGAAAAATTGCATCGTATAAATCTCCTCTTCTTTTCAAACTCACCCTGTGTCCAATCAGCTTGCCACGTATATTCTCTCGTGTCATTTCTATCGGCTGCCAAGTTACATTGAAAGCCGTAGAATTGAATGGTATAGCGAATGGTTTTTGTGGTGCCACTTGTGGCATATCTTCCGCGGAATATATAACCACTGGTTCACTTTCAGGCCCCTTGCCAATATTATTAATAGCCTGCACCTTCACCTCATATTCGGTGTAATAGTTATTCAGTGGTATATTAACAACTGCAACACCATCGTTCTGCAGCGATTTCAACTCTTCTGATGCCCACTCTAGTGTGCCCTTCAGTTTCCAAAACACTTTGTAATGTATGCCATGACTGTGCTGCTCCTGTGGCAATAATGGATCCCAAGTTATTGTCAAATCACCAATCTTACCACCACCACCACCAACATTACGTGGCGCAATATATGGTTTATCTTCATATGTACTATAGATTGGCGATGGTGTCGATGGTATACCGATGCCCAAGTCGTTTACAGCAGCTACACTAAATTCGTAAGAGCACCAAGGAATGAGATTTGAAACTTCAGCTTGCTGACGTCCAGTGTAACGATCTACTTCACGGCCTCGGACATTTGTCGACACATTAACCCAAGTGCGATTCCAATTGGTGCGGCCCAATATGTTATAATAGCGTATGGGCCGTCCATTACTTGCACCATCTACCCACTCAATAATAGCTTTGGTTTTACCAATTTCAACGACTTGCACACCTCCCGGTGCACCAGGCGCTCCTTCGATCACCACAGATGTTTTAGATGCAATCTCATTCACTGCAGACTTTACCACGCACTCATAGTCGCCGCCATCAAGAAGGGTTACATTGTGTACGGTAAGACGGTTTCTATCAATTATCTATTGGTGGGAAAAAACTAATTGCAACTTATCTAAGTATATTTCAATTTAATATCTTACAATACGTTCTGTGCCATCGTGATTATCCCGCAATACTTCGCCGTTACGTTTCCATACAAAGGCAACATCGAGCAACTCATCATAGTTTGCATCGCACTGTAGGAAAATTAGATCGTGCTCTTGTGTGGTGATACGCAGCGGTGGTGTCTGTGTGAAACGTAGCTCCTCTAGAATGTGAGACTTAATTGAAATAAATAGCTAGCCAAAAAAAAAAATACAATCAACTTACGTAACACAATCACACGAGATCGGGACTCATCTGTACCAGCTTTATTAGTGGCAATGCATGTGTAAAGACCCTCATCATCGCGTGATGTCGGTGATATTATCAAGGTACCACTCGGTAATATGCGCCTATGCCCACCAGCGCCAATCAGTTGACCATCTTTTTTCCACTGGAATTTCGGACGTGGCGCCGCTTCGGGATCACAAATGATAGTCGTATTGCCATTTTGCACCGCATATATCTCTGGCTCGAGTGGCCTCTTCTTAAATGACGGTTTCATCGAGAGGACACGAAGTTGAGCCGATGAGAAAGCAGTTTTCAGTTGATTCGTAGCGCCACACTGATACATGCCATCATCCTTGCTTGGATCTAAATACTTTATCGTAAGTACATTATCTTGAATAATATAACGATCCTTGTCTATGCGCTCGGGATCAAAGCGTTCCGCATTCTTATACCAAGTATAATTTACATCGGGTATTGCAAAAGCCTCACAAATAAAAGTGACATCGCCATTATAATCCTTAATTTTATCTTTTAACGGGATGGTGAACTGTGGTTTCATTTGTATATTAATGAATATTGATTTGTGTATAGATTTGCGTGGATTTGAAATTGTGCATGAGTATTCGCCATTATCATTCGTTGTTGCATTTTCAATAATTAAAACACGACTGTTGCTTATGGTGTAAGCATTACGCTGTAGTGGTTGGCCGACTCTAGTCCAATTGTATGATGGTATTGGATAGCCGAAACCGACACACTCGAGACGTATTTCATCCCCAGCAATGGGCGCTTCAGGGAATACCTAAAAATAAATTATAATTTATAAAATCGTATACATTTGATTTTAAAGGAAAACGAGTTTTACTAACCTTAGGGAAGGTATTAGCGAATATTAACGTTTGATAATTGCTATTCGGCATAACACGTAAGGGAAAGAATGGACCATTTCGGCCTGTATCCGACACGGAGGTCTGGACACTGCAGGAATAGTTGGCGCGATCGACAATCTCAACAGATGAAAAATAAAGCGCACCATCATTTGATACAAAAACACGTTGATCCTCCTGTACGAAGTTTGGGAAAAAGTCGCGCGCCCAATAGTACTTCACTTCCGGATAATGCTGCGGCGGATCACAAAATATGGATTTGCCCCAATTCATATCAGCCGTCTCAGCAGAACGTTTCAAATTAAACTCCATTATAAACCCAAAATTCAAATGTGCGCTCTCCGAACGTATACGTCCGAATTTGTTCTCCGCAACGCAATGATATGCGCCCTGATCTAGAGCCTGCTTTGGGTCATAAATTATCAAATTACCACCAGAAATTGTATAGCGATCGTTAGTCAACGGATCTATTGTCATATATTCAAGTGTATCGTTAACGTAGACTTCACGGTACCAGCGATAGGTAGGTGTAGGAAATCCACCAGCCAAACAACTTAATGTAACATCATTTATAAGGCGATTCTTGCTCGTATCAAATGTGGTATCATTTGGCTGCTTAACAAAGTAAGGCCCACGAGGAATTTTTTCAAAATCTTTGATGTCTAAGCCATAGTGGAAAGGACGTTTGTCATCTAGCTTAATATTGATATTGTCTGGATTATATAAAATGTCAGATTCGCAGATAAACAAATTCAACTCTATGTCATATGCAGGCATAAACATCCAACGATCACGCTTCTTCGAAAAGCCATAAACTACACGATCTCTGTTGAAAGGGTTATCACCGTATTGATTTGGACCTGGAAACATTAAATCATTAATTATTGCAAAATTGAAAGCATTTATCAATCAGCATTTATCAATCAGCATTTTATTAGCACTTACCTATGAAGCCTCTCAAATTATTTTGATTTCGGCTATTTATCGAACCCGGTATCGTATTGTAGTACTGGTTCGGATTATTACGATTATACTCGTTCTGGTACATGTTCTGTACCAAAAAACGATTATCATGTAAATTTTCGTTTTCTAAAGCCTGATTTTCGTCGTAGGCAAATGAGTCCTCGAGCACGAGGAATGGTGAGTTATCATCGTTTGCCCAACTATTGGGGCCCGTTTGACGTGCGGATATCCAAAAACGGTTTTGTCGCTGATTTTGTATTATCAATTGTTTCAATACAAACGAATGTTTTTCAATGTTATCAACATTTAAAAGTTTAGCGTTATACGCTTTACAAATCTTCTTAGCTTCCAACCAGTTGCGTTTTGGAGAACGTATAAACCTATAACAAGTTTGACGAAACGGTATCCAATGCTCTGGGCAGTAATTTTGCATTTCATTGTAATTATCCACGTAATCAGTCCCCGTTGATGTAATACCACCACGGTTGAAGGGATCGTAATTATTAATACCGCCACCACCACCGCCACCCAATGTATTCGATGATTGATCATAGAAGTTGCTTTGATTTGGTGGACCAACCAATAATCCACCCCCACCCTGTTTGGGGTTTTGTAAATCTTGTTGTGACGGTATTAGAGGATTTTCATATTGTGATATGGGCGACCCTTGCTGGGAATTCGTGTAGAGTGGATTGTAGCGGGGTTGATAATCCTTATTGTATGTTGGCTGATATGTTTGTGGTTCATTAGGAGCTTGAGCTTCGGCATTTGCTTTAGCGTAACTTAATCCAAAAACCGTGATTAAAACAGTATAAAATACCGCTAGATACGCCATCTTTACGCTGATTAAGCGCAGAGGAATGCGTAGATATAAATAATGTTGAAATAAAACCCAATATTTTCGATTTTTAAAGGTACATTTTTGTCTGAATTTGCGAGCTGTGAATTTGAATTGCTATGCGGCGCCGTGAATACTGTGGAAATATTAATTGTAAGCAAAACTGAGTACAATAATACGAATTTCAGAATGGTTGGAAGTCGTAAATTTTGACTTTAATATAGTTTTTTTTATAAGTTTTTTTTAAATAAATTACTTCTTAAATTTAGCTGGCATAATGGATTTTAATGAGGTGCGAAATTTGTGTGAATATTGCAATTTGTAAACAACTTAAGCAAATGCATTAAACGAACAAGAAAAAGTGTGAAAGATATTTGCTTTTTGTAAAAATATGTGTGTACATATGTACATACATACATACATATTATTAATGCTAATGCGCTCATTTAAATTTATCCAATTTCTAACATCTTATTAAAACTTCGATTAGATTATTAATGGGTATAACAGTCTTATAAAGTTTTCACACAATGCCAAAACCGAAAATTTTATTTTACAAACCTAACATAATGTGTTCAAATATACACCACTGTTTTTCAAATTGCCAACGTAAAGAGCAACTTAGGCGTGGCTTAAAGGGTTGAAGACGATCTATGAGGATTTAATAAGCATTAAATTATTTTACATTAAATATACAATCCTTTACGGCGCTGTTATTATCTTTTTTTTTATTACTAATCTTCATTCAGGAAACAAGTTTGAATAATGAATGAAATGATAATAGCAGAATTCCTAATACGCCAGCTGCGCTGCCAACGCAATCGGAGGTTTACCATAATCTTTTTAAAACATCTGAATTTCTTCCGTCTGGAGTTTTTCCAAAATAAATATAAGTTCAAATATACTTTTCAAGCACTATGCCATCAAAAACCACTATAAAACGTTTACGAGAATAAATATACATTTTAAGTTGAATAACTACGAACTGAGTCACATCCCAGCTCGACACCCATCAGGCTGAGCTTACGCCAGCACTAAACCACACCTTAAAAATCAATTGGTTAAAACTTCAAAGAAAACATTGAAAAACACAAACTCACTATTAAAATTTATATTACCTTTAAAGGATTGTTACCTTTATTTACTACTTTCAGGGTTTATCCGTATTCTTATTGGAAATTAAACAAAAAATTAATTGAAAACAAAAATTCTACCCAACAGCGCACAAGTGGACACAACAGAATAAGCACGAAAAATGGAATAAGCAAACAGCGGAAAAAGAATTGAATAAAAATGAAATAATCTGAGCCGAGTTGGTGGATTTTTATGCTGAGGAATTTGTGCTAGCTCACTGTGGCACAAAGTATATTAAGTCATGAAAACTATAAAAATTAATTTTGATTTAAAATTTCTTATCATTCAGTTCATTATTACTTTACGATTTATTTTTATTAGGATAATTAGAATATCATATTTTGATTTAAGAATTTATTCGATTAATTTTCAAACAATTTTCCAATGATCCATCTGCTTAAGTAAATTATGGCAAAGGCAATATTGTAGTTGGATCGGATCGAAAACTCTGTTTTCGTGTGACTTCAAATTTTGCAAAACTTTTGGAGAAGCAACACGACTCGCATCACAAAACTCCAATTTCCTAATTTTTTCATTATCTAACCATCCATAATTTTGGTTCGTATATCGTGGCACACAGAATTCATTCCTTGGGAAGTAGTTCTCAATCTTTTCCAATTCTTCTTGATACCGTCTGACCTCAGGTGTATCTATGTATTCCAAATGTTCATATTTCGAATAAAATTTCTCAGTTAATGGTAAATTTTTATAGTCTGGCTTGAAAGTGTGATAGTCAACATCACCCTTAGGACCCTGACACCGGAAATTGGGCTTACATTTGAGATTTCTCTGCATTTCGGAGGGTGGAATAAGTTTGTTTGGAGGATAATGGACGGAAAACTTGTCTACCTGAAATATAAGCACCACTACACTATCAATATGTATGTAGATGTGTATGTATATTTGCAGTGTATAAGCTTACATTAGATGCTCCCTTTTCTTGGCAGGAACATAGATCCACTTTTCTTGGACACTTTTTAATACCGCCAAACATGCGACAACAAACGCTCATTGGGTCACAACGCTCTGGCTCATTAAACCATCTTGGCAGAGGACTAGCAATACACTTAATTGCTTCGGCCAACTTCTCTTCCGGTTTCATTTCTTGTTTTGTACAAACAGGACAAGGTGATTGTTTTTTCCCTTTCTCATCCACCCTAATACAGATTCCGCATGGCTTTGTAATGTCTTTGTCCCCACCTTCATATTTATATTGAATATTAATGTTGTGGTTGCAAAATGTATGTAGCGTTGGCGGTATTCGGTTTGGCCTTTCACAAGGTGCAATGGGAGGCTTGTTATTTACTACTTCGCGACATTCTTCCGCAAATTTTTTAGCCAAGAGATTGTACTGGGTGTTAGTATTATCCGAGTCGTGACATTGCATAATTTTGATTTTCCTTTTTTTGTGATTTTATAGTTTTTGATTTCGAATGTTTAAAAATTTTTAAGTAAAGTTACACTATTTTCAGAAAACATTTTCAACTCATACTACTTTCTCATGATTCAATAAGAATTTCCAAGTTATATAGGTAGATATATTCGTACTATTTTTAAAAGTATTTATATTGATATTTGTACCTTAAATATATATTTTATAATGGCGTTGTATAAAGGTTGTGATTTTTTTCAAACATTACATAAATTTTTCTACAATAAACATCATTTTAGTACACTCGATTTGCATTAAATTCACATTCTTATTAATGACGTCATTTCGTCCATATATTTAAACCTTTTATTGGTTTCTCTTTAAAACCACGTACCAAAACATCTGCTTCCCACCACGTAGGCACAGGCGTGTCTTTTTCGCAGTTATAGTCGCAATTTTTACGTCCTGTGTCATTTATATTAAGACACATTACACCCTGGAACACCTCTATTTCTTTACAACAATTAACTGTTGGTTTGTCACTGATTATTGAGCACGGTCTGTGTTGCAAGTGAAAATGAATATCCTTACAACTTGGTGGCAACTGATAAACTTCTTTTGGTAGCAATTGTTCTTTCGAACATGCATCCTTCATTATACCTGGTTCACATAATAACTCCAATTCGAGGTACACATTTGTTGGACAAAGGTTGTGTGAGAAAATACCGTAAAGATCTTCACTAGTCAAAAGAGAACTGCGTAAAAGATTGCATGAGTTATTTTATTTTATTAAAATTATTACCTAACTTACATCAATGTTTGATTAAGACGTGCATGTGGAATCCGATGTTGGTTATGAAAATGCAGTCGCGATATTGAATCAATTGGAATATGTATTGTGTATGCTTCCTTAGCTGTAAAAGTAGTAGGTCCAAAGAGAAATCTTAAACAACGAACATTGTTCTTGTCAAATGACTTTCTGATAAGCTTCAAGTACAAATTTTCGATTAAAAAAATTTAAAAATATTTTTTTTTTCGAAATATCCATTAAACTTACCTCTCGCATTGCACTTATGGCCTCTTTCGTTTTAACAGCCTGCTTCCTTTGCAACTCTAGCTGAAAGGTGTGTAGTGTGGTCGTAGATTTCCCAGCATTTGTACATTGTTCCATGCCGCTACTTGTGGTGTTGCTTTCTATTTCATCTGTCCATAAACCGACATAGTATTTGTAAGTATTATAAACAAATGGAATTTGATTACGCTGGAACAGCAAAAACTCAAAGATTGAGCTAACAACGTCGGCAGCTGAACCTGCTGTTAAAACATCCACTTCAATGTCGAGATCTAGTTTTTTTGATGGCGGCATTATTTATATTTTAATTCGAAAATTCGTATACTGCAATTTTCTAAAACAAGCAAAAAAATGAGCTCCAAAATAAATAGTATTGCCAACGACCAAAACGAACCAATTAAGAAAAGAGATCTCACGCAACTAAGTCAAAAAACCGAAAGAATAAAATATAATACCTTGTTCAGACCAACACCAAAAACATGATGATAATGAGCTTTGTGAGCTGTGAGCTCAATGTTGTTCGGACCGATTTTTAGTGTTTTCGTTGACATATCGGACAGCTTACGTTGACATTTAAACTGATAAGAAAATGAAAAGATACTGCATTTTAAAATTGATTTGAACAAGTTTTGAATAAAAACATATTTTAAAATTTTAAGAATTAACTTTAATATAAATCGCATAAATTTGCAAGTTTGCAATGTTTAAGACTAAAAAATAAGTGACGAAATCACGGTTATTGGTTTTCCTTGAAATATAGATGTTACTGTTTTTGTGAAGAGCTGTCAAGAGATATATTAGCATAATATTAGAATCTTAAATTTGAATCGCAACTTAACAACTTCAATAATTAATAATTTAATTTAATTAATTTCATCAGTTTAGTTAACATCTCTGTGATATGTTTATTTTATTTTTTTCTAGTAAAACTCTTAATGTGGCAATATCGATATCACTTGCTTGTTTCTTTCGTGCTGTTGATTTCAAAACTTTTTGTTTGACGATTTGCATAATTTTACAAAAACTTTTCCAGTAAAGATCATCTTAGAAATATTTGTGATTTAAACTAGTAAATATGACCAGCAAACCAACGGTTATTGTATTAGGAGGTGAGTTTAAATCTAATACTATAATTTAATATTATCCGGTCAGATAAGTGCCTGTGATTTCGTCAAAGTTTTAATTTTGAAAACAAAAAAATTTGTCTCCAATTTTATATTGAAATCTTGCTCTTGCATTAATAATAGTTGTTATTGTATATAGGGTGTGGATTCATTGGTCGCAGTTTGGTGACTTATCTCGTTGAAAATGATATCACTGAGGAAATCCGTGTTGTGGATAAGACGCCGCCACAAATGGCCTGGCTAAATGAGCGACACAATCAAGCTTTTGATAACAAAAAAGTGGAATTTTGCAGCGCTAATCTCATTAATGCCGGTTTGTATAACATTTTATATATATCTATATATTTGCATATTGTGACTCATACGAATATAAAAGCGATAAACCCACACACTTAGTATGCATGCTTCGCAGAACTTGCTTGGTATTGCTCCTTTTTTGGTGACACTAAATGAAGTTTATTTTTTTTTCTAAATTACATATTCACTTTAATTATGCGCACGCATGGTATACAGCTTCCTGCAAAAATGCTTTTACTCCACACACAGCAACAGGGCGAACTTGGGATATCGTATTCAACTGTGCTGCCGAAACACGTCCTAATCAAACAGAAGCTGTATATAAAGAAGGCATACTTAAGTTAAGTATGAATTGTGCCAACGAGGCGGCAAACGTTAAGGTGAAGCGGTTTGTCGAGTTGAGTTCTGGTTGTATGAATAGTTCAGAAAAGGTGCCACAAAGAGAAGATTGTAAGACAGAGCCTTGGACTTGCGTAGCTAAGCAAAAATTAAAGGTCGAGCGTGAGCTTGAAACACTCAGTGATGTATTGCCATATACCGTTGTACGATTGCCAATCGTATACGGCTTGGGAGATAAGCGCTACTTAAGTAAGTCGAACACAAATGTTTTCCGATAAAACTCTATACAATTACAATAAACAAGTTTTATCTAACTTTGTTCTTTTATTTTTAGTGCCGCGCATTATTGTAGCTGCCATATATAAGTATTTAAATGAATGCATGAAGCTGCTGTGGAATGACTCCATGCATCTGAATACTGTGCACGTTGATGACGTGTGTGCGGGTTTGTGGTTTTTGGCACTCAATCCAAACGCTGCAGGCGAATTGTACAATATTGTTGACGATGCAGATTCTACACAAGGAACCATAAGTGATATTTTATCCGATGTATTTTCAATAAACGTAGATTACTTTGGCGTTGTCATGTCTAATTTGACAAAGGTAAGAATTTAGTTGAGTTAATAAATTTGTTTTCAACAACAAATCATCTTTTGTTTATTTACAGTTAAGTCTTTCTGATACAGTAAGTGATGTCAATGATAAACATATGACTCCATGGGCAGAGATTTGCCAAAAAAATGAAATCAATAACACACCTTTAACGCCATACTTGGACGAGGAACAGTTGTATCATAAACATTTATATTTGGATAATACAAAGCTAAAGGCTTTAGGATATGTGCTTAAGGTGCCCAAATTAACACGTGATCATGTGATGGAGATTATAGAAGACTATGAAAAGCAAAAACTATTTCCAAAATCTTTGATGTTTTAAAATCCACAACACAGATTTTGGTACTTAAAAAAGTAAACATTCAATAATAATGAAGACATGACTCAACTCAATTAACATACTTAAAAATATTGTAACATCGTCTTAGCGTAAACTTCTATTTTTATAAATTTACAAAAATTATTGAAAACTGATATTAATGTAATACAATTAAAAAAAAGAATATTTTTAGTTTTTGCACTCAATTATTGTGCGACGCTGAGATATACATATATATATTCTAAAGTGTACTTATAGTATTACTGTACAGTAAGTTATTATATTTGGACACTCCAAAACGAATTTTACCGTTTTTACATAAACATGTACTCGTTTTTACTCACATTATTGGTGTATCACTACGATTTTTATGTAAATGATATTCTACAATAAGCAATAATATACTTTGTCATATAAATGTGCCAAAATAAAAAAATTAAACAT
This sequence comes from Ceratitis rosa, assembly GCA_037013455.1. Taxonomy (NCBI): domain Eukaryota; kingdom Metazoa; phylum Arthropoda; class Insecta; order Diptera; family Tephritidae; genus Ceratitis; species Ceratitis rosa. The sequence continues at coordinate 26,069,111 of JAWMAG010000006.1, forward strand.
ATGCAAACTTAACTTCGAAACGGGTGAGTATGAAAGCTTGAGAAGCTGGCCGAAAGGGGTGAAACATACTGTGACGGACATATAGTAGGTTTCCAATCTAGAGCTTTCTTATCTAGGGATCAACCAGATAATCTTGTGATTGATACCAAGAGTATACTGATTTTAAGGAGTGAATAAATTTCCAGCCTACTAAATGCATTGTAAGTGCAACACCCGGAGTTGTTGAATCCGAATCCCCTATCGATGATGATGGAAAAAACTTTCCAATACTCGATTTTGACGAAGCTCGACAACGTCAGCAAACTAATTTTATACCTGATAAAAAGAAATGATAAATACCACCTTTTTATTGATTTTAAAACTGCCTTCGACAGAAGTAAAACGAAATGACAAGACTTTGCTGAGCTAAACAGGCAAGGTACAATCATTTACTAGAGTGTAAAATTGTTGGTTTGTTGGCAGCGTATTCACATCTTTTTTACAAAGACACCTTCATCCTTTGGCCTGCAAATGCCTTTCGCCTTCTTGGTATCTACTTATGTACATATCTCACACAGCGCACGTTGCGAGCGATCCCAACATTGCGAGGTAGTTAGTCCTTTTTCTCTCTACAGCTACACAACAATCCGCATCGACCAGATCATCTAATGTACCTTCTGCTTTTATATCGAGTTGTTGATGAGTGCTGTAAGAGAGCAGGAGTGGAAGTCGATTAGAAAACCACTTAACTGTCTGTTGTAATCGGAGCTTCTCGACGTTTTACCTTCATTTTGTTTGTTGTCCGGCGTTTTTAACTGCCAATCTCATAATCACGTCATGCTTCCATTGCTTTAATCCAATCGAAACTGTTGAGCCATTACTGGCACGGTGGTTAATTTCCCGTAAATCTAGGCAAACTTGGTCGAAGTGGAACAGAAAGAGCTATAATAAGCCATGGTAATGAAACACTAGGAGCTGCTTCTAAGAGTAATGCAGAAGCTACAAGGATAATGATAAGCAGGAAACTATCACTCATCTTTTATGTGACTGTCCCACTTTGTGCAGTTTTATATACAGGCATATTTAAATAAATGGCGTGTTGTAACCGATGAAACGATTTTTGGCCGATCTCCCCCTGCAGGGTTTAGGTTTCGTGATTTCGGCATCGTATTTGTTGATGGTTTATCTTACAACAAAGCCTAATAGTAGAAGCTTGTGATATCTCAAATGAGCTTATTCAGTTTAGTTCAGAGTATAATTGATGTGATTCATTGATAGACACTACATTCTACTCTGCGGAGTAGGTGTTTAACAATTTTTCCGCGGCAGTAAGGCATGCCTGTCGTACGAGGCGACTAAAATTCAAAAGCTCTCGCGACAGTCTGGTCCTTATACCGGAACGACCTGGATTTTTATCCGGCCAAAGACTGTCACTCCCGCAACATCGTTTCGATTACAACAACAACAGCAACACAACTAGATGTACTCGAGAAGGGACTCAATATATTTAATTATCGCTTTGTAACCGCTGAAGCGATTTTCGGCCGAGCTTCTCCTCCAATTTGCGCTTGTGCGTCTTGACGTTATTCCCACAAATGGAGGGACCTAAAGTTTATACTAAGCCGCCTTCGAACGGCTGAGGAATTTTATTTCATGCCAGAAATACACTCGGAGGGGTTGACATTCCCTGCCGAGGGGCGACCGAAATTTGAAAATTTAACTTAATTTTCTTATTTAAATTAATTTTCTATAACATTTGGATGTTTGTCTTACCAGGACTTGAACCCGGGCTTTCCGATTGGCAGTACGAATGCTAACCACTGTAAAAACAACGGAATGCTCTTGGTGTGAGGTTAAGTTAAGGATAAAATAAATTCTTTTAATATTTTTATATATTTTTTAATTTATTTTTCTTTTTTCTTTTAAGAGTTAAAATTTTACGGTGATACAGCTCATAATTCTATATATTCCATTCTCTTTTATTTTCATAAGTCCATTTACAATAAAATGCATTTGCTTCACGTTTTAAAACTTAAAGTTAAACATCAACACGTGACTATTTAAAAAAAAAAAAAATACAGAAGACATAAAATAATTAATATTAATACAGCGTCATAAGGTCGTTCCTTGGTTTATGAAAAATATTACAGCAAGTGTACGCATTTTACAGTTATGAAACACCAAACTAAACGTTTGTTACCTTGATTGTGTATCGGCGATTATAACTACGCATGTCTTATGCCGTTTAGCACCCAAAGTGGCTTTTGATAAATATTTGTTGATCGGAAGCTGTTGTTGACCACTCTAACATACATATGTACGTACGCATGTTGTATTACACTTAAGAAGAATGGCAGGACATTCATAATGTTTTATATTTCTTACTAGTAATTCATCAAATGAAATTATGTGAAATATGCGACAAAATTTCCGTTGATTATACTCATAAGATGAACATATTGAATACAAACGCTAATTTTTTGTAGTGGTTTACATTTAAGCACTTTCTTTCTTTTTTTTTGAGTGTTATAATGAGTGGCGCTAATATATGTATGTATGCAATTGTTTATTATACGTGTATTTTGTTTAGCTTTTATATTTGAATGATGTGCCTTTCGCTTAACTGCTTATTCTTCTTGCCTAATAATAATTAAGTGATATTACGTCGCCAGAATGATGAATAAAATAGCATAGCGTAGTGATTAGAAAGCCAAACCGGCATCGCGGTATGTAGTGAAGATCTTCTCAATCGAATTCACATAAGCGGCGGTTCTCAAATCGAGACCCAAATTGTATTTCATGGCGGTCTTCATGACAGCACGAGCCGAACGCTCCATAGTGTAGTCCAAACCAGAGTGTACGATATCCTTCTCAGAGGCACCAGAGATACGCTTCTGGAATGCTTCCGATGGTGTGACTGGAATACGGCCACCTACACGACCGAAACGACGCTCCAAAGATTCCTGCACGGATTCTGCATGGAAGAGATGTGAAGAGAACAAGAATTAGTGAAAAGTTTAACTTTCGGAGAATAAATATTTTTGGGATATTAAAGCACAAAAGCAAAAACATTGTAATGAGGTATGCAATTAGAATAACTTAAAGCGGAAGAAGGCTTTCAAATTATGGTTAATTAAGTTAGATTTCTTTAACATATGTATGTATGTGTGTATGTATTTATTTTCATAACAAACTAAAAATGCTTAATTAGTCATTTTGAGCTAAGGGGGATATAAAAAAATTAAATTATCACGGAGTAAAGCAAACACATGCATAGGTAAATACAAAGATATGTGCCTGGATAACTCAGGTTTAGTAGGGCAGAGAAGTTGCAGGAGGTTTTTTTTTTGGTTTATAAGCAATTTTTACACATACGAGTACATATGTGAGTGCATGTACATACATATGTATAATTAAAAATATTTACAAATAATTTTGACTAAAAGTCTACAAAGTGCCGACATTAGGAGATAATTGTTAAATTCGAAATTACTCTACTACAAATGCCGCGACGAATTAAACATTTGCAATTTAACATAGAACCAAAAAAAAAAACATATTGTTAAAAAATTTCATAGACAAAAATGAATTGGAGATTTATGAGATGATGCAAAGAGAAAAAGAAGAAGAACTGTACCGTCTAAAACAAATCTTTCAATGGATTGTTGGACTGAGGCTAAATTTGTAATAGAAAAACGGAAAAAAGAAAAACACAAATTACTTATTGGTGAAAAGTTGGATATTTCTGTTTTTAAGAGTTTTAGATTGGTAAAAATTAACACCTATTTATAAAATTTTTTTCTTTAACTGGACTGCTGTGAATGATATATTTGAGGTATGTAAGTGATAATGAGTTTTTTTTAGCGTGATAGAGCGCAACTAAAGAAGAGATAAATAAAATAAGAGAATATATTGAGCATTGTTTTGTGGAATTATGAAATAAAAAGAAAATTGTCGTTCAAGAAAAGTAGAAAATAATTTTTAAATACAGTATTAAATACGATGAATTAAATGCGCCCACTGTTAATTTTAAGAATTCTCAAGAAACTTCTTTATGAATGAATGAATTTTAATTGTAAAAATAATGCAAAAATTTAACGATTTTCAATTGTAACATTTTGATAACATCTATATATATGTAAATTATTGAACTTGGTATGAGCATGAAATTTTGTATAGCATTAACACCTTATTAGAATAGATCAATCAATCATAGGTGAGTGCGCACTGATTGGAAATAATAGAGAAAGAAAATATAAATGTGAAAATCAATCGATTTGTATTGAAATTAATGGAAAGTAGTGCAAAAATAATGCCATTCATTACTGCAGAAGCATTTAGAGCATAAGCGTTTACTTTAGCCCTAGCATTAGAGATAGCTGTATGCTTTGCACAGTGTTTATACTGTTTTTGTAATGCCATGGCTTAAATATTTATCGTAATTAAAAAGTTATACATTTTGGTGATCAATTTAAAAAAATTAACGCAGTAATTAACACTTCGTACTTACCCAGCAAGTGGTAGTTGGATTCACGTTCATATTTGAATGTCAGACGACCATATGAGACATGATTCAAATTTTTCAGCCATTCAAAGAATGATACAGTTACACCACCAGCGTTGATGTACAAATCGGGAATAACCAAAATATTTCGTTCAATCAAAATTTTATCGGCAGCTGGAGTGGTTGGGCCGTTGGCGGCTTCGGCAATGATCTAATACATATTTAAAGTTGATATTGAAACATTTATATTATACATACATTTTTAATAAGTCCCTAGAGCTAACTGCTTACCTTAGCTTGGATTTTGTGTGCATTTTCACTGGTGATAACCTTCTCAACAGCAGCTGGCACAAAGATGTCGCATGGTTCGAACATCAAGTTCTCACCTTCGTATGGCTTGGCACCGGGATAACCGACGATAGTGCCGTGTTCATTCTTGTAGTCTTCCAATTCCTGTAAAAAAAAGATAATGTATAAATTTATTTCACTATAAAACAAAGTATTAAACCAACAAACCTTGGGGTCAATACCCTCCGAATTGTAAATGGAGCCATCATGCTCAATAATACCAACGCAAGTAGCGCCAGCGCGTGTCAAGTAACGACAGGTGTGCAGACCGACATTACCGAAACCTTGCACAATGAAAGTCTTGCCGCCCCAACCGGGTGTGGTACCTGCAAAACAACAAACACACATAGAAAATTAGTCATCTTCCATAGCGCATTGACGCACAACAATCCACTACTTACCAATCATGCTCATGTAGTTGGCCTCGTTGATAAAGTTCTCCAAACCGTGGAAAACACCGCGACCCGTCGCAGAGACACGTCCATGAATACCACCTTGATTGATGGGTTTGCCAGTTACGCAAGCGTGTGCGTTAATATCCAAATGGCCAATAGTTTTGGCATATGTATCGGCAATCCAGGACATTTCACGTTCACCGGTACCCATATCGGGTGCTGGTACATCAACACCGGGTCCAATGAAGCCCTTCTTGGCCAACTCAAGTGTGAAACGGCGGGTGATCTTCTCCAATTCATGTTCAGAGTATTCTTTGGGATTGATTTTAAGACCGGCCTTGGCGCCACCAAATGGTACATCGACACAGGCGCACTTGAATGTCATCAAAGCGGACAAGGCTTTGACTTCATCGCGTGAAACATCCAAAGAGAAACGAATACCTAAAAGTAAGACAATTTTAGGTATACAGATGTAGTGCTATACTTTGCAAAGACTCTTAAGATTGTATATAAATTTAAAGTTTTCATGACGAGTATGATCATAACTACATATACGTATGTGTGCACATACATATACATTTAATTAAAAAGGGAAAAAATTTTATTGAAAAACTAGAAAAAAACAATAATCTCTACATAATTTATAATAAATAATAATTTCATTGTACAATAAATAATAAAAGAATTGGCTATTACAGTTGGGCAATTGTAGAATTTGAATTTAAAATTTTTTCCTAAATAATTAAATATTATGCAATCTCGCCTTTTCGCTGCACAGCTAAATTATTCATATGGTTATAAATAAATAATAAATACTAAGTACATACATGTAGGTATAGGTATGTATATGTACGTGCAAAAAAACAGACCTCAAAAAAATTAAGCATGAATGTTACACATACGCCCTGTTGGACGTTCGCCAACGAATTTCCCTGCATTTACAACACTTCGTTTACCCCGCAATCGGTCTACACGTAAGAAAGCAAAGAAATAGGTAAAACAAAAAGAAAGGGAATTCAAGGTTAATGTGACGACGTCTTTTATAATAACAACAATATGCCAATAAAAAATGATCGCAGTGAAAATGTGTCGAAGCCCAGGTGTCGGGATTGGGATGCAAGTTCTAACAAATTGAGTGCTTTTGCCAAATCTAAATCTGGTTAAATCGGTGAATTTCTTAAATGCAATCGCACGATCGGCACGTGAGTGGTTGGGATAAAAATGCGCTGATAATAAAGAAAAAAAAATGGAAATAACCATGTTGAAAGATAATAAATACGTGTACATAAAAAAAGAACATTCAATATGTGCTTTTTTCTAAACGGAAACAGATTGGCATTTAATATTTAAAATGAAATATGATATATATGGGTTCATAATTTTATATGAAAAATAAATGCAGTTATTTCACAAAAAAAAAAAAAAAAACTAAATAATATTTATAAAAATTGCCATTTTTAGTCCATTTAGAATAAAAGATCCTTAGCTTATTATGATTCGCTATCAGATTCTTTGCTCTCTTTTGGTATGACATTTCCTTATTCATTGATTCTTTCATTGGCTGCGTATTTATTCTGCCAATCTTTCATTCCAACAATGTCCGCATCATCTACTTTGCCCGTCAACTTGGCCGCAACCATTATGATTTTTTATTTGGCAGGCAAGCCCTGAGAATGAGAGGCAAATGCAAATTGACATATTTTTACAAACTTCCCAAGATTCTATACTTGCAAATCTACACGATGGTATTGTTTGGCTTTTCATCATGAAAAGACAACTTTTACAAATCGTTCAACTTTAATACGAAAATTCATGCTCTGCAAAGGATATATTTCGCGCGATTCGCTTTAATTATGGTTAACATAATTGGCCTACTGAACGCACTATTCGCAACACCATCACCCATCTTGAGACCCAGCATTCATTATTGGATAATATTCGACCGAATAGAACACGTCCAGCACGCAGCGAAGAAAATATAGCAACCGTAGCTGAGATTGCACACGAACGACTTGGCGCATTTTACGTCGAGATCTTAAATGGAAAGCGTACAAAATACAGCTTGTGCAAGAACTGAAGCCGCTCGACCTACCCAAGCGACATCGCTTCGTTCTATGGGCTCTTGAAAAGTTCCGAAAAGTTTCGATTTTTTCGAGCCAAATTTTGTTCAGCGATGATGCCCATTTCTGGCTCAATGTGTATGTAAACAATTAAAATTGCCGCATTTGGGATGAAGATCAACCTGAGGAAATTCAACGGCTATACGGATGTTATTTCCTCAAAAAAAAAAAAAAAAACAACGGTTTGGTGTGCCGGTGGAATCATCGGTCCTTATTTCTTCAAAAAATGATACCGGTGAGAGAGAGAACGTAATCGTCAATGACGACCGTTATCACGTCATGATCACCGACTATTTGATGCCTGAAATTAAAGCTCGTGTTCTCGGCTCTAATGGTTTCAACAAGACGGCGCCACTTCCCACACATCACACATCGCAAAAATAAATGCCAAAGAATGTTCTTTCGAATGATAATAAACATTTCCATTAAAATTCAATTTTTTGTGTTTTTGTTTCTTTAAAAAATGTAGGGAACCTCGAAATTGTTCACCCTTTAGTATGGTAGCAAATTGAGCATGAAGTTGAAAAAAAGTAAATCGTACTGTAACTAGCACATTTACTATATATGTATATGTACATAAAATATTAAGCTAAATACCCAAAGCGTATATACATACATAATGTGAGCTTCGAAGACATGTATTTTTGTATGTATTTGAGATCGGCTAATATACATATTTTTTATTTAACTCACATACTCGTATGTATGTATGTAAGTATGAAAGATAAACGGTGTTGTTTTCTTAAGAAAATAACTTAATTCACACAAAGATTAGATAATTTTTAATACACGTATGGTGCGAACATCAAATCGAAAAAATAAAGAATTTATCGTACAAAGGCAGACACAGTTTTTATATTCTCACAACTATGTACGCGACCGCGGTAGCCGAGTGGTTAGCATTGCGTACTGACATTCGGAAGGCTCGTGTTCAAATCCCGGTGCCACCAAAATCCTAAAGTTATGGAAAATTAATTTAAATAAAAAATTAAGTTAAATTTTCTAATTGCGGTCGTCCCTCGGCAGGTAATGTCCACCTCTCCGAGTGTATTTCGCACATGAAATAAAAGCTCCTCGTAAAATAACCATCAGCTGTTCTGAGGCGGCGTAGTATAAACTGTAGATGTCCCTGCATTTGTGGAAAAAAACATCAAGACGCAAAACCACAAATTGGAGGAGGAGCTCGGCCAAAAATCGCTTCAGCGGTTATAAAGCGCCAATTATATATATATATATATATATATATAAATATGTGTGTGTACAGAAATATGTATGCAGGAAACATGCGGATGGAAATTAGTTAACTTTAAAGCACAATAAAATCATCAAAAAATGGACTTTCCGTCCACCCATACAAAATGTTAAAACAAAAACAAAATTAACAGCGCTTTTATTACTTTTCAATATCAGCACAAACCTGAAAGAGACCGAATCTCAATATGTTTTTATTAAATTATAATAAAATAGGAATAAGCTTAATAAAGCAATAAAATAAATATGCGAACAGCGAAATTACTGTTGTAAAATCAAAATGATATGCATACATGGCAAATGTTTTTGTAAACCAAATCACATGCACTAGTCAATCACGAGTCTAGTAAAGCCGTAAAAGACTTGAGCTCATATATATCTGCAATAGAGATGCAAGCTATGCTAAACAATCGGAAACGATATTTCCGAGAAATCGATAGCGGACCGCAGAGTTTACCGGGGCTTTGACTATCCCTGTCCGTTCAGCTCATCGACCCCACAGTTTCTTAGGTGTCCCTATGACGAGGGACCCAAACCACAGAAGTTTCGTATATAGTTGAGAAAACCTATAAGCGTAGGTTTCGAAAAAAAACGTAAAAAATGTCAACTCTTTTCATTTTATTACATACCTAGCAAATCCTTTTCTCACTTGAAACAAATATTTTATATAGATCCATACGTGTATTCAATATTATAGCATCTGCTTAGAAAAAAATTATTAAAAAAATCTCCAAGTTCAAAATTTTATAAGTGGCAAGATCAAACATTTCTGCGCAAACACGGTTAGTGTCAAAAATTTCGAAGTGAAACTACATTATAGAATTTTTGTATCATTCTCGAACTACTCGAGTTCGTCCTCGTCGAGCAATGAGCTATGAACAATAATTGTGCGAGTTCTCGTTGCTCAAATGTTCAGGCTGTCCGAAAATGTACGAGCAATATCTTGACCTCTAGTAACTATACCAAATAATTTTCCAATCAAAATTCAAAATCTACGGATAACAAATTAAATTTTATAACCACGAATTATTTTTGTTTCTTTTTGTTTTCTTTTTGTCTAAAAAAAAAATTAGAATAGATGGAATTTTAGAAAAAACAGTTGAAAGCAAAATACGAAAGTAATTCTGCACTTATTACATTTGTCCTAAAAAATTGTTTTCATTTGGTGCGATTGTTGAAGATATGTGACAAAACAGCAACAATCACACAAGTGAAAAACATAATTTAAAAAATAAATATGCATGTACATATGTATGACAATAAAACAGCAGTTTTAACAAAAAAAAAAAAGAAATACCGAAAAAGTAAGCCACAAAATACGCCACTAAAATTGCAAAAAAAAAATAAATTAAAAATATAAACAAAATAAAAAAAAATTAGAACCAGCAGATAGATTGTTGACGTTGGCAATAGCAAAACGAGGAGCTCTGTTGCCAAGTATGTAGTATACATTTATATATTATATTAAAAAAAAAAGTTTTATGTACATGGGGATGTACATACATATTATATATGTTTTTTTTTTAAAGATAGTTTGAAACGAGCCCCCCGCATTGCCCATTAGAAGGCGTGTACGTGCCAGCTTTCAAAAATGATTAGAAAAATAGCACACTGAAGATCACCCAGCTGAGGTGGGTAAAGCCACTTGAGGAAGCCTGAAGCCTTAATACATATATATGTAGGTATATATGTATGTACATAGTATATTTAATATATTTTATTTTTTGCAAATAAATACTTAGAACCATATGATTTGAGAAGTCGAAAATGCCGAACGTTTATTGAAAACAATTGTCGGCAAAGTCACTCATACTTATGTATGTATATGTACGTGTATATACATACATACATATGTATTTATGGGCTGTATGTATGAGCACCCGTACAGTTGTGCGTTTCAACTATTTGCTGCCTTTGCTTGCTGATACATACATACATATACATATGAACTTTTTTGTTGTATTTGGTTTGTCATTAGTGAACAACAGGTTTGGTCGTCAGGTGACTTGTGAGCAAATGAATTTAGAATAGAATTTTTAGAGATTTCTTTTCCAGTAAAAACAAACAACAATAAAAAAAAACAACAAAACAACATTACATATAAATCAATTTCATTATTTTTTTAAGATAACTAGGTATGTATGTAGTCGGTATACGAAAGGCGAATTATTTGAAATTTAAGGTTAACTAAGTGCCATAGGGTTGTAATGGGGTGTAGTGAAGCTTCTGGGTATGCTGTTTCCTACTCTTGCGTCTACGTCGCCCACCCTGGAAACGTGAGCAACACCTGCGTAAGATGCGGTAACCAAATGGTGTGGAGCCTTGGGTCACGGCTAATGAGAGAGGAAGCTTCAGTGGAGCCACTCCGGCTTATTCGGTTTAAGAGTCCGCTGAAGTCTAATTGCAACGTCTGTTCACCAGAGGAGTTTTCAAGCAAGCGGCTCGCTAAAGCCCACCGTCAACATATTGATTGGATCTTATCAGTGTCGCTTTAGACCTGGTAAGTCAACCATTGACCAGATATTCACTATGCGCCAAATCTTGGAAAATACCCGTGAAAAGACGATCGACACCTACCACCTTTTTGTCGATTTTAAAGCCGCCTTCGATAGCACGAATAGGAACTACCTTTACGCCGCTATGTCTGAATTTGGTGTCCCCGCAAAACTTATACGGCTGTGTTGCTGTTAAGCAACACTAAAAGCTCCGTCAGGATCGTGAAGGATCTCTCCGAGTCGTTCGATACTAAACGAGGTTTCAGAAAAGGTGATCGTGTGACTTTTTTAATTTAATGTTGGAAAAAAATAATACGAGTTGCAGAGCTGAATAGAGAAGGTACAATCTTCTATAAGAGTGTACAGCTGCTGGCGGGAGCCGATGATATTGACCTTATTGGCCTCAACAACCGCGCAACGAGTTCTGCTTTCTCCAGACTGGTTACTACACTTTATAGCCGCTGAATCGATTTTCAAAAGAACTCCTCCAATTTGTGGTATTCGTCTTGATATTTTCCAGTTCATTCCAAGCCGCCTCCGAACGACCGATGGATTTATATTTTTAGGAGCTTTCATGTTAAAAATACACTCGGCGGGTTTGATTTTCCCTGCTGAGCTGGATAATAAGATAGGTGCGATTTTAGGAAGACTTTGTAGTATTTCATAAAACTTAGCGCAGATCAGAAAGAGAGAAAGAAAAATATGGCGTAATATTCTTTGGAGCGAAGAAAAAAAAATTTGTTTCGTAATGAAGCTAAATGAAGGCTTTTAATAATAAATAAATAGATTTACGAATAAAACTGTGGAGCACGAGGATTGCACCATAATGTTATGGTTCTGTTTTGTGGGAAGCTGTAGGTTCGGTACATCCGATTGATGGGAACATGAATAGATTCGTCTACAAGAATTTGTTGGAAACTGTAATGCTACCATATGCCGAGTATATAATGCCGTTGTGATGAAACTTTCAGCTTGATCCCGACGCTAAGAATCATTACGGTATGTGAAATGATGACCCCAAAAGCATAATGTGGACTTTGTTCAAAGGCTAAGTCAATATCCAGATCTTAATACTACCGAGAGCTTCTAGGTAAACCTTAAAAGGGAATTTTCGAATATCATTTGCTATAGCAAAATATTCCGAAAGTTTGGTACAACACTTCTGTTGAAACTTATCGGAAATTGATAACATCTATGCCCAAATAAATTGAGAGCTATCAAGAATAATGATATATTATTGGCGCTTTGTAACCGCTTAAGCGATTTTCGACCGAGTTCCTCATCCTATTTGTGGTTTTGCGTCATGATGGTTTTGCAACAAATGGAGGGACCTACAGTTTATAGTAAGCCGCTCCCGAACTGCTGATGGTTTTTATGAAGAGCTTTTGATATTCATGTCAGAAGTACACTCGGAGGGGTAGACATTCCCTGCCAAGAGGCGACCGAAATTTGGAAAATTTAACTTAATTTTTCATTTATATTAATTATAATGACGGATGTTCAGGTCTAAAAACTACGGAATTTAAATATTAATAACTATACTTTTCGAACATATACGTGTATACCTATTATTTTGGCCAACTGAAAAATGTAAATTTTACGAATTAACCAAAAATCAAGATGTTTTTTGAAAGTTTCTAAGTAAATAAAATTTTTCTTATAATTTTGAAATATGCATATGTTAAAAAACAACATAGAACATTTGAAATGAATTGGAAAACAAATGCGAGACAAGCATTTATGTAAAAAAATATATATACATATATAAATAGATACACCTATTATTTCGTCCAGCTGTGTACATACATATATTTCACGTGTTAAGTTAATGAAGCTTTCACAAAACTAGTAAATCAGGTCAAATAACGATACGCGTTAAGGGGTTTTACTAGCGTTTAGCCTTAGAAGAAAGAATAAAACAAGTTTAATGCGCTAATAGAATTTAATGTTTTATTTATAAGAATCTTAAAATATTAAGTCTCGTGTCGTAGACAGTATTTAAGAAAAAAAAAAAAATAAATAAAAAAGCATACGTACATAAATACATGTCTACGGCCTCATGCACGAGTATTTTCATAGTCAAAATTTGTGACATATGTATATAGGGCCACGAATACTTCTGAGTGTTCTTTTATTTTCTTATCAGAAATACATTCGAAAGCATTGACAGGGCCTGTCAATGCTCACATATACATACATATGTTTGTATAAATTTCAGCTATTGTCAGGATTTGAACTTATTACCCTCTGAGCGCAATTGAAAGTTATAAATAATTATGCTATTTCTAATTTGAAGGCAAATTGACGAAAAATAAATTGAACTAAATCACAATGAAAGCGGAAAAGTACAAGAAATTCATTTTAAAAGTATACCATAGATGATTCAACTAAACCAAAAGATGCCAAGCATAAAGCTGAGTCAAAACATCTGCTCAAAATAGCAAGTAACAGGGACAAATGTCTAACAGCGTCAACATAAAATGTATATACATACATATACATACATATTATGTACTCATTATGCGTTGTAAACTTATAGCATGCACACTCGCAGGTATGTACATATCTATGTATGCGCTTAGGTAGATTTAAAAACACATTGGCATGTACCTAAAGGGTGGTTAAATTGTAAGGGCCGATGTTGAATGTGAACCACACCTAAACGCCAAGTTTTTTTTCCGAATTTAATTTGACATTTCTCTATTTCAGACTTACTCAATTTGAACCATGGAGAGATACACAATCCAACAACGTGTTAAAGTTATCCAGACTTATTATGAAAATTTTCGAAGAAAATCATCGGGCCGTATTTTTTCCAAAATGAGGCCGGTCAGGCAGTTACTGTGAATGGTGTTCGCTATCGTGAGATGATAACGAAATTTTGATGGCCACAATTGGAAGATATGGATGTGGACGGTATGTGGTTTCAGCAGGACGGTGTCACTTGCCACACAGCTAACGAAACAATGGCTCTTTTGCGCAACAAATTCAATGGCCGTGTTATCTCACGTAATGGCGATGTCAATTGGCCCCCAAGATCATGTGATTTGACAACGTTGGACTTTTTTCTCTGGGGTTATTTGAAAGAAAAGGTGTACGTCGATAAGCCAGCAACAATTCAAGAGCTAAAGGATGAGATAATTCGGCACATTAACGGCATAGAAACTCCATTATGCCTCAGTGTCATCGAAAATTTGGACCATCGTATGGAGGTGTGCCGCCGAGGTCGCGGCGCTCATTTGGCCGATATTTTGTTACATACATAATTGAGTAATACCATTATATCATAAAATATCAAATATCAATAAATAAAATAAAATTTCAATAATTTCCTAAATAGTTTGTGTTTTATTCAAAATCAACATCGGCCCTTGAAAGTTTAACCACCCTTTATAAATGTCTACGAAACTTTACAAATTCAATTTAATACATACATATACATATACATATGTACATATATGCAGGTATATACGTGTATTATACCTCTCCTCCATTCCAATTACCATCCCAAATCACATCTTTTATATGCTTATTTATCTAAAATTGATGCAAAACATTATTGAAAGCGAAAACTGTCTGAATATATACATATACATATGTATATTCGAAAGTATACGTTCATTTGTAAATATATACAACAGATAGCAGCGTTTCAAGTGGCATGAGAATTCAAAAGCATTTGATTAATACAAATATTGACACTACTTATGTTGGACATATTGTAAATATATACATACATACATACATATTTGTAAATGTATATATATTATACCCAATTCAAGTAAACCATATTAAGAGCACTTTGAAAAATATAAGCTCCTGGCAGATATAATAATTTCAGTTGCAGCTGGAATTCGATTTCTTCGCTATTTATGTACATACGAGTATATATGCAGGCACATTCGTAAACAGCCTAATAAATAAATATACTCAACAAATGTATTAAATTTCAATGGATCACAAATTTCAATGATAACTTAATTCTATGTAGCTTGACTGTCGCACTCCTGCCATGCGCTTTATGTAGCAAAAATTAAGTTTTCATATAAATTAAAGAAAAGAGAAAAAACAAATTTAAATAAATCGATGCTGCTGGACGGATGACATCAGCACTTTGTGAGGACAACGTGCCAATGATAGTTGACATTCGACGTCCGCATGTTGCTACAACTTGTTGATTGTAATTTTTGCTCAAGCATTGGAGCCACATGAGTACAGTATAGCAGTTTTCAAGCGGGTTTAATTAAAATTCATTTATATATGCATACCATACATAGCACATAGGTATACACAGGCAAATGTATATTTATACAAAAAAAGGTGATAATTTATATTTTTATGAAAGTAAAACGGAAGATAGCTGAGGATAGGTCAGACGAAATTCCACTACCAACGCAAGCAGAAATTCGCCATGTGATTCTCTTCGGGTTTCGACGTAATTTACAGCCAATACAAATATTCAGTGAATGCCAAATTGCATATGGAACGATTACACCGTCTTTAAATACTATTTCTAAGTGGTTCCGAAGATTCCAGATCAGAAATTTTTTCCGTAGAGGACAAGCCCCGAGAAGGTCCTTTTCCACTGATGACGTCACTGTAGCTATGGGGGAGTCTAAAATTGACGAAGATCCACGATTGACACAATAAATGATAGCTAAGGAATTGGGCTTGAATGATATAGCTGTATTGCGAATATTATACACTAAATAAATCTACTTGATGGGTACCACGAATCATAAATGAGTCCCAAAAAGAGGCTCTAGTGCATTTTTCTTTTCCTAAACAAATCCGAAAATAGTCAGTCTAACAACTTTAGTAAAGTCGTTACAAGTGATGAGTCTTGGTTCTATAAGAAGGATCCAGAAACCAAACAGCGGCCTTTGTATGGAGCTCAACAGAAGCAAACCCATCCGTAAAATCTTAGAAACAAAAATCAGCAGCAAAAGCAATGATGTCAGTTTACTTGACCCGATCTAAAATTGTTGTTTCTATCCCACTGGAAAATGGTCAGACGATAACTGCGAAATGGTACACCGAAAAGTGCTTACCAAAAGTTTTCAAAAGAAAGATGATTTGCGGAGCTATTTTTTACATCATAACAACGACCATCCCACACTGTTGAAATAACGAGTAATTTTAGTGCGATCACTGGGATCAAAGAAATACGTTCAGCACCATATTCCCCGGATATAGCACCTTGTGATTTCTGGTTATTTCCAAAAATTAAAAAAAAAAACAATTAATAGCAACGGTCCGTCCTCAAAATATGGTTCCACCTCCAAGTTGTGGCCGGTTTTGGAAGCGATTTACCAATTTCAATGGAAAAGTCTCACATCTGTCAACAATAATTACCGTACAGCAGCGTCTGTTTCAGATAGCAACATTGTTTTTGGCCTCTTCGAAAATGTCCGGATTTGTGTTAAATAGACAACATTTGCAGGAAGTTTTGATTTTATATTTAAAGTGGAAGAAAAGTGCAGCTGAATCGCAACGAATGCTTGTGAAGCAGATGACAACGCTCGGCCCAACGTGGCTGTAACGGTCAAAAACTGCATGGAAACACTGAAATGGGAGGTCCTTACCCTACCTGCTGTATTTTCCAAACTTAGCTCCTTCCGATTATTGCAAAACGAATTGAGTAGTCACCAGTTCGGGTCTTTTGAATAAATGGAGGAATGTCTCAATGATTGGATTGGAAAATTATCAGAGAGATGGGAAAAGGAAATCGCTTCCGACGTGCAATGATGTAAGCACAAAAAAAAACGAACCGAACTATTTGTGCTCCCATTACAATAAACTGTTATCAATTTTTTAATTTTATATTAAATTTTTATAAATAATTTTATTATTCACACCGCTTACAGAAGAAAAATAATATGCAAATTCATTTAAAATGGGATCACAAACAAAACTAAATGCTTCTCTAATTAATTTAGTACACATAAAAGCCATAAATATTTATATTTACTTATGGACTCGTAGAATAAATTTGCTTAAATGCCAGCAGAATTGTAACCATATATTTTTAATTAAATAACTCATTGCTAAAATTATATAAATATGTATGTACATATGTATGTATGTGTGACCATATAACATATACAATCGTAAACAATTAACACCTACAATTATTAGCAACACAAAAGATTAAGTGATTTTTTCCAAGTATATGGCCGGTGAATGTAAAATATTTAAATTCAAACGAATTGCCAAATGCTGCTGCTCGTTACTATCATAACATCATAAAAATATATTTTAAATAACAAAAAAATGTTTATTAAATTAATAAATATTAACAGAGAAGTTTGCTAATTAAAAAATCACAAGCTGTGCTCATAGTTAAACCGCATATGTTTGTAAATACATACTTAAAAATATATTTAAATGATAAGAGCACGACAACAGCAAAATTTAGCATTTAATATAGTATATTTAAAAAAAAAAAAAAAAAATTGAAATTCTATTTGCCTGCTGCTATAATAAACAATTTTTAATGCTCTTTATTTGCTTGCTAAAAATTTAGAATTTTCAATTTATTGAATTAATTAGCAAAACGTTATCAAATGCTTTTTAATAGACTGTACGAAATGTTTGATAATCACAATGGAAATGGAAATTCTTATTCTTCTTATTCACACGAAGTGTTTTGATTTTATCACACGCGCACAATGCCAAAAAGGGGCTTGGCAACAAATGCACTCACTCTTATCAGGTGTGAAGCAGTCGCTCTTTAGCATTTGAATCTCTTGTCTGCAGGAAGGTGTTTTCGTTTTGGCAAAAGCTAACCATAAATCGCATGATTCCCACAAATGAACCGAGTTCACATACATGTGTGAAATTTATACACCTATTAAGCTATTTTTTTTAAGATAACAAATAATTGGACAATTTTACGCCTAGTGACTGTAACCGCCTCCCAAAAATTTTTATATAGTACATGTGGTACAGATGTACATACATATGTATATTATCGATAACTTGATTTTGTTTTTGGGTTGTTGTTTTGCAATTGCGAATTATTTGTTTATTTTGAGATAATGCTTCGATTGATTTGCCTTACTTTCTTCATGGGTTTAATAATACAGCACACTTATGATTTCATATTTCTCTAAATCAGTTTCTATTTCTTTTATTATAAGTTGTTATGATGTTTGTTTGCCGGATGTTTTTTCCCAAAAAAATTTGTTTTTTTTTTGGTAAATTGCGATTACCGTAATGTAAACGATTTAAACTATTTAAGAAGTAGTTATCAATAAAAGCGGGTCTAAATTTTATTACTCAAGGTTATATAAGGGTAACAATTATTTGATAATAATTTCGGTACAGTAATAATGATGAAATTAGTACGTGCTTAACGTTATCAAAAACACCGAGATTATGTATGTTTGGACAATATGTACATATATTGTATATACACATATTTAGGGGTACATGCCGACATTTGAGATGTCTTTTATTAGTAGATCATGAAACTGTGTGACTCAGTTGATTTTTGAAATTAATTTTTCCAAATGTTCGTGCTGCTCTCTTAAAATTGCTGTTAAAGAATTTGAGTATTGTTAAAGAAGATTTTGGAATACGCTAATACAGAGATATTAAAATTTAATTTCTATGCAATTTTTTATGCTATAATTGCTCTTGAAATAAAATTTCGAAATTTGTCAATTTGACATGTAATATTAATTTAAATAGCTCTATTCTGTGAGAAATGTCAGTAAGAATTAGCCAATAACGAAATGTCAAATTTGTGCTCTCTACTAATACTGTTACTAATTTTTCTGGCTTTTCGTCTAACCGAAAGCGGTTCCGTAAGAATTGGTAACAATTGTTATTGTCCAGCGGCTCCACGAACATTAAAACAAGAATATCGAAATGAAACTTGCAAAACAAGAACTGAGTTCT
Source organism: Ceratitis rosa (assembly GCA_037013455.1). Classification (NCBI taxonomy): domain Eukaryota; kingdom Metazoa; phylum Arthropoda; class Insecta; order Diptera; family Tephritidae; genus Ceratitis; species Ceratitis rosa. The sequence goes on from JAWMAG010000006.1 coordinate 26,088,108, forward strand.
ATTGTACAGTCTCCTCTGTACAATGCTAAGTTCATAGATTTGAAAACACAAAATTTTTTTTTAACAAAATCAATTGAAAAGGTTTTATATTCTACAAATTAATAGGTATCAACTATTTAAAAAAATGTTCAAAACAAAAACATTCTTTTTAAAAAATTTTTGAGCTTATCCTTTATAGCATAGAAAAAAAAAAAACTAAATAATATAAAAAACATAACACGTTAATAAGGCGCAAGGCCAAGTCAAGCATATAGAAATGCCACTTGCATGGCTTGCGAATCAAATTTTACCCTTTTCCACCAAGAAGGCACGACCTGCATTCTTATGCAATGCCACTTAAGTATCGACCACTTGCTCAAATTTCCGCATGTTGCAATGTAAACAAAAGTAGAGCATGGATATAGTACATACAGTACATATGTATGTGTAAATAAATTTTCACGTTTGCACATCTGTTGTATGTATATAGTACATATACATATGTATGCGTTACAAGTAAAATGTTTGTTCCGTGTCATTCCATAACAACGAAGGTGTTCAAAGTTGGTATAATTATTTGATAATATACCAAAATACATATGTACATCATATATTTATATTCGTATACTTATATGTACATATATATGCATGCAGAAGTGATTACATAAGCGTGTTGTAAAATATTTAAATGACATTAACATTTTCTTAAGGTATAATTATTTAATTGAATTAAGTTTTCTTCACTGACAGCACAATTGCAGTATCTGTTATTGCGTAAATATAATAAATCTTTTATGAGCCACGTTTTAAATTAAAATCTTTTTCCCCTTTTGATAAATGGTAGTTTTTATTTGAGTGTTACACTTACCGCCCTTGGTTGGTACACGATGGGTACTGTGCTGAGCACGGTAACCGGTAATTAGCTCATATTCGCCTGAATCGCGACGTAGTGGGAAAGCAATCTCGATGATATGGTCACATGGTTGCATAAGCATTAAAATACCCTTGACCTTATTTTTCTTTTCCTCCAGCGACATTTTGCCTTTCATATCGTCAATAAGACGATCTTCGGCAATTTGACAACCACGGTGGAAGAAATATTCCACCATGTCGAAGAAGCGTGGATCCTTAGCTGTTGGCACATTTTTTAAACGATCGGGTATTTGGTATTCAGCATAACCGCGAGACTGCAAGGCTGATGTGGGCAAAGCCTTAACCAATGTAGCTACTTCCTGCTGACGCACCGCAGCTTGACGTGCCAAATTTTTCAAATGATACATTTTTCTGTGTTACTTGCTTGTACACACACACTCAGCCAATCTGACTCTTAACAATCCAAATAGATTGGTTCTAGTTTTAAATAATTTAGACCTGCACAACCGTTTGCAAACCGACCCCGCAACAAACTGATCGAAATAACGTTGTGTCGCCAAATTTTTCTACTCTTCTCGGCTTATTTAATTTCTTCGCTTTATATGCTCGCCTCGCCTTTGTCTGCTGTGTTTTGTTTCATTGACAGTTCTTGTGGCAAACGATAACAAAATTGTTGGAGCACTTTTGCGAGCGGGAGGAAGGAGCGTTGGAGCATGGACATCGGGTGTAGAAATTTGACATTTAAATTGACGTAAGACGATTGGGTGTGTTCAATGCGTGGCCATACCGAGAAAGTGAATTTAAGAGCTGCCAAGCCGATGTAATAACTAATAAAGGAGGGTTAAAATATTGGTTTGTAATCATATGTGAAATAGAAAAAAAAGAGATTGGCACTAGAAGTAAGAAAATGAAAATTGATGAAAATAAATGCGTAAGAGCATAGAAAAGAAAATGGGAAGTATCTTTTTGCTATGTTTTCGCCGTAAAAACAATCATAGAGCAATCCTAAAATACAAAAGATTTGATTTATTGTATGATTTTGAATTATTAAAATAGACAGATAAATTTCTAATTCTTTCATCTAATTTGTGTGAATCAAATTATAAAGTGAACATTAAAAAAAGAAGATGATTTCAAGAACGCGGTAATACTTATTTTTGCTCCTATGCTTAGTTAAATGGATTATGTGTAAAAAAAATTTGATAGACTCAACACTAACTTAAATAAAATGTTTTTCTTTTAACTCTTGGGATATAGACTAGCATATCAGTAAGTAGTGTGCTACTTACTGTTTTCTAACAACGTAGTTATATTGTAAAGAACCAATGTAAATTGACACACGGTAGTAGTAAGAATACAAAAACAAACATCTTATGTATTTTGTTGGTGTAATCATTGATTCGAAAAGTCAAAAACGAAATTCGTTCAATGTATTTTGTTTGTGTAATCGAACTTTCGAAATAACAATTCATTTATATGGAAAACGAATTTGCTCAAAAACCCATTATTATTTTTTTAGATCTGGCAATGTTTTGTGGTGAGTTAACAAAGCAAATAACCGATGACAATGTTGGAGGAAATGTAAAAGAGATTTTGCAAAATTTCGCAAAAGTTCCATTTAATTTGTTGCCAGTTTAACGGCAATAAAGTTGCTTTTGTTTTGAATTAAAGTTTTCAAAATTTATGCCAATCATCGTAACAGTTTTGAAATTGACAAAATTTGTAGCAGTGAATTTAAACCAGCAGTTATTAATAACTTATATGCGCACTGCTGCAACGTCCACAAAATCAACATTCTGTCAGAAGAAGAGCAGCAGCCAAATGGTGAGTCCGGTACATAAGACGTAGGATTATCTTTAACCCGTTGTAAAGTGCCAACATTTCTCGAGTATTAAATAAATATAATTATATAAAATTTTATAATTACAATTTAAGTACAAAGAATGTAAAATGCATAGTTAAAATTTCTGCCGGTTTAGGTAAAAATGGACTGAATATTTAAAAATAGTTTTTGCTATCAGTCCACATACAAACATACAAGCAGAAAACGTCCAAAATGATGTGGAATTTTGGACATTTGATTATCATTAATACAAATTTATGTAAATCAAAGTGTGACATTGCAATAAGCAAAAAGCCGCAAATGCTCATAACGGCAAAAACATTTTACAATACATAGTAGAAACTTCCACTCCTAATACAAAATGGCAGTATTGAATTTAAATATTTTTTGCCCATATATAATCGCTACAAAGATATTTATTTATTTATTTGTATGAAAAATAATTATGAATAATTACATTACATTCAAGGCAACTAGCGGCTGGGACTATCGGCCTGACTTATTCCAAATAGATTTTTTAAAAAAGTATATAGAGTACCTGCTACAAAGATAATTAATAACAATATATACCAAGTACCTACAATCTCAAATTAATTGTACGACCATTAAAAAAGCTGATAATATATTGCTGACGTTTTGTTACACACACACACACATATATATGCATGAGCATTCTTATCACATCAACGTTTCTATATATACATATACATATATTTGATTATCGTTAATATGAGTTGATATTATAAAACGTTTATATTGCAGTAATGTTTACTTTTTGTTTAATATTTGCCATCAAATTTAATTATGTGCATATTTCGAGTATAGAATCACCACATCGTTTTATTTATTTAGCTATGTTACAACTCTTCCACTCTAGGTGTAAAAAGTTTCGATAAGATTTGTACGATCCATAATCCAATATAAGGTAACATCTAGTCAAGCAATATTTTGCAATAGCCAAGATTACTGTATATGTTCATCCTCACACAACGATTTCCCATATGTATTTTTTTTATAATCTGTGCTCATTCCGCTGATAAGCGAAGATTTATTGCTTATAAATAATCCACTTTACGTTTAATTGCATATTTTGTATGCCTTCTACGGACTTTTGAATTTTAACACCAACAGTTGTACTAGCTAGCCAAGTCGATAAGGTTGAAATTTCACACAATAATTAATTTTAATTGAACCGTACTGAATTGTATTTATTTAAAGGCTGAGTATATTTACATATGTATATGTATAAATATACTTACATATATAAAATGCATAAAGGGAAAGTTGTCAACGATAAAAAATTGAAACGCGTTGAATCGTTTGTAAGTTTTTATGTACATATTTTCTTTTGTATCAAGTATATATGTCTGCAAAAGCGTAAACAACTTCTATAAATAATTCCATCCAAAAAAAGAAAAAAGTCTTATTTGCTCTTATTTAAATAATAAATAAAGAATGAACATATGTAAACATACGAAAGCAGCTAAGAAAAAAAGAAACGAAGGATCGTCTATGAACCTTGTGATTAAATACAAGTTAAGCAGCCACACTAGTTTTTGCATTACAAACAGATTTTGTGCAGCGTACTTCTTACTTCAATTCCAGAATAAGTTAAGCCTCTACACCATAGAATATTAAAATTTCGCATTTTAGTCAATTAATGACTTATTAATATCAAGTTTATTAAATATTCACTAACAACTTACATATATAAAATTTCAGATGGCTGCTGATATAAAATTTAATAGTGCTCTAACACCATGTGATCCTTACTACAAGCCCGTCCTCATCATTGGACAATTGCGTCATTTAAATTTGTTGAAATTTTCAAATGTATCATGCAAATTGGAGGCACGTGTTGACGAGACTACATTTAAGAATGCCATCTCTTGTTTGCATCCTTCACCAACGGATAAATGTTCGCTGTATTTGGATTGTGCCACCGTAGCGGCTGTACCACTTAAAAGTTCGCGTCACAATACACCATCGCGTGCTCACGCCATAACACGTCTTGTACGAACGCACATCATGCATGCCAATGAAGAGAATGTTGTTATTGTTTGTGATCGTAGTGATCTTTTTGCTAGCGCTTGTGCTGTAGCACGCGCTTTTCCATTGTATTCTCGAAAAACTTGTAGTGGTGGTCAGGGTAAAGTTGAATCTTATTCCCAAGACGAGGTCATGGAAAAGGAAGGTGATGGTAATGGGAATGCTAAGCCCATAATTAATGTTGAATTCATTATAATAGAAGCGGATGGTCAAGTTTGTGAGGAGGAGCTGCAGTCAACGGATATTGCTTGTATTGAAGAGGCGGCACGCGGTATACGTTTAGCGGCACGTATCGTTGATATGCCTTGTAATGAAATGAATGTTAGCCATTTTGTGAAGGAAGCTGAACTCATAGCAAAAGAGCTATGCATTAACCACACCATAATACGTGGTGAGGAATTGCGTGAACGTGGATTTGGTGGAATTTATGGTGTTGGTAAAGCGGCGTCTGTGCCACCAGCATTGGTGGTTCTGTCCTATGAGCCAAAAGGGGCACAGGACACCATTGCTTTTGTAGGCAAGGGTATCGTTTATGATACTGGCGGTTTGAGTATTAAAGGCAAGACTGCAATGCCCGGCATGAAACGGGATTGTGGCGGCGCTGCTGCCATTTTGGGTGCCTTTTATGCAGCTGTCAAATGTGGTTTCAAAGAAAATCTACATGCCGTATTTTGTATGGCAGAGAATGCTGTGGGACCGAACGCTACACGGTAAGTTTTTGAAATAAACATACATTGATCGAACAGTGTTGATTAATAATAATGTATTTAATTTTTTTTGTTTGTTATATAGTCCAGATGATGTACACACCTTGTACTCGGGGCGTACTGTTGAAATTAATAACACTGACGCTGAGGGCCGTCTCGTGCTGTCTGACGGTGTTAGTTTTGCTCGTAAAGATCTGAAAGCGAATATAATTTTGGATATGGCAACTTTGACTGGTGCACAGGTTTGTTTATTACTTTAAAATACAATTTTTTAAACAACTTATCAATTATTTTTATAATTTTGAGTACTAAATTTGAAAAGTGCTAACGATTTTTTTTCGCTAAAAAGTGTTGCATGAAAGAAACAAATCTCGCTAAGGAGAACTTTATTCTCGAATGTTGACTTGAAAATTGCTTAATTTTTTGATTACGAAACTCTCTCAACTACCAAAAGTTGTCGGTTCAAAACCTGCGGCTGTTCGATATTAACGTTTAACCAGAATATTGATAATCTCCGTTTCAAAGTTAATTTGCTTAACAAAATCTTTGTTGTTGTTGTTGTTGTAACCCCAAATTTTAAACTTGTAGAGGGCGGCAAATGAGCATTTAGAATGCCGTGCACCATATCCGTCACCTGTCCACCATTTCCGTCACCCGTCCACCGTTTCCGCCTCCCGGACGCCGTTTCCGTCACCCACTGCTCGATCCCGTCCAGCCCAATCTCGTACCCAGTTACTATTTACGGACCCCATTTCCAAAGCCCGTTTCCGGCTCCCGGGTATCGATTGCGGATCTCATTTCGATTTCCGTTTCCAAATCCCGTTTGCGAACTCCGTTTTCGGATCCCGATTTTGGATTCCGTTTACTGCTCCCGTTCTCAGGTTTCGTTCCTGGCTCCCATTTCCGTCTTCCATTCTCGGATTCCGTATTTGGCCCCCGTTTCGGTTTGTTATTTACGGGTGTTTCGTTTTCACCAACTTTTCTTTCGCTTTGTAGGAGTGGAGAAGGAATCGTAACCGAATGCCTATCCAGTAACAAGATGTCACCTCATCTTGTAATTTAATTCAATTTGTTAATCTCTCTAAACTATCAGAATCGGTGGCACACCTTTCCAAAAAAAAAAAAAAAACCCTCAACGATTCCAAGCTTATACCATAATTTTGTACCGAAATAATTAATTATAATTTAATAAAATCATTTTCGTGGCATATCCAAATGAGTTTTCATCTCACACGAACACTCGTGCGGAAACCATGCCACTTATACTCACTCAAAATACTTTAGCCAACTGAATGGATTCCTTTTATGCTACTCGTTGACCGACTATTTGGTCAGCTGTCTGGTTGGCCAGCATCCTTGCGAGCTACTTAAGTAAAATTTATGCAGCGCTTTATAAAGTCATAAGGTTAATTGGTAAAAATAAATTGCTAAATGACATCGATTGTTGGCTGTAGTGGCTTTAGATGCTGGGAATGGCAATGCCAATGGTATTAAAATCAATAACAACACCAACAACAGCGCAGTACCATCGTGTAGTAGTTAAGGAGTGAAAGTAGCATAGAGTTTTCGAAAAATTGTTGTTGCATGCGAAATTACTGTTGATATATTGCACTTTGTATTTTGTTCTTGGCTACGTTGCAGCGCATATGCATACACGTACATACATAACTACATGTTCATATGAACATACAGTGGTAGTTTCATAAATCTTAAGCGTAATTTGTTTGAAATTTATATGAAGATAATACACGTACGTATCTATGTGTGTGCTTTATTGAAAATTTAGTAGCATTTTTAAATTTAAACCGAAGATGGGAAAGCACGAGTGGCGACTCTTTTAATCTTATGACACATGATTTTTGTTTATAAGCTGCAATAAATTGTATCTTATTAAGAAAGAAAAAAATTATAATTATCGTCGTTGCCATATGTTCAAATATGAATTGTTTAAACATGAATCGGATATTATACATTTATTTTTTATTTAAACGCTGAGTTTATAAACTTACAGAAACTTTAATTTTCGGAGATTATGGTGTATGTAAAATAATTTTAATATCTAATATATAAAATTCTCGTGTCGCAGAATACTCCTCCGAAACGGCATGACCGAATTTAATGAAATTTTATGTGCATATTCAGTAGGTCTGATAATAACATAACATCTATTTTTCACACCGGGAAGAGGACCTAGGACTGATCTATTTGAAAATTTTGAATTTATAGTACGATTTACTAGGAATTTGATACATGGGTAGGCTTTTGCTTAGTTTAGCAGGAACATTACATTTGCTTCCAGGAATAGTACCTAGAACCGATCTATTCGAAAAAATCGTTTCTATGGCTTGGATTAATATATAAACATTTTCGAAAGTGGAAGGCACGCCCGAGCGTATATGGGATCCGTTTCCTTGCATTTACGTGCGTATATATTGTATCCAAGTGAGAGAAAAATAACTCTCAGAAGGGACATGTGGTTAATTTTTAGTACATATGCGATCACGCTCAATGAGAAATCATTATGCTGAAAACAATTTATAGTTTTTCCTGATTTGATAACGGCCGGACCGAATTAAAATTCAACTTTATTAAGAGAATCTCGGGGACCGATTCATGTGAGATAATCTTAGTTACGATTCGATTCACTTGAAATTTAATTTGTTGGTAGCCTATCGTTTAGATTAACCTGCATAGGCTGGTTCTTAATAATGTTATTTATGGCTCAATTTGCTTGAACTTTTCATATCTTAAACCGCTTAGTTTAATTTAAGTAATTTTATTACAATTTGCTGGCTACTCATATTTAATTGACCATCAGTAAAACGCTACTGAAACACTAAAAACTCGAACCGGTGAAAAATGAGTTAAACACGAGCATATAAAATGAAGAAAATGAAGGTCAAATGCCGGTAAACTTCCACAAGCGACCTAAAAGCCTAAAATGTGCGTAAACAAGGTGATGCTGAGCTGCTACAACCTGACTTAATGAGCAATTCTGAGATCTACTGTCAACAATTAATCAGCTTACAACAAGGGTTTCAAGATGTTCGTTTATTAGGACAACCATTTCAATTGGACTCCTCTTTCCTTTTTGTTCCGCTTTTACTGTTAAAGTCTACTGATGGCCAGAAATAAGCTCTGAAGACCTTGTATACTTCTGCCGTTTTGTGTGGTATTAACACACAGCCATATTTTAAGGGTCTAGAGATTCTTCAATGTTACTTCTGTAACGCTGCTTCAGTCAACATCATGAGTCAACATCTCATCTGAAACCTTGACAATCTTCAACAGAGAAACCAATCAAAAAATCAATGAATACCCAATACTAACGGAGCTTAAAAAGATAATCTAGAGTAAACTAACTTGGAGCTTAATAATAAGTATAATAAGGTCTAATTATATGTAGAAAATAATGTTTAGTTAAATTAAAATGTTCAAACTAGTGAGCTGGAGATGGCAACACTAGTAAGTCCTCTCAGGTATAAAGAAGGGTATTATAATTTTCTTCAAAAAAAAGTGCCCTAAAGTGATCAATACGTGTTGTGTGACCAGGGAAAAATTGATGGAACTTGGTTGGGAAGATCTCATTCACCACAATATAGGCTGAAACTTGAACCATCTGATTACCACTTGTCTCCGTTTCTATAAAACTCTCCTCATGGACAAAAATCGGCTGACCGAAGAGTCACTGAAAGTAATTTGTTCAAGTTCTTCGTCGATAAACCACAGAATCTCTTCACTGATGGTGTAATGAAGATACCCGAACAATGCCAAAACGTCCTAGATAATAAAGATCAATATAATATGTACTGATTAAATTTAATTAATGAAAAATATACGAAAAAGTAGTGGAGACCTGTTAATATCTATATTTTTAAGTTATGAAAGCTTTGAAATATTTGTTTAATATTTACTGAGGTGAATAATCAATAATCTCCTGTCATCAAACAAACAGTCATCGCATTTGCGATCCGGCTTCCACGTCACTGTTGACAGTTATAACTTCGTGGTCGTAGATAATTTCGTCTATATAGGGACCAGTATCAACACCAATAATAATGTCAGCCTGGAAATCCAACGCAGAATCACTTGCCAACAGGTGCTACTTTGGACTGAGTAGGCAATTGTAAAGTAAAGTCCTCTCTCGGCGAACGAAAACTAAACTCTACAAATCACTCATCATACGCGTCCTACGCGTGAACGATGTCAAGATCTGATGAGTCGGCCATGGGAGTCTTCGAGAGAAAAGTTTTGCGAACGATTTGTGGTCGTCCGGATGGATGAAAGCAGTCCAGCTTTGAAAGTATTCGATGCAGTAGCCGCTGGTGGAACCAGAGGAAGAGGAAGATCTCCACTGCGTTGGAAGGATCAGGTAGAGAAGAGTGACCTGGCTTCACTTGGTATTTCCAACTGGCGTCAGACAGCGAAAAGAAGAGAAGAATGGCGCGCTAATATTGATTCGGTTTTACTCGCGTAAGCCAATAAAGTAGAAGAATAATACTCAATGCGCCTATATGTATGCTATGTTATTTTAATTTAATTTAAAACGTTGCCTACATTTATGCTGGTTCTACATAATTTAGAAAAACGAAACAAAATCAAAGCTTTGAAGAACTTCTTAATTTCTTTATTTAGACAATTTACAAATTCTTTTTATTCAGTAGTCAAAGTAAGATTTCATAAGTGGTTTATTTACTTTTCCTTATTTCACTTAAATGCATTACCCTCTCCGCTAATGATAATAAGTGGGAAGCAATTGCTTGTATAGAATTCTGGTTTCCTTTCAACCATCATTTCCTTTCATCCTTCCTCAGTTTTACATTTGTCATTTCTACTTTATTTTTTTTTTCGCTTGTCTTTGTGTTTGTTTGCTCACCACTTTTATTCACCGACATTTATTTCATTTGCCATTCACATTTCTTCTTTATGCAACACTTTCAATTTGTCTTAATTTGATTTGAATGTTGGCGTTGCATACAACAAACGTGGTACAAACGTAGTGTTGCACATTGATGCTTGTTGTCGCAGGGCAAAAGTGTAATCACACTTATTTACTCTTCGTTATATACTCGTAATGTAGCAAATGAAGCATGTGACCACAAGTGCTCTGCCAGGAGGGAAAAACTATTTCTCTTATTCTCATCCAGAACTGATAGCTTACTTGGTTGCAAGTGGACTAGTTTGGTAGTGGTTGAATTCTGCTAATATTAATGCCAAATAATCTCTCTCTCTCTTGAAAGCTCACTATAGGAGAGTTATTCATGTCAAGTCCTCCGCGTATATTTCTGGCATGAAATAAAGCTCCTCATAAAAATCCATCGGCTGTTTGGAGGCGGAATAGAATAAACTGTAGGTTCATTCATTTCTCGGAAAAGCATGAAGACGTTTACCACAAATTGAAGGATGATCTCTGCCGAAAATCGCTTCAGCGGTTACAAAGCTTTCGGAAAGAATAACCCAATTGGGAATTTTGCTCGCTTGGTCAAATTACAATGGTTTATGGTTCATACAGGACTATATTGTGACATCTGTCAAACTAAACATGTTTTGTTTTAGTTAAAAGTCAGCCATTTGTGAAAACGGATTGTTTATCAACCACACAACGAGTTCAAAATGTTAAAACCTACTTCAAAAAAAGTGATCCAAACGTGGTCACGTTTTGTGATTTTTCGTGAGAAGAGGAGATTATGGTAGAATATGGTATGGATCGTTGCATGCAGATTGAAGGCATGTGCATTATCGTTCTGCTCGTTCCACCTCAAATATCGCAACTGTAAAAGAAAGTGTAGCTGAAGATCCGAGTGTGTCTATTTCTCGCCTTACACGGCGAGTTATGGTCGTATGATAACCGACTGCAATTGAAGAACACATCTTGAACAATGTGTGGTTTCAACAAGGTGGTGCCACATGCCGCACAACACGAACGAATATGTCCTATTTGTGAGAGAATGTGAATTGACCACCGAGATCGTGCGATTTGACGCCGGTGGACTTTTTTGTGGGGCTACGCGAAAGACCATCTTTATGCGTAAAAGTCTTTAACTCACTGGAAACCCAAAATTCGGCAAGTTATGGCTGAGTTACCGCACAATATGTGCCAAAACGTAGTCGAAAAGTACCTTAAACAGATCGATGTTTGCAAGATTTCGCGAGCCGGTCATTTGAATGATGTTTAGTTTCACATATAATGGCACAAAATATTTTAAATGCATTTTATTTACGTTTATTTTGGAAAACGCAAAATGAATAGTCCTGTATACTCCTTTAGGCGGATATGATTAATTTACAAATTGAATAAATTAGTCTCCAAAAAAAAAAAAAAAAAAGAAATCCGACTGAAGATCTTCTTTAAATTATTCAAAATATTCACTAAGTTAAAAAAAAATGTAATAAATTTGAAAATATTTAAATTTTCAGTATTTTTCTCACTTTTCGCTAAACCATCGATGTTCGCCTGAAAATTCGATATTCAACACAAATTTTGACAAATTTGCTTGCTCATAAATCACGAATCTGAAATTTGATATTCTGTTTTCGACAGTCACAGAAGATCTAAAATCGAATGCAGCTCACTGTGAAAGCCTTCAGCTTTTTACCCTTGGGCTAGCATGGATATGTGAGCTAGTACTTTGTGACTTTTTCAAAGCACATATGTACGTACGCCTGTCAATTTGCATAAATTCTATTGAAAAGTATATTCTTCATTTTGCTTTTTCTGCTGCTAATTGTGACCTACACAGAAAGTCCGTATTTAACTATATTAGAAATTTTCTATTCAATTCAATGCGTCTTAATTAGTTTTAATTTAGCAAATTTGTATATACAGAAGAAGAATAAGTATATAAATTGCATCTGTTTCAGTTTTTAAACATCTTTTGTGGATACGTTCATATATGACACATATAAACGGGCAAATGGGCGTTCCACTTACCTGCAATCACTTTGAGACAAAAAGGTATGGATTTAGTCCATATACCAGCTCTCTTAGAAATTCTTTTTCGTAATTTTCGCAATCGATCATAAATAGGGTTTCATTTTGGACTCAGACTTTGGTGCCACCTGGCGGGAAATTATTTTTATTAGTAGTATTTCGACCGGGCAAATGTTCTTATATTAAGTAATCATAATTATCTTAGCTAGTTAGTTATTGTCCTCTAATCGTTTTATCCAGAAAAAAGCTCCAAATTGTAGCATGTTTTCAAATATAGATAACACTGCCAACAATAATATAGGTATGAATTAAAGAAAAACTATGTACGCATCACTGATCTGATCTTAGGAAAAAAAAAATATTCACATTGAAAATTTTTATTGCTTAACTTAAAATAAATACTTAGAACTTTTGAGAATATTTTTTGGTAGATCCCTTATAAGTCTCCAAAAATAATCTGCTAACATTCCTGCACTTTATTTCTCCTTGGTCTCTGACACCTTGTTCATCACATACCGCAACCAAAATTGGGGGAAAGAAATCCAAACGACAGTCCAACATATGTATTTTAATGACATACTAGGTTGGGTGATAAGTAACCTCCTTGGGAAAGAAATCCTTTTTTTTAAACTGTTTTTATTTTATTTATTGTCATCACCTTTTAGCTCGATACACTTATTCCAACGATTTTCCAACTTCTTGATCCCGCCCGAAAAGTAATTTTCCGAAAGGTCTGCAAAAATATTCCTCCACGGCGTCGATGATTTCCTCGCGCGAGCTGAATTTTTTTTTTTATTGATGAGCCATCTTTTGAGGTTTGTGAAGAGATAATAGTTCGGTTACCAATCGAAGCCAAAAGTGCACCCGATTCCGCATTAAATATAAACGAACTACAAGTTTTTCCTTGTTATTTAGTTATCCTTCAAAGGTCTTATCTTCTTTCATTTGCTGGTTTCGCGGCCTACCTACCTATATTTCGGAAGTAGGCAACCCTAGTTTTACATTCTTGGAACTGACAAATTTATCGTAAAGTTTTCCACTTTACGTCATTTGTGATGTTACAGTAACTTAAAATATTATCGCGACCACTTTCGTGCGATTATTTTTTTACAACTTTCGACGTTGATTAACTCAGCAACAGTGCATCGATGACTTTGATTAAATTTTTGTCAACGAAGTATCATCAAGTACCAGTGTCTATCGATGGTATGGTGAACTCCCTCGACGTCGTAGATCACTTCAAGATCAATTTCGTGAAGGTCATCAGTTGTTGTTCTGGAAAATATTAATGCGGTGCGAAAACTGATACTGCCAGATCGTTGGATTCCACATAAAAACACGTCTATGACATCGGTACAGGTGATTAATCGTAGACTTACACGTATGAGCTCGAAGGTAACCAGCAGTCGATTGTAAGGGCCGAACCTAACAAAAATTGTGCTTGAGCTTTTGGGCACTCAAATCATTCACTAATTGAGTCATCCGCTGTACGAGTATAGTCTTGACGTGACACCGAATGACTTCTCTTTATTCCTGTACGTTAAAAATAAACTTAGCGGTCAACGCTTTTCGACACCTGAAAAGACGGGTGAAACACATTTGTGGAGATACCTCAATTAGAGTGACAAAAGCCCTTCGTCAATTGATTCAAACTCATGCAAAAGTGTATATGTCTTAATGGAGAATATTTGGAAAAAGGATAAAGCTTTGTTTTTGTTCTCTAATCTTGAAATATAAAATGCAACCCTCCTATCAGTTTCAATTTCAAGCCGGTAAAAGGATCGCTAATTTCCAATTTAATTTTATGACCATTTATCCCCTAAGGGGCTCCGAAGAGTTAAATTCCAAGTGAGGTCTCGCCAGGTTGACGAGTTTGTATTTTGGATTGGCAAGGACGAGCTATCGGCCTTCGTTAGGGAATGCCAAGCCCTAAGAGCGTATTTCTGACATGAATTAAGAAGCTCCTCATTACAATCCGTAGACGTTCGGGGGAGGCTTACGATAAACCGTAGGTCCTTTCATTTGGTAAGAAATCAAGGTGCACACCACAATTTGGAGGAAGAGCTCGGGCGAAAATCGCTTCAGCGGTTATTATTTTATATATTTGTATTTTGGTAATTTATTAGAACCGATCAGATGGGATCACCATAACCATAACATACATATTGTATATACCATCGATTCCTTAGATTTGAGATTTTAGGTCATAAATCCGTTTAAAGAGAATCTCAGAGTGTAAAATTTGGTATTCTACACACGTGAGCAAGAAATTTGGAGTGATACAGACCTAATTCAAATAAATATTGATATTGCAAATGGTTGAAATTTGATGTGTTTGTGAAAGGTACAAGAGAATTCCAATAGGAGATGTTATTTCGATTTATGAGAAAATGACGTTTTTTGAGATAAATCATCTTATGTTTATTTCAATATAAAGAGAAAGACGGCATAAATAATGGAAAATAATATCAGCCAAATGGTCGCCAAATTTTCCATCACCAAATCGGAAACGGGCTGCTGTATTCCCTCAATAGTTTCACGGTGTTAAATCCCAAGATCTTGGTGGCTAATTGCGATCACCGCTTCGAGAGATAACACGGTCCGGAAACTTTTCACTTAAAATAATGATGGTTTCGTTGCATGTCTCGCACTTGTTGAAAGTAAACGTTGTTCTGATCAAATACCATCTCCAATACCAACTCCGGCCATAAAAAAAATCATTTAATCATCTCTCGTTAGCGCAATCCATTCACCGTAACTGTGATGATTTTTGCATGAAATTTCTGATCATTTTCATGCATTTGATATGCTCATGAAACGTGTGAAGACCTCGGCATGGAGGAAGACGGTGCTTCCTTCTTTTTTAGTTTTTTTTTATACTCGGATTGATTTCGTCAAGATTTAACACTAATAAGCATGATGAGAACATAACTTACCGTCCACATTAAGAAAGCACTTTCGAAACAATTGGGTATCTTAAAGGTCGGTTCCAATTGAACTCATTATTAATAATTGATTAAATTTTATATTTCGTTGTATTTCACCGTAGTATGTTTTTCTGAATATCGTTAGTGAATCAGAGGGAATAAATAAAGATTAAACAAAAGAACAACTTTTTCCATAATATATTGTTTTTGTATATACATATGGTCCTTATTATTGAAAACTCAAGTTAATTTCCTGATAAATAGATTAAAAACTAATTACTATGATTATTTCCATTTATTTTCTTGTATACTATATGTTTACTAATTCCGTATTACTCACTTGTTATTATCTCTTTCAGGGCATAGCCACAGGCAAACTTCACGGAGCAATACTCACCAATTCGGAGGAGTGGGAAATAAAAGCACTGGAAGCTGGACGCAAATCTGGTGATTTATTGGCGCCAATAATTTACTTGCCGGAATTGCATTTTGCTGAATTTGCGTCAGCCATAGCCGATATGAAGAACTCTGTTGCGGTAAGTGAGATGTAAAAAGTCGGGCATTTATTGCCAAACTAACACAAGCAATAAACTCATTTTACAACGGTATGTTGAGGGGTGCACACATGCATGTGTACATATGTATGTACTTTTGGATTGGTATGTGCCATCATATCTGTGCAAAACATGTACTAAATCTAACTTTTGATTGAACGCTATTCGTTTTGTTCGACTATAAAATCGAGTTTGGAATTTTTTGTTGCTGTAGTAACTAGTTGTTATTTTTAGTTTAACTGTAGCTTTGAACTATCTAGGATATTTGGTATTTTTGAATAGAAATTGACCTTTTTCCCATGACCATCTGTCATATTTTTTGACAGTTAATTACAAGTTGCTGGTCGAAAGGTTGAATTTATACATACCTATATATGGTACATATACAATTTTATACTTGCAAAAAGTTTACAGTTGCAAAAGCAACGAGTAGTAATTGTGTTGTTTTTTATTTTTGTTTTGTTAGGAGATTAAGTGTGCAGGAGGTCAAAATTACAGTAGTAATTTTAGTGAATTCCTGTTTTGACTTTTTATCCCTATCTACTCTTTCCCCGTGGTCGTCCTTATTACGTGAGCTTATTATATGCTTTGCCGTAGTTCTGTCATAAAAATAAACTTCAATACCTTTTTTTTACATTTACACCGTTAAACACCGTAAGTAGTTCATTAAAAAAGCTGTCGAACCACATTTGATTGTGATGGTTTTCGTTGATTACTTGGAAATTTTGATTGATTTGTATGGACAAATACATAAATTGTACTGGACAATTTAAATTTTTATTAGATTTAACTTCAATATTTCCTTTGGATAAAATTGATTGCTTCGTAATCACTTTTAGAATCCACTTCATATATTATTATATCTAACCTAAATTTAAAAGTAAACTCGGGAGAAAATTGGTGCTTCTGACAGAGGCCAACGAAAAATCATCAGATTAAGCTCCAACTCTACCAGGTTTTGAGCTAACTTGGCCGCAGCTGGGAGGAATAGAGTGTCATAAACCAAAATTTGGCGTACCCTGCGTCGCTGCAAACATTTAAAGTTATCAAAATTAAGAAACTTATCTTTTGCCACGGCACAGGCAAGTGCGTACGATTTGTAGAAAAACACATTTACAACAATTGGTATACAGTAACTTATTGCTTTTGCTCATCTGTTTGAGTTTATTTATTGTGAAGGTTTCTTCTCGGACAAAAAAAATGGAATCTTGATGAAAGAGCTCTCTTTGATATTCTAAACACAATTTCGGAGGAGTATCTGTAACGGTGTTGGCGTTTTTACATCAAAAGCTACCATCGAATTACAGTTCACATCTTCTCGAATGAATAGCAGAGATCTTCAATCAAGTGTTGGAAAGTAGCCTCCTTTCGTTTGTTGAGACTTACAGGGAGTGTCACTAATTTTTCAACAGGATAACGCTCGCACTCATGTAAGCGATGAAACGAGGCGATTTTTGTCTGATAGCTCCGTAGAAATCATAGGCCCATTCGCCTAGTTACCTTATAGAATGTGAAATCAGCAAAACTAACGACACTGGTCACCTTGTTTGAAATCTATTTTTTGACTGAGTTTTTGATGTTGTGTCATCTTATAAGTTTTTGCGGGAATAACGAATTCAGTTAAGCGACTTAGAATGAGCTTTTCTTCAAATTGACAGGTTTGAAATCCACGAAGAGGTCCTGTGTGTGTTGGTCGTTTTTTCACAGGCCTTTCCCAAGATTTGGCGCATGATGATTGTTTGATTAATAGTTGATTTATCAGGTGTTGACGGTGCACTTTAATTTTCCACAAAGTACGCTTAATAAGACATTATGTGCGAAATTGAGGAGGCCCACGGTAATTGGCGCAGACTGTGGGGTCCTTCTTTTTGTGACTTAAGCAGATTACAGTAAAGTACTATTTGCCGATCATATTCTAAGAAGAAGCTAATGCATGCAACTTGTCAGTTCATCGTTGCCGTCTTTGCTCGACCAGCACACCGGTTCGTTGTTTTTCAAGCAGGAAATCACTATTCAGACTTTATCATAATCTGGCAATGAAACATTTTTAGAGTTCGCTATCTTTTCAGCAGGCAGGAGAAGTAAATTCAGTAATCACTTCGACACTCGGCGTGGTATTTTCCGAAGTAGAACAACTTAAATAATGTAGCGGTGAAACGTTGATACCAACATCAAAAAATATGAATGATTTTGCAAAAACAACAAAACAAAGGAACCTTTTAAGAAATATACGATAATTTAACAAGACAATAAAAGCTACAAAAATGAAAAACAACACACAAAAGAAGAAAAAACAAAAAAAAAACGGATAAAAAAGGGAAAAAAACACAAACATAAAAAAAGCTATAAATAAAACAGAAATAATAATAGAACAAAACACACAAAAAAAAAACAAAAAAAAAAAAAACAAACAAAAAAAAAACAAAAAAAAAACAAACAAAAAAAAAACAAACAAAAAAAACAAACAAAAAAAAAACAAACAAAAAAAAACAAACAAAAAAAAAACAAACAAAAAAAAAACAAACAAAAAAAAACAAACAAAAGAGAACAAACAAAAACAAAAGAAAACAAAAAAAAAAGAAACAAACAAAAAAAAAGAAACAAACAAAAAAAAAGAAACAAACAAAAAAAAAAACAAAGAAAAAAACAAAAAAAAAACAAACAAAAAAAAAAAACAAAAAAAAACAAACAAAAAAAAAACAAACAAAAATAAAACAAAAAAAAAAACAAGAAAAAAAAAGAAAAACAAAAAACCAAAGGGAAAAAACAAAAAACCAAAGAAAAAAAACAAAAAACAAAAAAACAAACAAATACGAAAAAGAAAAACAAACAGAAAACAACAAGAACCAGAAAAAGCAATAAACAAAAAAAAAAACGAAATAAACAAACAAAAAAAAATTATAAAGAAAACAAACAAGAAAGTTATAACAAAGAATTCAAACAAAAAAAAAAAGATAATACAAAAAACAAAAAAAAAGTAAAACAAATAAAGTAACAAAAAATTGAAAATAACCAAAATATGAAAAGAAACAAAAAACCACAATAAGCAGAGAAAACAATAAAAACAAAAAAGAAAAACAACAAAAACCAAATATTTGTACATATAAAAACATACATCAAATTTACAACAAAAACAAATACGTAGATTTAAATTTTTCGTTAAATTTTTGGGCATTTTCGTTTACAACATTGATATTAAATTTAAAATTTACCATTTCCATTTCCATTTAATATAAGAAATTGATATAAGAAACTCTTTCGGTTTCGTTAAGGTCATTTGCTGATGTACAAAAAAAAAACAAAAGATAGTGTAAAATTTAACGAAGCGAAGCAATGCAATGCAGTGCCTCAGTTACACACTATACAACCTTCAATGCAACCAAGCAAACATCCCTGCAACAGACAAACAGCAATGCGCTGTTGTTATTGCCATTCCAATGAGTTCATACGCAAGCGAAACCACCAAACAGCCATCAGGAAGCAATCCATAAAAATACTAAAACAACTCAAGCGGTCAGCATTGCACAAAGTGTGGATGGTGATGGAGTCTGGTAAAAGACCAACGACTCCAACTGCAAAGGTTGAATTTATTGCCGTTGAATTTTTAGTATTTTTTCTTTTGCTCTTTCTCTTGCAATACATATTAGTTTAAGATTTTTGTTTTCGTAGTAATTGTAGTTGTACTGTATAGAGCTCCAGCTGCATTCCGCTGTCAGTGGGGTTTTCATTTTTTATGTGGCGTGAAATGCTGCTACACACTCTTGCATATATTCTTCTCTACTGAAAAAAGCATGATGTTTCCTTTTATTTTACTGCGCAATATGTTGTATTTTAACTAAATTTTTCTCTTTTTATAATAATAAGTATGCACTTTGTTTTTGTTATATTTATTTGCAAAATATATTTCCGCTCATTGTGCGCTTCCTTTTCATGTTTACTATTTTACTCCTTCCTTTTTGCATTGTGCGTTTATGCGTTTATGCATTTCGTTTTCTCTTTTTCTTTTATTTAATCACACCGGATAATGCCATAAATCAACACTTGTTTAGACAGTGTTGGCATTGGCATTGGCAGCGGGGTACATCGTCACAGGGTGGCAGTCGGCAGCCGGCAGCGAACGAACCGCAAATTCTAGAGAGAATTTTTTCAATAACAATTTACTTTATTTTTATACACACATATGCAAGCAGCGCGGCACTTCTCATATATTTGTATAATATGTACCTATGTATTCGTATAGAATTATTTGTGCATCTAGCGCTATTCGACAGGTCTTCCTTGTGGCCACAGGGTGCTTTTATAAACTTCATGCTTCGCCATTTATTTGTCCGTTAGTTGTTTTATATTGTTTAAATATTGTAAATTGTTCTCTAGCGTGGTAAGCAATTTTTTCCCACAGTACAAAAAGCTTTCCGTTTACACCGAATCATATACTCACATGCGCTTCGTTTTCGTTTCACATACACATAACTAATTACATACATACTCGTACAAGTGCATATGCGTGTATATTCGTGGTAAAAATTGTCGGAAGTTGCTTGTCAATATTTTCATATGTACATATGTATGTATGCTCTCTTTACTATTATTTTTTTTTGACCAAAAATGTTTGAATTTGTTGCTTCCCAATTGGTGCTTACAGTTATATCGATTTTATATTTGATTGGAGCGACTTCTTTTTTAATATAGTTGGGTGTATGCACTTTTTGCTTATTCTTGATTAGATATTTTGGGAGTTTCGCATCGACAATGTTGTTATTATTATTATTTTAATTATTTTCTTAGTCTTTTTCAAGCCAATTGATTGAATTATTGGGAGTAGAAATTAATTTGGTCCGTGTTTTTGTGTTCAAAACAGTATTTTTAATTGAAAAAAGTAAGAAATATATTTTTGAAAGTATTGCCCGTCGGAAACGACTACGACTACCTACCATTTTCAATTTTATAATTGACACTATAACCGCTGAAGTGATTTTCGGCCAAGCTCCTTTTCCAATTTGTGTTATACGTTTATTGTTTTTCAAAAAATGGAGGGACCTACACTTCATTTTGAGCCGCTTCCGAAAGGTCAATGGATTTTTATAAGGAGCTTTGATTTTATATCAGAAATACACTCGGAAGGCTTGACATTCCCTTCTAAAGGGCGGCTGTAACTAAAAAAAAGTGTTTTCTATAATTTTGGACGTTGTTCGTCCCAAGACTCGAACCATGGCTTTTTCGGATATTGAGTCCTCTCTGTGCTCGATCCAATCATACTTCGATTAAGATTGAAAGCTTCGCCATCTTCATAAACATTCCCGATTTTCCAAATATTCAGTACAAGGTTTCCGGTTTACGAAATGGTTAAGCTTACGCTTGAAGAAGATTTGAAAATGTTGAAAACTCACTTCCAAAATGGTGAGTCTTCAACATCCAATGCAGGAAAGTTACTCACAAGTTTCCTGTTGACTAACTTACTTGCCCGATTTCATAAAACTGGTTCGTTATCGGTCAAAACCACTCACGTGCATGCTCGTCCAATGCATTCTTAAGAAAATATTGCTGTTGTGGCTCAACTCAACATCGTTCGCAGTAATTTGGTAACTGACAACTGGCAACTGCAATTGTGCATCTTTTTTTTTACCGAAAAACCATCTCCTTCGATGAATACAATTTTTGCATTTCCGATTATGTTTGGGCTCAGTAAACTCCCACGTAACCATGGAAAACCCAACGCATCATAATCGAGCGACTGACTGATGCATCCATGTCGCACCGACGGCATCATTGGTTCGTTTTTCATTAAAAACAAAGAAGAAGAAGCTACCATTAGCGTTAAAGCCGTTGAAGAGAATGACATGGACGATGCCACACAGCTATAATCTTTTGTGCACTGAATTCAACTGACTGCGACTCGACTCTTTCGGATTAGTTTTTTGAAGAGGATCAACTAGCCAGAGACGATTGATGAATTAAAACACGAATTTTAGGTAACCATTGCAGCCATAGCGGGCTAGATAAATGAAAATGTGTTGAGAAATTTGTTTGACAGACAGAACAGAAGGGGCCAACGTAAGGTCAGTCGCGGTAGCCATATGAATCATTAAACATTTTTTTATAACAATTTTAAAACGCAAGATGATTTCCCGTTATATATCAACTTTCTTTATACTGTACTGGTTGTGGGAGATCCAAAATGCCCTGAATAGTATTTTTTTCTTTATTACAAACTTTAATTTTAATTTTCCGCTTGCCGTTAAATTTTCCTATAACTTCCTCAATATTCTTTTATGCATACATATAAATATATATATTTCAAATTCACAATATTTTTATGCCAAAGGAACTGTCAGCAAGGATATGCGAACGCATATTTTTCCTGTTATTATGCAACACAAACATATCCTTTAAAATATCCTGTCATTCCTTTCCATAGACTATGCGCTACTATGCTGCAAGAGTACTTGAGAGCTGCAAATACAATACAATTTACGCACTTTCACAGATATGAGAGTATAGGGTTATCCGTTAGTGGTTTCAAAAGTACAGGGTTGTATTTTGACATCTGTCGAACTTAAGGGGGGAGACTCATGTAAAATTTTCAAAAAATCGATTTTTTTTTTCGATATTCTGAAAGTATACTATGTTGAGCGTGTACTGACGAGCCGGAAAAAAAAAATCTCGAATATTTACAAAGTTATAGCTAATACAGTGGAGCGGGCCGTACTGAACTGTACTGTGTACTGAAACTTTAAACGCGATTATCTCGAAACTACTTTTTGAAAAACTGCTCGTGTTGTAGCTCAAAAAATTATTGGCCGATTTGTTTGAAATTTGATGAGGCTTTTCTCTACATTACTACCGGAAGGATAAACCTAAAACTTCAGGATATTTTTGATTGATTATTTATTTTTTTGGGGTCAAAAGGGTCAAAAAAATAGCTCAAAATCGTAACTTTTTTTTAAGGCTGATTTTATATTGGATTTTATCCTTTTCTTTTTAATTTTATAGGTTTATCCTTTCCGTTTATATGTCCAGAAAAAAAAAAATTTTTTTTTTGGTGTTTCAGATCAACGGTTGATGAGTGACAAATGGAGCAGTTTCGGACCTCGCGTTAGAGGCAGCCTACAAGACATCATGCTGAGCCACCATTTTGAATTAAAAAAAAAAAAAAATTTTTTTTTGTAATCTTAAAATGTTAAATAAAGTTGTGTTAAAAGTTCTAAACAATTAAATTATTTTATCACTTAAAAAAAAAATATTAAAAAATGACCGATTTCGAGGCATTTACATGAGTCTCCCCCCTTAATTGTCAAGCGAAACATGTTTTTTAGTTAAAAGTCGCACAACGCGTAGAAATTGTTATAAAACTCCCACAAAAATGGTGATTTAAACATGGTCACGTTTCGTGCTTTAAAAAAAAAAAATAAATAAAATAAAAAATAAATAAAATAAAAAATAAATAAATAAATTTTAAATAAACTTGAAAGCACTGGGTGCTTTACAGATATTGTACAGGTCTGTGCATCATCGTATTGTTCGTTCATTCTCAAATATCGCTATGTAAAAAAAGTGTATGTCGAAGACCCGAATGTGTCTATTTCTCGACGTTCTCAAGAGCCGGGACTCTCTCATGGCACATTATGGCATATTTTGCACTTGTACTTACACCTACGTGTATATCTCTATAAGGTCCGGCTCACACAAGAAGTAAAGCCAAAAAGACCACTACAACATCGTGCATAAGTCGATTGGGTGCTGTAACAACAAGTAGTGGACGGCGATCGCATCGGGCTCGGAGGATATATAAATAATAAAGACAAAAATTGTCGCATATATAATTGGCGCTTTGTAACCGCTGAAGCGATTTTCGGCCGAGCTCCTCCTCTAATTTGTGGTTTTGCGTCTTGATGTTTTTTCCAACAAAATGGAGTGACCTAAAGATTATACTAAGGCGCCTCCGAACTGCTAATGGTTTTTTTGAGGAGCCTTTATTTCATGTCAGAAATACACTCGGAGGGGTTAACATTAACGCAATTAGAAAATTTAACTTAATTTTTTATTTAATAGAGAGAGAGAGGCTCCCTGCGGGGTGACCGCAATTAGAAAATTTAACTAAATATTTTATTAAAAAAAAAGAGAGAGACCATTACACACAAAAAAATTTACTATCTGGTGCGCTTTTTGATCTGTAGATGTGATTGGACCTTACTTCTTTCAAAACGAAAACGACGAGACTGTCACTATCCATTCGGAGCGTTATGGTCGTATGATATCTTATCTTTTTTTGGTTTACAACTGAAGAACACGACTTGCACAATATACGGTTTCAACAAGAGCGCGCTACATGCCACACAACACGAATCAGAATATGGCTTCATCACGAGAGAAATTTCTTTCTTCTTGGCGATGCCAATTAGTCACCGAGATCGTGTGGTTTGACACCGTTGGACCTTTGAAGTGCCGTTATTATTTTTATTAAGAATAATGAATTAAATAATACAACAACATATTACTAGGCTGATGTTGGCTCAGTGATAGAGCACTCGTCTGTTAAGTCAAGACTCATAGGTTCGATCACAGCCAGAAGAAGTCTGATGAGGCTACCATTTTTTTCGGTCTTTCGCTCACTAACTTTTGACAAAAATTAATAATAATAGTACAGGCCGCAAAAACAATTGTGCATTTTTTTTGTTTATGTTTTGTTTTGTTGTTCTGTTTCTGTTGCATTGCACAGTCTAATTTTCATTTATAACGTTTACACATTATATAAGCAAAAAGTAAGATACTGATACTGATACGTTTTAGTAAATCTGCCTTTTTTAGTAACTCATTCCTCTTAATTCGCAGTATTTTATGCATAAATAAATAATTATAATTCCTTTTTAAAAAATTATAAAAATTCTTGATCACACCCTGTTTGCCCATTGTGCGATGTGCCGTATCGCACTGTGCAAGTACAAACAGCACCAGCGGGTACACTACAAAGTGATTTGACGCAACACTTTCTTAGTTTAAATATTTTTTCCACAGATTTTTATTTTTTCCATTTCTTTTTTTTTTTGTTATTTGCATTTCGCTTGTCGCAAAGCTAACGTCTCTGACATTGCTGCCAACCAATTTCGAGCAACGCCATAAAAGCGCTAACTAAATGTTAAACAGAAATAAAGGAAGCGAATATTGAACGCAAACCACATAATAACCTTGAAAAGTTTTTTATATGCAAAAGTTTATCGTCGGAAATTGAATCGAACGACGAGCGTTAAAGGCAAACAAGCCTTTTTCTTTATTTTATTTTTTTTTTACATTTTTTGTATTCACTTTTTGCTCTCCTTATCCCGACGAAAAAGCGAAAAAGTTAAAGCAACCAAAATGCAAGCATACATCAAGGCGTGTAAACAATATTGAAAAGTTTAATCGCTGACAACACGTCGAAGTCGCTATTTTGCTACTGTTGATATGGGCTGTTGTTATTCTTGTTGTTGTTGTTGTTGTTGTTGTTGTTGTTGGGTTTTACTCTGACTCCTTGTACTTTGCGGTTTTGCTATTTCCCCTCTTCATTTTCTCGGCAACTTTTTTTTTCTTAATGTTACTTTCTTCATTTTATTTTGCTTATTTCTACTTAAGTATGTCTATATGTATGTATAGATTGCGGCTTTGTTTTATATGTATGTATAATAGTTGCAAAGCCCCGTTTGACAGGCTTTTGGCACTTTAAAACATTTAGGTGGCTTGTCTGGCAAGTGTGGCTGCTTGGCTGGCTGTAATGAGGTGCTTGCGTTGTGATTTGAATACTACATACTTCATTGACAAAAAATACTTTGTTAAACGAGTATCGATGAATGGCTTATAAAAGTTTTTATAACTTTTCTTTGGAGGTTTTTGATGGGCGCACAGTGTGAGATTTTTGGGTAGCAAACAAAATTTCAATTCTTATAAAAATATCATAGAAATATACTTCAAAATTAAATCAGCATGCGTTGTTCGATGCTTGACTAAAGAAATCTGACGTCGGTATGCGTTGAGCTACCACTTCTAGCATTTTTATTAGGTTATATTATGTATGTACAGAGAGCATATTACTAGGTGGGGTGAAAAGTAACCCCCTTGGGAATGAATTTTTTTTGTTTTTAAACTGTTTTTATTTTATTTTAATCAATGTAAGGGCAGTATCGCACGGAAATTTAGCATGTTTCCCTAAATATGAGCGGATTAAAAGGGTAACCTTTTTTGCAGCAGCAGCGCATTCTGGCGGTCAAGGAGGTTACTTTTCACCCCACCTAGTAGGTTTGTTCAGCTAACGGTTGTATATAATGTCATAAAATAATCGAAGTAGATATGAACCTAACTTTAAGGAATGACGAGACAAATCGATTTAGCCATGTCTGTCTGTTCGTCCGTTATTCAAGTAATGATTAAAAAAACTCATGAAACTTGATTCACACATTTCTTGAGCCAAAAGTATGGACGCTATTGAAAATTAGTGAAATCGGAACAAGTTCACGTACACCTTCGGCATAACAGTATTTTTTGACAAGTATGAAAATCCCGATAATTTGTTAAGCATAATTCCATTAAAAATCTAAGGTCAAAGGTCCGAAGTGATTCCCTGTGTAACTGAGAGGAAAAAAAATATTAAATATGATATTTGTGGCATGAGGTGATTTCGTAAGCACCTAATTTTCTTACTTCGGTAAATGAGTAAATGGTAGTAAAATAAGTGGAATTATTAAAAAATGGTATGCATGCGCTGGTCAAAGAACGAAGCTCCGCGGTAAACCGAGTATGAAATGTTGTTTGTGTTCAGATCGTGCCATATCTCTACTTTTCTTAAATAATATATCATATTTTTCCAGCGTTTATATTCCACAAGTTTTACTATACGCGTATATTTTTTTTGCGTATATTCCTTAATAATCTTATTTCCATATTTTCTCACAGCTCAAATAAATTGTGCCTCACCATGCATTCGTAATTGCCGTAAAGTAGCAGCAGCAGGCGGTTATGTGTAATATAAAACGGTTGGCAGTCACCACTGGCATTGGCATTGTCGTCGTGCCTTATACTGCTTGCTGTCCGTTGGCTTCAGTACTGATCTAACGCACACATTTCTATGGCTTTATTTATATTTATTTCCTTCGCTTTAAATTTTTCTTTGCTGCAATTTTAATTTTTTCACTATTTTTTCATATTATTTATCTCTTTTTTCGATTCCTAAATAAATACTTGCATATGTGCGTATATACACTATGTACCTATCTAAGTATGTGTTTATAACGAATATGCCTCGTACATGCTTCGTTGCTCTTTCTCGTTACTGTTATATTTAACGCGATGGTATCACGGCATGTGCACCCATTAAAAGGTGGCCTGTTGTTACTTCTCTGTTGGACACAGATCGCTTTATGGCAAACAGCGTGCAATAAATGAAAATGTGGTAAATGAAATTACACGCTTTTCTTAAGCCTGCTACACTATATTTGCTTCACTTTTTGAATTTTGTGGTAATCTAGCATATATTTTAAATATTTTACATATAACGGTGCGTATACGTAACTTGTATTCTATAGTATAGTAACACATAGCAATGTATTTTTGATTTAATATACAAATATGTATACATACATATGCACGTAAAAAACATGGATAATTTTAAAATCAAAAAATGTCTCTATTCCTTAAAAAAATATGGATTTTACCTAATTTCTAGGTATCTACTCTAAATATTATATTTAAAAGTCGCTTATAAAATTGAATAAAGAATCTATCGCCCGTTAAGAGACTTAAAACTAAAAGCAAGTCTTTTTTTGTTAAAATTTCGATAAAAAATGCAATGTGTGTTTGTTTGTAAAAAACTTGCTGTGTTGGGTATTTTTCGGCCTCGCATATCCTATCAAGGCGATTTATAGTAGCTAATACGATGTTTGTTCTTGTCATTGAAGTCGTTAAAATGTCATTATGTGTATGTATTCAGTTTAGTTTGGTATTTTGTTTTGAGTTGTCTTACCTGAAATCCAAGGAAAATAGTTTGTAATAAATATTTGTTGGTTTTATTGTAATAGTTTTGTAATCAAATTTTCAACTTTGCAACTTTTCATTGATATGAAAAGTAAAGAGTTTTGTTGCGCTTAGCAAAAACACAGGATTGAATCAACGGAGGAGCACAAATCAGTGAACGAAAGCTTGAAGTCATATGTGAAATAATAATAAAAAAATAAATAAATGAAAGAATAAATAAATGGAAGAAATAAAATTAAATTAAAAAAATAAATAAAAGAAAAAATAAACAAAAGAAAAAGCAAATAAAGGAAAAAGAAGAAAGAGAAATGAACAAAGAAAATTAAAAAAATAGAAATGATGAAAGAACAATAAAAAAGGAAAAACAATGGAGCGAAATAAAAGAAATATTAATTGAATAAATGGAAAAAGAAAAATAAATAAAAAAAAATTATAGCAAAAAAGAAGGAAAAAATTATTAGGAAAAAAATAAAAAATAAAAAATAAAAAGAAAAGAAAAATTAATAAAAATAAAAATAATAGGAAAAAAAATATATGAAAACATAAAAGAACGAAAATAACGAAAAAGGAGGGGAAGAAATAAAAGAAATCGCAAGAAAAAAAGATAACTAATAAAAGGCCCGAGGTAGCCGAGTGGTTAGCATTGCGTATTGCCATTCGGAATGCCGGGTTCAAATCCTGGTACGACCAACATCCAAAAGATATAGAAAATTAATTTAAATAAAAAATCAAAAGATAAAAAAAATAAAAAATTGTAAAAAATCAAAAATAATAAAAAATCAAAAATAATAAAAAATCAAAAATAATAAAAAATCAAAAATAATAAAAAATCAAAAATAATAAAAAATCAAAAATAATAAAAAATCAAAAATAATAAAAAATCAAAAATAATAAAAAATCAAAAATAATAAAAAATCAAAAATAATAAAAAATCAAAAATAATAAAAAATCAAAAGATAAAAAATCAAAAATAATATAAAATCAAAAGATAAAAAAAATAAAAAATAATAAAAAATAATAAAAAATAAAAAATAATAAAAAATAAAAAATAATAAAAAATAAATATAATAAAAATAAAAAATAATAAAAAATAAAAAATAATAAAAAATAATAAAAAATAAAAAAAATAATAAAAAATAATAAAAATCAAAAGATAAAAAAAAATAAAAAATAATAAAAAATCAAAAGATAAAAAAAAAAATTATAAAAAATCAAAAGATAAATAAAAATAAAAAATTATAAAAAGTCAAAAGACAAAAAAAAAATAAAAAATAATAAAAAACCAAAAGATAAAAAAAATATAAAAATAAAAAAATATAAAATAATAATAAAAAAATATAAAATAATAATAAAAAAATATAAAATAATAATAAAAAAATATAAAATAATAATAAAAAATATAAAATAATAAAAAAATATAAAATTAAAAAGTATTAATAAAAAATAAAAAATAATAATAAAAAATAAAAAATAATAATAAAAAATAAAAAATAATAATAAAAAATAAAAAATAATAATAAAAAATAAAAAATAATAATAAAAAATAATAATAAAAAATAAAAAATAAAAAATAATAATAATAAATAATAATAAAAAATTAAAAAATAATAATAAAAAATTAAAAAATAATAATAAAAAATTTAAAAATAATAATAAAAAATTAAAAAATAATAATAAAAAATTAAAAAATAATTATAAAAAAATTAAAAAATAATTATAAAAAAATAAAAAATAATAAAAAATAATACAAAATAATAAAAAATAATAAAAAATAATAATAAAAAAAAAATAATAAAAAAATAAAAAGAAGAAAAATAAAAATAAAAATAAACAAAGAAAAATAAAAAATAAGAAACATATGAAATATAAAATATTTAGAACATTTGAAAATAAATAAGGAAATAAAATAAAGTGTAGAAAATAAATCAATTCCAAAAATAGCTCTTTCGTGTGATGACTATTTTTTTCATTTGATCGGCTCGAGGTAGGCAGACCTTTATGAGGACATAATTATGCCTGCAATAAAAATGATTGCGAACAAACACACAACGAATTTAAAACAGTGCAGCATAGAACTGCTATTTCTTACATGAGAGAAAATTATTATTAGCTAGTGTTTTTTCATGCGTATATTTTAAAGTTTTCTTTTTTTCAAAGTGAATGTCAAATATCAAAAGGTGAAATTGTATGCTACACAAAAGCTAAACACTTAATTTTACATTTTAAATTGATGTATTTGAATGATATTTTACTTGACCGCATCAAAACAATTCAAAAGCACGCTTGCACACACACTTACACTCGAATAAATAAATAAAATGACATACCCTGTTTATTGTATCTATTCTTCTTTGTAATTATATGCCTGTGTACGCATACTCGTGCATATAATATTCAATTAATGCATGCAAATTCAGTCGTGAATGTCACATACACAACCACACACGAACTACACCTAAATGCCTGACTTGACTGATTTGACACACGCATCTCCATTTACTATTATCTACTCACTTAAATAACGGTTTTATTGTCTGGTTGCCATTACGATATGTCAAATGAATGTCAATTATGTATTGACAATAGCCACTTTCGCTTTTGACATTTGATTTCTGTCAAAGTCATCAACTAACATACGACTACATGTAAGCACAAATACATATATGCTCATTTAAAAATACACTTTGCACATCTGTATGCATGTAAATAACCTACATACCTACATATATAGGTTATTTTGGTACGGGAATCAAATGAACAAAAACGATGCTGGTTTCTACTAAATGTTTTGGGATTGAAGTGGTGCAACGAGTAGGCGGTTGAATGACGCTTGGAGTCTGTGCACACCCCACTAAGTGTCTGTAGTTGGCATTTTGAGGATCATATTTATTGCTTGTGTATACGTGTATGTACCTATGAATGTATTTATGTAGAATATGGAGATTTTTGAAATTGTTTTTAGCTGGGACAATTTCAATCCGCTGCGTATATAATATGACATATATAAAAATAAATTGTTGTTGTTGACTAAGATTAAGTGAAACACTCTCATTAACCAATTTTTCTTCTCTCTTCCAGGATCGCAACAACGCTCAACCGTCCTGTGCTGGTCTCTTTGTTGGCGCCCATTTGGGCTTCGATTATCCTGGCGTTTGGATGCATGTTGATATGGCCACTCCAGTTGCATCGGTAATTAATATTTTTTTTTTTTAATTTCGTTCGACTTTAGAATTTTATGTATAGAACGAAAGAAAGAGTTTTGGTATACCTGAAAGTATGCAACATATGTTGTTTTGCGCAAACGCCTCAAAACACTCAAATAATATCCGGAATCTTTCTGGTTATATAGTATATAATATGCTGAGGCGGCAAAAACTGAGCAATAATTGTTTCCTTAACTTTCTAAGTCGCAGAATCGCATCACAGATTTTTAAGTATTTCCAGAAATATCTTCTCTTTAGTTCTAAACATTGAGAACTAAAGAGAAGATATTTCTGGAAACATTGAGAACTAAAGAGAAGATATTTCTGGAAATACCTTCTAAATAGTCGTTACATAACTCTCGTTGACCTTTTCCCCTTGAGTATGTCGTATTCATTACATTTTTTTTTGTTATTTTTACACACATTTCAATTATCCCAAATAACAAGTTTTCAATTTTCTTCCTTCATTACAGGGTGAACGCGCCACTGGTTATGGTGTAGCATTGCTACTAACACTCTTCGGTAACTATACAAAATGCAGTATGTTGCAATCGATTGCACCAAACGAAGCGGAACCACCAACAAAGCGTGCTTGTCGTGATTAGACAACCAAAATAAAGCAATCCTTACAATAAACACCAAAACTCCACAACAATCAATTTTGTAGTGTAACAACAAACAAGTCAAAACAAGTGTGGTAGAGTATAAAAACGAGAAAGGAATGGGATTTAATTTTTTGAAATTCAATACAGTAATAAAACAAAATAAAAATGTAATAAATAAAAATATTTTGTGTAAATCCAATGTGTTTATTTTCTTACAATAGGAATACTCTATAATCCTGATTTTGTAAATCTATACAATTTTTAAAAATCCAGACAAGACACAATGTAGACGTTACATATAACAGACAAATTGAAAGTGGGAGCTAATGAAATATACTAGATAACTCTTTAAACCGAAAGGACCGGATAAGTTACTGACTGTTTGTTTGATGGTAGCAGGCCATAAAGTTTCCCTTTTTAAGGAATGAGCACTGCACAATTAGGTTCCAATCGTTGCCCATGTTTTCGTCTGACCATGCATCTTATCATTTCTTCGCCCGTATACTTGAAAAGCTCAGCTGGTAAGTTATCGGCTCCCGCGTTTTGTTCTTACTCGTGCAGCCAATTACTATTCTAACTTTGCCATAGTCGGGTAGTGGAACTTTTGATTTCTGGCTTCTCATCTCCGTGTCTTGTACTTTCACTGCCATTCAGTAGGTTGGGTAAGTGTTCCCGCTATAAACTCAGTGCGTTATGATCATCGGTCATCAGATTACCATCTTGGTTCTTACATGAGTTTGTGTTGGAATCTTCCGTAAGACGCTTAATTTTTTTATTGAATTTACCTCTGTCGGACAGTTTCTCAAGCTTTTCACACTCATGCATTTCGGCTTATTTCTTTTTTGTAAGCAAATGCGGCAATCGAACGTATATCTAAGCACTGGATGCATGTCTTTCGTTTTTCATAGCTTAATAATCTTTTTTGTACCGGAATCTGCTGTTATAGACGACCATATTCGGTGCCACGGATGCCATGAATGCTTGTTCTCGCCGATGGAGTCCCCTTTCAACTACAAATCCAACACAAAATTCGCATTCCTTTATAAGACCGTCCCGTCCATCACACTTCTTGATGGTGGAGATGTTAGCATTCATTTTTACGAGGATATCATTCAACGGAGCAACAAGCGATCCGCCATTCCACTGAACTTTAAAACGTATGCAGAGGTCATAATCAAAATAGGGGGTCTCTCTTCCGAAGCTCATTTGTACAATGTTTCTTTGGGGTAGGGTTTTTACGAGGTGGGTACAAAAACTTACGTAAAACCACGGGGGATCGCCTCCCCACTTTAGTTTGCCTCCCAGTGGATGTTTTTTGGATGTCCAGAGCATAACTGGTCTAAGACCGGAAGTTGTTAACCGCTTTGAACAATATATGAAATAATCTCTCTTGGCCACTCACAGGCGAATGACATTAAACAATTTTCATCTGATTAAAATTAAAGTATTTAAAAATAAAAAGAAAATTAAAATAACATCTAAAAGTTATTAAAATTAAAGTTGCAAAAAAGGAAAAAATATTAAAAAATAAAATATTGATTGCCCTAAAAGAAACTGGCGATTTTTTAAAGGAAAGTAAATACATTTTTATTTAATTTTATAATGAACTTTAATCAATTATGTAATCTCCATTTTGTTTGATTACCTTTCGCTATCATTATTCCACGCTCATAGAACTTCTGGCCTTTATCTGCAAAAAAAAATGAACCAAGTGCGATTTTATAGCCTCGTCATTTTCGAAAGTTTTTCCATTTAATGAGTTCTGCAAAGATCCAAACAAATGGTAGTCTGACGGTGCAAGGTCAGGGATATATGGTGGATGCATCAATAGTTCTCAGCCAAGCTCTATCAGGTTTTGGCGAGTGACCAAAGATGTGTGCGGTCTGGCATTGTCCTGGTGGAATGTGACACCTTTTCGATTAACCAATTCTGGCGGTTTTTAGCTGATGGATGTATTCAATTTGTCCAGTTATTCACAGTAGACATCCGAATTAATCGTTTGATACCTTGTAAGTAGCTCAAAATATACCACACCCTTCCAATCCCACCAAACTGACAGCGTAATCCTCTTTCGGTGAATATCAGCCTTTGAAGTGGTTTGTGGCGCTTCATCATGCTTGGACCATGATCGTTTTCGATTGACGTTATTGTAAACAGTCCATTTTTCAATTCCATATTCATTGCGTTTAAGATGCAAACCACAAGCGTTGAAGCGGCTTTTTAAATGAATTTATTTCAATTCATGTGGTACCAAATATCAAATTTTTTACTAGTCCAAGACGTCGGTTAATTTTGGTGTAATTAACTTCTCTCAAATCTCATACTCAGTTACATGACGATCCGATGCGAATAAAGCCTTGATATCGTCATTATCATCTTCACTTAGCCGAACTGAAAGTGGCTTATCTTTGAGTGAAAAATCTCCCGAACGGAATTCGACAAACCAACTCCCACACATTGTTTCTTTTAAGACCTTATCACCATACAAATTATGCAACTATTTAGCAACCTGCGCTGCCTTTTTCCTTTAAGGAAATAATAAAGTAAAATAAGGCGAAAATGTTCTTTTGTGGACTCCACATTAAAATTGATGCCAAGCAAACAAATATAAACAAAATTACGCGTACTTTTTTCTAAAGCAAGCTAAAAGTGACAGCTTATAACTGGCAATAGAAAAAATAAAATCAACGCCGTGTGTATGAAAAATCGTCGGTTTCTTTTGGGGCAACCCAATATATCTATTGTAATATTGGAAAAGCAATACACATATGAAAACACTAAATAAAATAAAAATGATAAAAAATTATGGAAACCATAAAATAAAAATACTAAAAATATAAAAATATGTATAAACAAAAAAAAAATAATTAAAACAAAAGGTATGAATAACATAAGTTATAAAACAAAATTGAAAAATATTAAAAATACGTAAGTTAAATCAACAAAAATTAAATGTGGTCAAATAACAAAAAAAAAAAAAAAGAAACAACAAAAAATTATTTAAAAATAACCACAGCTGTAGAGATAATATCAACGGCAGTAATCATCAACTTATACTTTGTAACTCCCAATTTTTTATTCTCGTTTTCAATTTCAATTGTAAACGATATTTTATTCTCCAACCATTTCCTTTTACGTTTTATTTGAGAATAAAAAATAATATATCATTTAAGAGTCCACAAAAAGATGAAATATTTATGTCTTTTTATTTAATTTCGCTGCGTCAAACAGCTTTTTCGCTTGATTGTCCACTGATTTGCCATTGCAATTACGTTGAACAGTTGTTGAAGAGTAAAATCGAAACATGATATAGCCATAAGTACAAGAATAGCTTTTCTTTTATTTCTATCTTTTGCGATGTACAGATTTCGTAGTATTATAGGTACAGTGGGTAGAAAAAGTAAGTTATCAAAGCAATCAGCGCTTTTTTCAAATTTTAAATGTTTTTGTGTGCCGTTATTAAAGTACCGCAAAGAATGATTTTGTTGGCGAAGTAAAAAGGAAAAAGTAAGTTGTCAAATGCAATAATCAGTGTTTTTGTATTCAAACTTGCAAATAAATTACAAAAATTGATTAAATTGCAAGAATTCTTTATTTTACAAATTTTGAAATTTAATCGGTAAGTAAAACATTGATTATTTTTTCAGTAAATAAAAAAAAATTACTGAAAGTGGCAAAGTTTAAGCAGCTAACGAACGTGGAGCGTGCAGCCATAATCAATTTTGCCAAAAAACTTAATCCAGATCGCAACATGAAAAGTTATTGTTGGCTACAACAAAGAAAATTGAGTCATCAGTAAGAAGAAGCAAGAACGCCCATACTACAATAAAACCTCAAAATTTTTGTCATAAAGTGCTCTGGATTAATGAGTCGATAATTAGACTTCGGCATTCCCATGACATTGTTTACGTTTCCATACAGATCCACCTTATCCACAGTTAAGTCGGTGCAATATTGTAGTTCTGGAAGGAAAAGTTACTGCTGCAGTTGATTTAAATATTAGGTAAAGTAAAAAGTTCGTTCGGTTTTTTTTTTGCAAATGATTCCAAACGGTTTTCTGGCTTATCTTTAGTTTTTAGAAGGACTGCAAAATGGGTGTTTGCAACTGGTCAACTCCTTGCAACAAGGATAGTTTGATTTGATACTTTGAAATACGGTCTCAATAAAAAAAAATATTTTGTTTCAAAAAATATAAACTTTAAAATTTTATTCGCTGTTCTATATTTCACTTTGATAACATACTTTTTCTATCCACTGTATCGATGTTTTTGCAGCTACCTTGTTTTCCAGCAATTATGTGTGCTTTTTCTTTATGCCATCTTCATACAAACAAACATACTATATATATGTATATATATGTATGCTTCTACGTTTATCACATATTTTTTGTTTTTGTATAGTAAAGTTGAGTTTTTACTATTGACTAGCAAAGATAAAATGCTTACCATAGATGGTAAGAAAAAAGTGGAAAAAATGCATTGAAGTAATTTGTCTTAGCCAGACGAACTGTAACATTTCCCTTTTCTTTTTCTTCATCTTCTTTACAACAGACATTTGAAACTTGTTTGCACACAAATTGACTGTGTCCTTTCTGACAGGCCACCGACGACTTCGCCTTCATCGACTACAATTTAATGACTTTGAAATGAATACATGTAAAATCAACATCAATTTTACTGCCTTAGATTGCCTTAGCAACTGAATTTATAATAATAAATTGTAAAAGGATTTCAGAAATGTAAATTTATTCACAAAAACAAAAATTGGTTGAAGAGAAAAAAAATATAATTTTCATAAAACCCAAGAAATCAGCAAGTCATATTGTGGTTAAGCAAATGTACGCATACACATACATATACATTTGTGGGATTTTCGCAAATTTTTCACAAAATCTGTAAGTGAAAATTTCGAAACGTTCACACACACATTCGAGGGAAGCCATAAAACATTTTCTGAATCTCCCACAAAATGGTTTGCTAGATAGTTGACATTTTTATAGCATACTTTGCGGCATTGAAGCATGCAAGTTTACTTCACTGACCATATGAGTATAATCAATTGTTTTTCCATACTCAACAAATATAAATGTATCAACTAAACAAACCACAATTTATATTGTTATCCTTACAACGTTCATAGGCATCCACTCAAATTTTCAAATTTTTTTCTTTTATCAAGTGATGAAATCCAATAAAATTAAGTTTTTCGCAAAAATACCCACACATACACACTCAAGTGTACGAGTAAGAAAAATGAGAGAAATAACAAGAAAAAATAACAATTTCCACGCAGTTGAGCATATAAGAAAACAAAACCAAGCAAAGCAAGCAATTGGCGAACAAAAGAAAGGTCACACAAACTACGAAGCATCGTTACAGTGATTGTCCTTTACCATACACGTACCATAGCAAGACACAAAATAAACAGTCAGCCATTGTGACAGCTAACCAGCCGGTCAGCTAGCCCGGCTAGCTAGCTAGTTGGTGTGATTGCTATTAGAAGAAACACATATTCTCGAGATGTGAACGGTCGTTATAGCTTGAGCGAGGCAAGGAGGATACACTTGAGCAAACAAGGACATTATAGTACAATACCGGCAAAAGACAACACTGCTGGTCATTATAGTACATGTGGCAGTGCATATGTACATACATACATGCATACCAGTATATGTATACCTATGTATGAAAAGAGGCTGTAGGCGAATATAAGGCACAAGTATATTTCAAAGCGAAATTTCTTAAAAAAATTTTGCTTTAAATTTATTATTTAAATTACAATAAAGATGTACTCGACATTGTAGAGCAGGAGCAATGGGAAGTTATTTCTTCAGCTTTGATTTCGAAAACTTCTAACGCTGACTCATCAGTTGTTATCGTCCGTGACTCCGCACCATTTAGCAGGTCGGGTATGATAAGGACCTTGTAGAGTTTGGTATTTTTCGTCGAGAGAGGATTTTACTTTCCAATTGCCTGCTCAGTCCAAAGTAGCACCTGCTAGCAAGTGTGATTCTGCGTTGGATTTCAAGGCTAACATCGTTGTTGGAGTTAATACTGGTTCCAAGTTAGGCCTAATCATCTATGACTTCAAAGTTATAACTGCATACAGTGACGTGAGAGCTGCGTGGCGAATACGTTGGCATTTGTTTGATGGTAGGAACTATTTAGTCTCATTCTCGTCCACTACCAGACCCATATCCAGTCTGGAGTAAGCAGAACTAATGCCGATGGTGTTGAGGCTAATAATATCAATGTCATAGAGGATTGCTTTTTCTAAGTTTAGCTCTGAAGGTCATATTATTAAATGAGACTCAGGATAAATAGCAACCTTGTCTGAAACTTCGTTTGATATCGATCGGCTCGGAGAGGTCTTTACCGATCTTGATGGAGCTTTGGCTGTTGCTTAATGTCGGTTAACATAGGCGTATATGTTTTTCGGGGTTATTAAGTTCAGCCCTAGCGGCATGTTGTCGCAGGCTATTTTAAAAATGAAGTGGTGTGTGTCGTGTGTCTTGCTTTAACGGGGTTTTTCAAGATTTGGCGTATGGTAAAAATCTGATCAACTGTAGATTTCCAGGTCTAAAACCACATGTACCAGGCGCAAACAGTTTGTTGACGGTGGACTTTAATCTTTCACACAGTACGCTTGATAAGAAATTATAGGCGGTATTGAGGCAGTTGGCATAGATTGTCGGTTCTCTCTATTCGGTGGTCGGGCAGAGCATACTTAAGTTCCAAGCGTCGGACAAGCTAACGCATTCACTTTGTTAGTTCTTCACCGCAGTATTTGAATAGTTCGGCCAGCATCCCAGTTCGGTACCCATCTCTTTGTTTTTTATCAGGCGTGAAATTGCTATTCTGTCTTATTTATAGTCATTGCCATTCAGCAGGCTTGAGAAGTGCTCCCTCCATGAATTCAGTATACTATGGGCATCAGTTGCTAGATCACCTCTTCGGAGTATGCTCCGGTACTGAAATTTTCTGAAACCCCTGCCGCTCTACTCTTGCATGCTTCTTTCTTTTTGACTGCATATGCATCTCGCTTTCCTTTTCAAACTATCGGTATTTATTCCACTCCGGACGTGTCGATGTCGACTGTCTGTTTTCTCTTTACTGCGACACGGTAATCTACATCCTACCAGCTGTTTTTTCGACCATTCCGAAAACTGAAATAAATTTTTTGTCAGTTAATATTAAAGTAGCCAAGCAATATTTTGACATCTTGCAGGATTCCATTAGTATATAGAAGACATTTTTGATCACATCGTCCTTCTCTTCCGGCAGGATGTGGTCACGAGCCCGCGATATGTTGAAGAACTTTAGGGCTTTAGGGCGGATTGTTGCGAGGCCTTCATCCATTAGAGTTAATGTCAAAACTCGGTGGCTTTATCCCTCCGCCATGACGAATCTGATACCAAATTACACTCGGTCCTACTTGAACGGAGGTTGCAATGGTCGTCAATAAAAGCTCTACGTGTGTCGATAGGCAAGAAGGTGTAAAATTTGCACACATTTATTTAGCATGTCACTCTCTTCAAGACCGACGTCCGTTCGCAGCCAACTTCGGCATATATTTAAACCGAAGATGGCGCAGTGGCTCCACTGAAGCTCCTTCTTTAGCTGTGTCCCAAAGTTCTACGGAATCTTGCACAAGAGTTTACAAGGTGCGCGACGTGTATGCAAGAGTAGGAATTGAGTATAGCCCTGCGCCTGTAACTGCATACCCAGAAACATGACTACATCCATTACACCCCGAAGGTTCTCCCCAACATATTAGATAAAATTCACATGAGGACCAGAAATACCTGGAACTAGTGATTATTCACAGTTTCGAAGTCATTTTTTGTGGTAATTTTTATTTGTGGAATAACAGGAGATCGATGGAGAAATAAAAACTGAGCCCAACTAATTCTTGTAGCGTAAAACATACGTATTATGAATTTACAACAAAATTCCTTTCCATGAAATCTAGTTTAATAGTAATAAAATAGTTCGAATTGAAAAAAATTGAAAAAAAAATTTAAAAGAAATTAATTTTGTTTAAATATTTTTGTTTGAAATTGTAAATTCACTAACTGAAAACACTTCGACATGGTCTGCAGTTCTCCTCCTCAACCCCGCATTGCTTGGCGTCCAACTTTTCAGTCATTTGTTTATTTTCATTTATTTCTATTTGTTTTGGTATTTATATTTTGTGATTTTTGCTCTTACGTAAATATTGTCCTTTTTCATCTTAACCAATTTTCGTAGTTATTTTACTATGACTTTTGCTCGAATACACGTAGCTTCGCCTCGTCTTTGGTGAATGCCCAATTTGATGTGAGAGCCGGTTGTATGGTGTGTGTGGGTCTGTGTGTGTATATGTACATAGTACATAAAAAATATAAAACAAATTTTAAACATTTTCTTTTTGATATTGTGTATATAGAATGTGTGTGTGCACGGTATGTCTGTTGTCTTTGTATATACATAAACATGCATTGCAATTTTTACAACAAAACGAAATTGTCATCCATTCGCTCAATTTGCAATTTTCATGTTACATACGTTACTGTGGTTCCATTCTACGCTTAGCCTTAAACATTATTTTTATACCCAATGCATGCTCTATGAAAATTGTATAGCTCCCAGTTTTTGCCACAGTGTTTTTTACAGTTTTAATTGGTTCCACATAGTTTGGTTTTTAGGAGCCGTATCTGGAGAATTTCGATACTCTCTATAATTTACTTCCATGATGTAATAATCTCGGTGTTAACCAGTGGATACAGTGGTCATTAAGTAAGGTTAGGAAATTTCACGAATATGATTAAGCTTTACTTCGCCTGGAGTTCCAAATACACCTACACGTATACTCCACAAACATCTTTTGAAAGCGGCCATCTGTTCTGCAGTTCTGTACAGCAATATACTCCATTTTGAGCAACTGGTAAGCAAGTGGTTAGCATAACGTATTACCATTCTGTAGGCCAGAGATCAATCCCTGGTTTCGACCAACATCTGGAAATTATAGAAAACTCATTTTTTTAATTTCCATCACACCTCGGCTGGGAATGCCAAGCCATCCGATAGTATTTTTGACTTGAAATGAAAGCTCCTCTTAAAAATCTATCTGCCGTTCTTCTCCACATCTTTGTGGAAAAGGAGTCATATGAGAGATAAGTCTATTCTGTTCAGTAATGGCAGGACCTGCGTTAGGCAGGTTTCTTAAATAATTAAGTTGAAGTTAAAATGGAGTAAGAGCTCCTCGAAGGAATATGGGAGCAAACTAGTTCAGTCGTTTACAGCCAAGCTTTGACTTTAGTTGCTTACCCATTTTGGGCATCGGAGAAGTGTTAAACTCTCTCAATCAGTCAATAATTTTCTGACGCTCCCTTTTATAGTTTTTTTGACTCTCAGTTTGTTAAAGTTTCCTAGTGATCGGAATCTGGGTTTCATACCTACTCTTAATTTTTTCTGTTGTTTTTTTTTTCAAAAAGTCAAATGTATAAAGATAAGAAACTCTACTGTGTTAGATATTAGCCAATGGTTTTTTGACACGAAAGTCAACGCTAAAAACTTCCACTTACTGATCTCTTAAGTATACTAGTATCAACGTAATGAGAATTGCAGAAGTGATATTACCGTACTACTGCAGTGCTGAGAGAAATATTTGACGTGATCATTTTCAAAGTTAATCCGATTATTATGACACTATGAGGCCGAACTTCTCCTCTAATTTGCGGTCTTGATGTCTTTCCAACAAATGGAGAGACAGTTTATCCTAAGCCGACTCCGACCAGCTGATGGATTTTATGAGAAGCTTTTATTTCATGTCAGAAATGCAAAATTAAATTAATACTTTATTGAATTATTTTATAATTTTGGACGGATGTTGCTCAAAGCACTAAGGGAGCGTCTATAAATTACGTGGGTGAGGATAAAATTTAATGCTTCGTTGAGCTACAAAACAGAGCAAAGTTAAATATTTTTTAACTTTGTTAAATAAAATAGTTTTATTTGGCATACAGATGTTAATTATTTATAAGGGCCATATAGGATCAAAATAATGTTTTTTTTTTATTTGTATACCTTTCTTGAACCCGAAGTTTTTTATTAACTTGGATCCGAAGTATGTATGTATGCTTGTAAGTGCGGGAAGGGGAAGAGATAGACCTATGAAAATTTATACCCATCAAACGAAAGCTTAGAACGAAGAGCTTAGTGGATTTAGGCTTGTCCGTCTGCCCGTCCGTTTAAATAATCCTAGTTTTTAGGATATTTCGATTAAACATGGGTATTTTTGTACTGTATTGATCCATTGCCGTAACAATATTATATAGCTTCCATACAACCGATTTAAAAATAAGGAAGAATATAGCTATAGCTCAGGTTTCAGGGTGCACTCTGCAAGAAGCCGACTTTATCAAAATGAACTTTATTAACTCTTTATAGTTTTCTGGACAAAATTCACAAAACATTTCTAGCAAAGCTTTCTTGGTCATTCTTCAAAGGTCTTATTCTTTATCACCGTATTTGTCGACCTACAAATATTCCCTCTTTAATTTTTGCCTCGCTAAGTTTCAGGAATTTGTCGGTTAGATATAAAAATCAACTATCATCTTTCCCCATAGCTTTCTAACTCTCTAGAAACCGGTCTTTCTGATCGATTTGAAGGTTAGATATAAAAATCAACTATCATCTTTGCCCATAGCTTTCTAACTCTCTAGAAACCGGTCTTTCTGATCGATTTGAAGGTTTTGGTTGGTTGTAATACCTTTTGTTACGGTCAAAGACACGCGATCTTTTAGTTTCATCAAAATCATTGCTATCGCAAATGGCAAATATCTAGGTTGTTGTTTACATAGTATTTATATATGTGGAGCCCGAGATTTATCTTGAGATTTAAAAATTAATTCTCCGCAGTTAGAAGTGTCAGCGTGCAGCGGTTACAACTTTTCATTTAATAGATCTCTCATAAAATACGTGTACATCATATCAGCTGAGTCGGTACTTACTTGATAGGGCTATAAAACAGGGTGTGAATATATATTTGGATTTCTATATGGGTTTCCTATTGAACGTTGATTCAGACTTCTGACTGATGAAAAATAACATGATTTTGAAATTAGGAATTTATAATTTAAAAAAGAAGATAAAAAGGATATACAACTACTAGTTAAGGAAGAACACTATCCCCGCGAGTTCTTCTTCTAAGAGAACTTCAAAACACGGAAAATGATGAGAAAAAATATTTTTTGCAGCTATCATACATAGAAGTCCGTGAAAATTCATGCAGTGGGCATAAAAAACACTATTCCCTCGTTCCTCCCTCACTTAACTTTTTCAACATTTTTTTTTGCTTTTTTTTCTTCGACTTTTTCGACGACCAAACTCATCTTTGGTTTTGCTATATGCAAAGCATAACCAAAAGGAATATGATGTGGGTCAAAAGCAATGAATACAGTGTACGAGTAGTAGGCAAAAGAATGCAAGGACGAGGCGTGGCGTACGCGTATCATAATCAACGAGAGGTCGAACGTGCCGTACTCTATCTCTATTTATATGTGTGTGGGTGTGTGCGTCTTTGCTCTTTGTAACGCTGGAAGCAATGTTTTCCAGCGTATCCTTGTGCTCGTAACGTTGTAACCGTTATAGCTGCTCCATTCACATCATTGTTTTTCTTCCATGCAGCGCTGTGTACTCGCATGTTTATTTGTTTGTGTTGCTTGTTGGTGTGCATCCCAATCTTTATGGCACTCAATAAATGGAAATATTTATGGCTGGTTAAGCAAATTTCGTTTATAAAAAACATGTGGTACACAATCAAAAAGCGTTGGTAGGGGCAGGAGCGGCGTACGAAACAAATTGCGACATTTGATAACTTGCAGGATATTGAAATAGAATAAAATGAAAATTTTAAATGGGTGAAACTTGTGTTGGTCTGCTTAAAGGGCATAAGAAAAAACAAACCAATAAAGTAGAAAATAAATATTGTCACAAAGGGAAAAAAGTTAATCGAGTTAAAAACCTAGAAGAAGCACGAGTTGTCCTTACTCTGTCCTCCTCGCCAGCAGTCAAATGAGCGAATACTTAATCTTAGTAGCCATTGCTTGATTTCTGACTTTTATATGCAAACTTAGTTAAATCAATGTTTTTTCATTCTTGTAAAAGTTATTCCTTCGCTTTTGTGCACATTTAGTTTTATGCCCATTCGAGAACTCTTTCAATATATATATTTTTTTTTTGTTCTTCAGTATATGTATAAATGTAGCTGTGGCATGTAGTTTGCTATGCAATAATATTTTTCTGTATGTGGTCATTTTCACGCTGTTATCCTTTGGAATTTTA
This sequence comes from Ceratitis rosa, assembly GCA_037013455.1. Classification (NCBI taxonomy): domain Eukaryota; kingdom Metazoa; phylum Arthropoda; class Insecta; order Diptera; family Tephritidae; genus Ceratitis; species Ceratitis rosa. The sequence continues at coordinate 26,132,102 of JAWMAG010000006.1, forward strand.
GAGTGTTTATGACTTTAACGACATTGTAAAATTGCTGTTGATTTGACATTTATTTATTTGCGTTTTTCCTTTCGGCTAACCAAAGCAAATACCATAAGAGAGAGAAATAAAAACAAGTAATTGTGAATTTCGCTTTTATTACTTTTTATTGCAGTTGTTGAAACAAATGGAAGTTTTTATATATTTCAAATTTTCCTTCGAATGCGAAGAAAGTTTTCAATTGAGAAATGGTATTGGCGAAGAAAGTTATTTGTGGCAATGAATGTTATGATTTTTCACTGGAGTTTTTGAGGCCACGGTTCGAGCCCTGCTTCGACCACCTCCAAAAAATATAGGAAAATAAATTTTTCTAATTGCGGTCGCACCTCGGCAGAGAATGTCAAGCTCTCCGAGTATATTTCTCACATGAAATAAAAGCTCCTCATAAAAATCCATCGGCTGTTCGGAGGCGGTTTAGAATAAACTATAAGTCCCTCCATTTGCTGGAAAAACATCAAGACGCATACCACGAATTGGAGTAAGAGCTCGGCCGAAAATCTCATCAGCGATTAGAAATTAGTATATTTTTGGCTGTTGAGAGTAACTTGCGATTTTCGGTTCATATCTTGGCTAAGAAAAAATTTCAGCTCTTCAACTTTTTATTCCAAGCTCATGTAAACTACACCTGTCACAACTTAGAACTAGTTTCCTTTGCACGTTTCCTGGACCTCCCATTAGATGACTTCGACGACTTAGATTAATTGAGCCTGTCCTAAGTGGGGTTAGTGAACCCTTACTACAACAACAACAACAACATCATACAACTGTGTGCGTAATAACAGCAGTGGCTAATGGAAATTTAAGTAAACGATTTTCTTATAATAGACTTCCATCCATTCCTCACTAATGTCCACAATTGTTTCATATTTGTTGGATTCTTTCCCTACCTCTTCTTCACATCTGCCCAAAGATTCTCAATGGGACTAAGGTCAGGAGACTAAGCCGTCCAGTCTATGACCTCTACCCCATTTGAAGCAAACCAATTTTTTGCTAAGTTATGTAATGTCACCAACTGGTGTTACTGTCTATGTCATTTTGGTTATGATAAATTGTCACACCTTCTGTAGGATTCTTCGGTGGGTACATACTCATCATTATTTTACCAAGTTTTCGTTGATTTAAGTATGACAGCACCGTGAAATCTTCTACATGTGCTCGAAGGCTTTGGCAATTAAAGGTACGGGTATATAATAAGCATACAGTTTTTCTCTGGCACATATAGGTATAGGTATGTGTGTGCGTTTTATACTAACCATACACTGTTTGTTTTTGCTGCTCAGCCTAAATGTTCAAAGCTCTCTCTCACTCAATATCATCTAAGTTATATATGTATGCATTTTCTCTCTTTCGCGTTATGAAGTTCTGTTACCGTTGCAGCGTTGATTTTTTCTCATTCTCTCTTATACAAACTATATATTTCGTCTCTCTTATACGAATGCAGTTTTCAAACCACTCTCAACGCCGCTAAAGCAGTGTCACTTAAAAAATGTACCACCGTTTCTTCCCCCTCACCGTCCTTGCAACTTCTACAGAATTTTCTAAAATGAACTCAAGCCTTTCTATCAAGAAATGCGTCTGTTAATAATCTGCTTACCTTAGAGATACCTTAGATTTCGCGTCACTTTTTCGGATCTCACTTCTCAGCTGCGATTTCAACTTAACGCTGCCTGTCCAGAAGTAAAATTTCTTTATGTATCTGTTTGTATGTAGTAGAGTTCTAGATACCAGAGTATCAAGTAATTGCTCAACTGGTCAAATGTTTTTTTTTAACATTTCAATTTTCAAAATTTTTTCTGCATTTCAATGAGTTTTCCAATATGCATAAAAGTCAAAAGTTTTGCTCAAAATGTTCGAGTTGCTCGAGCTCGTGCTCGAAAATTTTTGAAGCAATAAACGAGCAAAATCTTGAGTTCTAGTATGTAGCAAAAGGCATATCAATACACTTTTAACTGGCCAAAATCTGGTACAAACCTGGCAGGCTCCTCTCTATGTTCCCATGGACAGAAATGCAAGTGAGAGATAGTCATTTCGGTTTGGCCACCTCCTGCAGAGAAGGGCGACATTATCAACAAGAAAAGGAAATAATTTCCGAGTTGCTTCTTTGCTGGTCCTAGTAATACGATACTTACTTTTAAAAAGCCCTTTGCAAAGGTTAATTAACTTCAAAGCAATAATCATGCTCCAGGCTCATAATGCAGAATGAGTAGCCGATTTCGTTCACTGTGAAGACATTTTTTTTCCAAAAAAATTAAACCGAAAAAGATAAGTGGTCTATGGACCAATGAGCTCCTTTTGTCGCAATGAATGAATAAATAGCATGACCGGCTTGCCTTAAAAAAGAGCCCAGAAAATTTTGCAGTGACCGACAATCTCAAAATAAAAAATAGAATAACAACGAATTCCAAACTCGGACTAACTATGTAAATATGGAGCGAGATCTAAGGCTCCACCGAGCCCAAATCACTAAAGCCTAGAACTTTGAGAGCCCCATGCGGCATCTACTGCGTCTATTGTCTTTCATTTTCCACTCGAATACTAGAATGATACCAAATGTTATTAAATCCGTCACGGAAGACGTAAAATGCATAAGTCACTCCTTTCCAAATTGCAATCACAAGGTACTCTCTATATGACCTAATGTAGATGAATCTCGTTCCAGATAAGAGACTAAGCTGTGTGTAATAGTAGATATTAGAAGTTCTCCAAACCTATGTTACCCAGAAAAACAAATTTTAATCTCTTGAATAATATACAGAGATGAGCGATGACTAGCATAATGTGTGAACTCAATACTTGCACCCTTCAGTAATCACGACTTAGTTAAACTATTTAGTATTAAAACCCTGTAACGATTCAAATATTTCGTTTTGCTGTGTTTTCGGCGAGAGCATACGAGGTGTTTTCCTATATGGTAAAATCGTCTCTGAAGAAGAATTGATTGAATTATGGTCGGCGAAAAAAACTAATCCAGGTATCATAAATAAAAACCCCAGCGGCCTTTGTAAATATGCTGCCATGATAGGAATGCTCTAGCAAATCCCGTGAAGGTAACAAATCTACAATATTTCTTTTTGTCTAAATGGGTAGTATGTACGCATGTATTCAAATTGAGCACTAGGCTCGTAACAAAAAATGATCTTTACCCAATGCCATAAGTGGCATCTGATGCTGGGCCGACGCTAATCCCATACCGCTCAAGGGAGGCGGGATAAGAAGACGCAAACAGATCAGAAAAACAGATATCTGATTTCGACCATAGGTACTTTAGCCGTAAAACTTCGCTCATCATTTGAGAATTCTCAATTCAAATCGCAAAACGGCAGGAAGCTACTAGCAAGGATTTATGCTCCCCGCGAAAGCACTTTTGGTATAAGACAAATTATACGTGACCCGGAATGACTACAAAAAAAAAATTACAAGTATTAAAGTGGTATCGTCTATGTGGGACTTCTCAAGGAGACAAACACTCTAACCCAACCTAACTTAGCCTCACGGATTGTACAAGCTTCGTGTTCATCTTTTTTATGTTAACAACAGATCTCAGACTTCCGAGGTCATGCTTTAATATTTTAAAGAAGTAATATTCTTATTATTTTTATTTTTATTCCCTCAAAGTACTTTGGCTATTATAGCTATTGGCTACTCTTAAAAACTGAAAGACATACGCACATAATTATTCCATGAGACCCGTAAACACACGCACTAACGCGGAACTCACCTTTCCTGCTGCTACCATTTATTACAGCCAAATTTCGGTGTTGAGCGTCGAAAATACCGATGCAAATAAATTTCAACTCATTAAAAATGCACACGAATTTTCATCAAAATATCGTCGCCATCAAAAGGAAACCAACAAGAAAAAACAAGTAAAAGCAACAGCAACGGCAACAGCAAGAGCAACAACGATGTATAAGAAGCAGACGAAATGCTTGACTTGGCGCAAAAATTGCAAAGAAGCTTCCTCTGCACCCACTTCACAAATAAAATGGCAAACAAGAAAATTACACGCATAACGGTAGAATGAGGTGGATAGTGGAAGCACGTAAAACAAACTGGTGCAAGTGAAATGAAGTAAAGTGGTAAAGTGCAGGTGTCAGTTGAAGCAAAGTTCACTCCAGCACCAAAGCAGAGTTGGCAGGTTGGAAGTTGCGTCGGTGGAATGTCTGCAGCCAATTACTCATTCAGCTGCCTCGGTCAGAGGTTGAAACAGAAGAAGAAGCTGTGAAAGGGTAGAATTGAAGTGTGTGTGCTAGTAATGTAAGAAAATAAGTAGCGTAGAGTAGCGCATAGCATACAAGATGGTATCTAGTATGTCGTTGTAGAAGTGTGACATCATGCAAAATACTTTTGAGCGCCAAATACCCGTATTTTCATTGCCAAGAACTAAGCCACACCATCACCTGCTTTCCCGTTGTGCGTACTATTTTTGCATAAGTGCACATTTACGCGCTTGCCTCTCGATACTTTTCAAATTTGCATGAGCTTTTTGTTCGGTTTTGTTGTGACTACTTTTATTATACCACTCCGCCACTGCTTTACGGCTGCAATTTATGTCGGTAGTTGCTTTTCTGTCGGAGCTCCCACTTATTTAAGGCTTTTCGTTTTGCTTTATGCGTGATTCCTCCAGCTGCAGATTGTCTGCAAATGCGTTTTATTTGCATCTTTTCCTCTTTCACGCAAGTGAGTTCGTAATAGACTTAAGTACATCATTTTCGGGTGGTGATTTCACTGTTGCGAACAAAGACCGCATCTTTTATAGCTGTGAGTCGGGATAGGTGGTGTAAATGCGTGAAGTAGTAAATAGTGCATAAGGAAATCGTTAAAAACTCATATGAGCTTGATACGGATTTATATGTTTGTAGGCGTAGGGAATAAACCGTGTATTTTTTGTGGTTCTTTTGAATCGAAACCATTTAAATTAGACATAAAGCTCCTGTAATACATTAAGACCAGAAAGTTTCCAGAAATTGTTTCTTTTTCGATATTCACGGTTTTGGTTCATCATGAATTTGTTCCAATGGGACAGACAGTCAAGAAAGAGTATTACTTGAGCGTTTTGAAGCGTTTGCGCGAAAACATCCGTTGAGCCCTGGTTTGGCCAAACATCCACAATAAAAAAAACCTAAGAAACACGAACATTGAATGAACCGAAATGAGTAGCTGCCAAAATAAACGAGTTAAAATAATTAATGTACCATAATATGATGGTAGCCGCAATAGCCGAGTTATTCGAACCATGACCAAACAAATTCATAGAAAATTAATTAAAAAAAATTAAAATTGAATTATTATTTTTTTTAAAGGGGACGTGTGGAAATATACACAGGCGGATTGAAATTTGAGTGGAGTGCCGGTGTGATTATTTCTTACGAAACAGATTACCGCGCCATTGCAGTGTCTTTTAGAGAGTGGATATCGCTGTTATCATGTTTTTATTTCCAGCCACAGTCCGTCATTAATGAGAGCACCCTAAAATAGTGCTGGACTGCCGTAGATTTCTGCAAGAGATGACCAAATAGAACACTACAAATAGCAGGTACAGATGAAAGGAACATCGAGGAAAACTGTAAGGTGGATAAACTTGCCACGCAAGGCACAATCAAGTAATTTAACTACGAAAGGATGCATTGAATCGGAATGAAACTACAACTTTTCGTAAACCAACCAGAAATGAGTTAGGAATAGAACGCGTGAAATATACTCTTGAAAATAGAGGACATTTCCAGGTGCCGAAAAGATTGCAAAGCCAAGCCTAATTATCAGGAATTTGTGTAACACAATGTGTGTGATCGGTAGCCATTATAACCTAATGGGATAATAGGCTAGTCGTGGTAACTGACAGCGATGTGCTGTGAATTTTTTCTTGGATGGTTTTTTTACCGGAAACTCGCAATCAGTTCCTCGTTCAGGCTCTCTGATCAGTTTAGCGTTACATCTTTTAACACTACCATATCAGACGTATCATATTTGGTGTATCTCTGTACACCTACATATCAGGTTTTGCGAATTCGAAAGTGACACTAAGCGTTTTGTAGAGGTGTGGGATTCTGCTCGATAGCTCAAGTTCGTGGTAAATGTCATATGACTAAGGAGAAATTATCAAAATGTTTATACGGGACTTCGTCCTGACGACGGATAGGGTAGACAATTTAAGGATGAGTTGTATGAGATATAAGACGATGTTAATAAAGTTCAGCGAATTAAGAGACAGCGGCTACCATGACTACGTGATGTTGTACGGATGCATGAAATCACAACCAATTTAAAAGTTTTCTTTCCGGGAAGTGGACCTAAGACCGAAAAAATCTTATACCCGAATCGATTTGCTTTAAATTTGGTCCATATTTTTTTGATTAAATTAGGATAAGGACCACTCTTTCTTCCGGGAAGTGGACCTGAAGTTATCTATTATAAAATCTCTTATTCACGGTTCGATTTTCTTTGAATTTGATAATTTTTCCTAGAAAGTGGACCGGAAGCGGACCTATTTGGAAAAATTTTAGTTTTCGTACAATTTACTTGAAGTTTACATTGTTTGTTCTTTGCTCCGCGGGCCTTATTTCTACCGAGACGATATGTTAATGCCACAGAGTAAGTGTCAATATATACGAATACCTATTTATATTGCTTACGCGAGGAGCGTAAATCCTTGGATAACTTTGGGAGTTGGCTAACTGCTTCCTGTTATTTGAGTTTTTGCATTCATGCCTATATGCTGATTGTCCAGATCAGATATATGACTATCTGATCTGTTTGCGTCTTTTCATGCCCGGCTCACTTGAGTGGTATGCGATTGGCATCTGCACAGCGTCAGATACCTGTTTATGGCATTGCATCTATTGCTGTTGATTGTCGTTCTAAAACTCGAGAATATCTGCACAGATATGACTAATTTTGTTCCTGAAATATTTGTGTCAGTTATAGAAGGTGTGCACGATAAGACATAGTAATAGTTCCACTTAATTGAAATCGGATACATGACATCTTATTGTTTAGATGAATACGAAGGCTAGCATAACTTCGTGGAAGTGAACTAGGGAGCATGTTCGAATTGCTTGAAATTTCGTACGTTGTTAGCTTTTGCCTGGATTAACATTCTTCATTCCGGGAAGGGTTTCACAGTATGATGTTAGTACACTGTGGCTGAAGGTTGCCTTTAATTTGAAGATGCTGTTGCATCCATAATGGTTATAAGTTACTCTAAACGTTATTGAACGAAAGCATAGATCAGGGTAGTGATGTTTGGCTTATTTCGAGGCATTCATGTTCACATTCTCATATGAGACTTTGAGAAGCGAAATGCAACAAATCTCTCACTATATATGATCTGCACTAAATATTTAATGGACTTTAGCTAGATCGATTATATTTATAATAAACAAATTTAATATTTTACATTAAATAAATCTTCGGATAGTCCTACCGTATCACTTACTTTTCAATATTAAAAACTAATATAAAATAAATTGGGTCAAGCAACAATCATCTATTAATTTTGCAACAAATGGGCTTATGGATCTGTGTCTTGCGTTCTATAAGTGCGACTGGATTATGTTAGATAATGTTAGAAAGATGATATTTTGTACTGAGAAAGATATTGAGAGACGTGTTGATCACTTAATTCAGTAGTGTTTGAGCGCATGTCAAAGAAGGACACCAGCAAATAGAATATACGCTATATTCAACATTTTTCCTTCGATAAAGGCGAAAACGCAAGACAGGCAGCTAAAAATGTCAATGTCAATCATGTACAAATTTAGTTTCGTCGATTTCGTACCAGTAATTATGAAGTAAAAGATGATCCACGATGGGGAAGGTCATTTGTCGGTTGTATAGATGGTTAAATCACGATACAAAAATTCTATAAGGTAGTTTCACCTCGAAAGATTTATAATTAATTTTGGGGTTATCTTCTAAATAGAAGCTATAACATTGAAAATATGTATGGATGTGGGTATACCAATTTCCTCGGTAAAGACCAGCTTTCACCAGACGAGCCAATAGCAAACGGCAGAGTGAATACACTTGCAATGGGACAAGACAAGTCTGGCCATGGATCGAAGTGAACAGAACAGAACTAAGTCTTTACTTCTTCTAAACAGAATCTCCATAAGTATAGCATTCGACGTAATAATTGGACACTGTGGTGAGGTGTTTCTCAATTGACTTTTGCCGGAGCTGCAGGGACAAATATAAGGAGAAATCGGTGGAAGATTACTTCGACTACTGCCCAGCTCTCAGTGCATTCAGTTATCGCTATCTGGGAAATTTCTTGCAGATCTTTTCTTTGAAGGCACCAATAATTTTTGAGCGTCTGGAAAGGTTAGAAAAACTTCCTTCACAGACCAACATGGGTATCACAATGGACCAGTAGGCCTAATTGCGCTTGATTAGGATTCCGTGATCGAGTAACCTATTTAAGTAACTATCTGACTAGATTTCTAAGTCTCAATATAATTAGCTGCTAGATTAAATTAGAAAGTGTTGAGAAATTTAATCAATTTAAACGACTTATAGGCAAATTATGTTATTTATTAATTTGCACCACTCATAAAAAAAAAACAATTATTTAAACAATATCCCGTCTACTTAAAAAATTTCCTTGAAAGATCTCTAAAAGTAATAGACAATTTTTCCCTTGTGATATTTTCTTACAACTTACTTAAGTTGTAATACACAAATCATGAAAGACATATAGTCGATGAAGTCCACCTTCAAGGGTTGGAAAATACAATATAATTCGGAACCTGTTGCCATTTAAGAGAAGATGATAGCACGAAAAAGACGAAGTCAGATAGCTATGACGCCGACTGTGAAGAGCGAATTAAACTTCTTTTTCTTTCTCTTCTTTACTGGCGTAGATATCGCTTCTGCGATTATAGCCGAATCAATTATAGCGCGCCATTCATTTGTTTTTTCGCTGTTTTACGCCAATTGGAGATACCAAGTTTAGCTAGGTCCTTCTCAACCTAATCTTTCTAACGGAGTGGAGGTTTTGTCCTTCCTCTGCTTCCACCGGTGGGTACTGCATCGAAAAATATCAAAGCTGGATTATTTTTATCCATCCGGACCACATGAACTGGCTAGTATAGCCGGATTCGCTGAACTGTGACAATGTAGCCGTACACCTCATATAGCTCATCTTCTGCGGTATTCGCCATTCCCAAATCGTAGAGGACCGTAAATCTTACGCAAAACATTTCTCTGGAAATCTCCTAACGCCGACTCATCAGACGTTATCATCCTCCATGCCTCCGCACCATAGAGCAGGACGGGAACGATAAGCGACTTGCAGAATTTGGTTTTCGTTCGTCGAGAGAGGACTTTACTTTTCAATTGTCTACTCAGTCCAAAGTAGCACTTGTTGGGAAAAGTGATTCTGCATATGATTTCCAGGCTGACATTAGCAGGCCAATAACGTTAATACCATCGGCGTGCGCCAGTAATCTCATACGAGGCGTTAGAGATTTTTTCATTGGATCTGGTTTCTACGTGGCAGGTCCCAAACCCAGTGCACAACCTCGCTAGGCAAGTATGTCTCAAGTTTTGAGACATTCATATAGCGAGCCGCTTGTTCAAGACCGACGCCCAATCGCAACCGCACCTCTGGCGAACAGACACTACAATTAGACTTCACTGGATTCTTCGAATAAGGCAGAGGCGCTCTACTGAAGCTTCCTCTCTTTTAGCCGTGACCGTATCATGTGCAAGGGTTGCTCACATTTTCAAAGTATGCGTCGTGGACACAAGAGTAGGAATTGATGACTTCACCCCAATGAAACTACCTTTAAATTATTATATCATGGGTTAAATAAATATTTTTGTAAAAAATGAAAATTCTCGTTTTTTTTTTTAAAAACGCCTCTAAAATACTTTTAGAAGTTCAGCTTAAATGAACTAAAATCAATTTTATTTTTACTTTCTGATCTCTATGGTATATCTGGTAACTGTGCGAACTCCATTTGATAAATAATTTGCTTGACTACCTTGAATTATTCACAAGGCAAGGGAAACAAAGAACAAAAAAATTTAATTCGAAAACAATGAAAACCGCAAATGTTCTGCGAGCAATTGAACAAATTGTATGCAATATACAACATCGACCCTACGACTTTACACACAACAAAAAAGTGTCGATACCAGCGACCGCAAAATTTTTAATAGAAAGCAAAAAAAAAAAAACAAAAACAAAAACAAAACAAGTAAAAACGAGTGAAAACTATATAAAGTAATCAAAACAATAATGCAAAAGTTTGCGATTGCAGTTAACGGTTTCAGTGTCCCCTGCACCCCCATCCTGCCAACGTATACCAATTTTCGTCAGTTGTGAAATTGTTGTGGAGTTGTTGTTTTTGCTGTTATTCATGTTATGCCGTTATTATTTATACAGAGTGTCGATAAACAGCAAATGCCAATGGCATGAAAGCAATAATAATTCTCTAATAACAGAATGCGGAGAAGGGAAAAGAAAAAAAGTGAATTGAAAAGTGCAGGAAGAAGGGTAGTGCAATGTGAGAAGCATTGGTAGCGGTGGGGGTGTGAAGGGGCGCTGTAAAGTTGAGGAAAATGCAAATGATTATAAATGCTTGATAAATTTTTAATCAACACAGCCAGCCAGTTCAGTTCACAGCTGTAGTTGCATACATACATACACGTATGTGTTAGTGTACAGTTAGCGACCGCTAACGGTAAACTCAAAACAAACAGTTAAAACTGGATGCCACATCGGTGGTGACTCCTTTGGGCGTTGGGCGTCGGCGACAAACTCGACCATTTCCGCAGTTCGAGCTTGTTCTAGGGTGTATGTACTTATATAATTGATGTTGTTGCAATGTTGTTGTTGCTTTCGACGGAGAATGTCGCAAAAAAGGGAAAATAATAAAAAAATAATTCGCAAAAAAATTTTTTTTTTAGCGCACTAATGGAGGCGGACATACTTCAACGGACATACTCGTACTTCTGCTAAGGACAAATCAGAAAACTTAAATTGCCACAACAACAAGACAATTGCGAACAACAAATATAAGAAGTATTAAAAAGTTGCGAGAAAAAGAGAAAAGTTCTACTTATCTGCAATGTCAGCGACTGTGTGGCTTAAAGTCAGCTAGTAAGTAATTGTGTGTGTGTGTGTGGGTGTGTGTGTGTATGTGACCGCAAAAGTTCCGCCATCGATTCAATGACATTGTCAGCAATTGTAAGTATTGTTGTTGCTATCAAATATACACGCCGTTGTTATTGTTGCTTTTGTTGTTGTTTTTGTCATCATTGTCGCTATCATCATTAACAGCATCAGTATCAGCAGCAACCATATCGGCGTTGTTATTGTTGTTTTTGTCGTCATCGTCAGCAGCCACGTCAGTGTGGTCATTAACAGCAGAAGTCGTAGCAGCATTTGTTGTTGTTGTAGCTGTAGCCATGACTGTGGCAGCAACATTGTTCTTATTTATACCATTTTCGTCTTCATTTTTCTTGTTTTCTCTACACATCTGGCGGAGTTGGTATAATTGCTGCTTGTGTTGTTGTTGTTGCTTTTCTTGATTTGCGGTAAACTAGCGGACGTTATATGTACGTATACTCGCACGTGTATTTCTTACCAGCTTACATTGTTTTTTATGTCTCGCTTATCGTTCGACATTTTTATTTATTTTTTTTTTATCGGACAAGTAATAAAACACTAATTTGCAGCCAACTTCCGCTCAGGTGGCTTCAAAGTATGATTTTCTGTCACGAGAGCGTAAATATGTTTAACTATGTTATTTGTATACCTTTCATGTACAGGGTTTTCCAATAAGAAGTGTTATTTTGATATCCAAAGGAAAAAGTGATTTTTTGAGATAAATGATCGGATATTTATTTGCATGTAAAGATGAAGATATGTCATTAATAATGGAAAACAATCTCAGCTAAATCACCGCCACGGCTACGCTTACAGATTCGTATCCCTTTTATGAAATTTTCCATCATCAAATCGCAGAGTGGCTGCTGTATGCCCACAATAGCTACACGTGCTCCATCTTTGAGGTCTTAAATCGACGTTGACCTGTTGGCGTAGACCTTATCTTTCACGTGGCCTTCAAAGAAGAAGTCGCAAGGTGTTAAATCATAAGGTCTCGGTGACCAATTGCGATCACCTCTTCGAGAGATGACAAGGGCTGGAAACTTTTTCCTTAAAAGATCGATGGGTTCCTTGCTAGTGTGGTATCTAGCGCCGTCTTGTTAACAGCTAACGTTGTCCAGATCAATACCATCGAATTCCGGCCATAAAAAATCATTAATCAGCTGCAGCTTTACTTTCGAAAAAGTAAGGTCCAATGACGCCGCTATGCTATAAACCACACCATACAGTGACACGTTGAGGATGGAGAGGTTTCCCAACAATAAATCTTGGGTTTTTCGCGCTTCAGATGTCAAAGTTTTGCTTATTGACGTAGCCATTGAAGTGAAAATTCCGTATCTCTTTCATGAATTTCAAGGACTCAATCAGCAAAGACACAACGTTGTTGATGATCCGCGGGGTATAGTTCGTGTGTTAACTGAACTTTACAAACCTCAAGACTCAAGTCTTTATGCGAAATACGGTGTAATGACATTTGTGGAACGTCCAATTCCAAAGAATGATAAGGAATGGACAAACCTAGGTTTTCTTCAACACTTTCTTGAGCGAAGAGTGATACGTATTTTATTCTTCACATCAATAAGTTGTCCCGGTCTCTGCCAGCTTTTTTACCATATTTTATAGTGAATTTTAATAATTTCAATGCGTTTCCATTTTTATGACTGGCGTAGTTGTTTCTTGCCAAATGTCAAATGCCAGCATCAAAAGTAAAATCTACCAATAACACCAAAAAACCCATTCAGCAATGAATTTGTCAAAAAACGATCTGAGAGCTTGTAAAGATCATGCATATCTTTTTGGACAGCCAGGTCACATTAGAATCTGTTAACGTGATAGCTAGAACTAGATAGGGGGCAAGCTTGCTAGGACCGGCACTTCCTTTCCACTTTAGGCATCATGGATGAGTTTGGACATTCCGTTCTTTACTTGTAGATACAATACAGGAGAGTTATGCATTAAAGTGCTAACACAAGATGGAGAAGCCTTAAGGCGTGTAATGTGTCCAGGACAATTTTGCCAGAATGAACAAAAGATGATCACGTGTTTTGCTGTCTCACTAATTTGGCTCCACATAGTAGGGTCACTAGAAAAAAATTAAGTTGTAGCTTTTATTCTTCTTCTCGTTCCCTATGCTATGCTGGCCTACAGAAAACTATCTTGAATGTAATAAATACGCCTGAAATATATGTATGTTTGTAAGTGTGCAAGTGTGACTGTGCTGTACATTATCTGTGTTTATATTTACAATATTTTTAGCTTGTTTGCTTCATCTGAAATTCTGTTTGAAGTGTTTGCTTCCTTTATTCGTGAAATATTTACTATGAGTATTGACACTTAAAAGTTGAAAACTTTTGACATTTCACTTGACCGCTGATGACCTTTGACAGCGTGCCATCAAATTTATGGTATTTTCATGCAACGAAATTTTTAAGAGGAAATTAATTATGATAAGAGTAATTAAATTTATTGAACATTGTGGTAAGTGAAAGCAAAAATATGATTTTGGGAGGTTTACTGCAATGACATTCATGGAAGCGCTAAATCCACTAGAGTTAGGAAAGTTCTCTCCAAATGCTCTGGTATCCAAAACTACATCTAGATGGCGAATAGACCACATTTTGCGATGAATTGCTGGATATCTTTATCACAGCTATATACACCGAAATATAGCATCGAACAGACTCGCGAGGAAGCAATCTGCGTGCTCTAAGGCCAAGACCTATGAATACGGCATTGATTTAGTTGGGTGCATCGAAAAGGGGTCAATATAGAGGGGCCTTTAGTAACAATATTCTTAAGTTTGTAAAAGATGCACTTCAAGAAATAGGCCTCCAAAAGCCCGTAGTGAATCTTGTAAAGTCTCACCTAAGAAACGAAATTATTTTCACATAGGTAAATGGGCTGCCCCATGATTACTAGACACACAACAAGTGATAACATTTAGGGTGGAGTTTTATCATCACTCGACAGTGTCTCATAGCAAATATGCGGGTACGCTGAGGACATTGCGACAGGTAAACACTCGCAAGCTCTACGCGATCTGCTCCAAACGCCCCATACGTAATAGGAAACTGGTGCGAGGACAGTGGATCAGATGTCAATTCTGAAAAAACTTAAATAATCCTATTTACTAGGAGGATCAGACCGCCTCCTTTCAGGCCACCTCTACTAGGGGACTATGGGACATGGAGATCATCTTCTCTACAGAAGTCAAATAACGCGGCAGTAGGGGAAGGTTATAACTGCACATTGCTAAAAACTGCACCACCAAATTATTTTAATTATAGCTATTTTTGCATGTCACATCGTTTTGAGAAAGGAAAAGGTATATTCAAGAAGAAGGAAATCAAATGTTCCAATGTATTAACCGCATATTTAGTGGCAAGTTTACTTTTTTCTTCTTATTATAGTAGTCGTTATAGCCACACCATGTGTGGGTATATTCTTCTATACTTTAGATATCCAATGGAGTGGAGATCTTCCTCTTCTTTTGCTTCCACCGGGAGGTCCTGCATCAGAAACTTTAAAAGCTGGAGTGTTCTCATCTAGATGACGTAACCAGCGTAGACGCTGTATCTTGATTCGCTGATTTTAGTCAATGTCCCGTATATATAATATATACGTCTCGGCTAGCTTATGGGGCTAAAGAATATAAATCTTACGCAAAACCCTTTCCTCGAAAACTCCTAACGGCGAATCTGGGAAGGATGAGTAACTTTTAGAGTTGGGCCTTTGTTCGTTGAGAGAAAACTGGATTTTCCAATTGTCTACTCAGTTCACCTGTTGGCAAGAATGATTCTGTCTTCGATTTCCAGGCTAACAGAGCGAATGCGATGACCGTTTTTTTTGTTGACAGACTTCGCTTCCTTATCCAGTTTGAAGAAAGCAGAACTCATTGGGCGGTTGTTGACGCCAATGATATCCATATCATCGGCGTACACCAGCACTTGTACGCTCTTATAGAAAATTATTCTATCTTCAACCACTCAAGATAAGCACACGCATTTCATAAGATATTTATTTAGTATATGAACCAAATAGATTGTCCAACATAATTACTATACAATATTAATAATGTCACATTCAGAAAATCTTTGGGTTTGAATGATCACAGTTATACCAATACCATATGACAATAATTAGTGAGTAAAATTTTTCATCTGGTCAGAAATGTATGGAGACATTACTATATTTAAAAAGTTGCCTTCTATGTATCTTATCTTCGCATTATCCTATCTCAATATTTGCCTGCACTTCAAGTAATTATATTTTTTCGATTGAGTCCTTCATTCAGACATTTCAGCTTTGTTCATGTGCAGTGCTTTCGTCGGATGCAATTAAGTGCGAGCAAAAGATGACAACAAGGAAAAGCTGTCTGTGACATTTAAATAAAATAAATAAATGCGAAGAAGAGGCATGAAGAAGCATGCAATTAAAGGAGACGAACACAACTTACTTAATTATGATAATCAAGTAAAAGTTACGCAAGTGGTTTCTTATGCAGAATACCGTGATTTTATCACTTCACTTCGATTGCATGTTGAGCTTAATTAAATTGTCCTTAGTAGGGTGATATGCACTCATACCGAGTTGGTTGCTATTTAATAATTATTAATAATGGTATATATTTCATTTTTTTTACTAATTTAAATATTTCGTAAGGAATACTGTGAAATGTGCTTAAAGTTTGGTTGAATAAATTACTCAGAATAATTCAAGAAAGTCTTTATGATTATTGCACTTTTCACCCTGGTTTGCAAAAAATTATTAAAATTAAATTAAATATCAGGCTATTTTGTTATCTTGTCAATTCCCTGCAAAAGAAAGGTGCTAGTTGTGAACTAGAATACTTATAGTTTAACTTCTGGCGACCACATCAGGTTCAAACCAGTTAAATACTAGTACGTATATGCATTCGCAAAGCTTTTGCTTTATTGACGAAAGCAGCATAGCGATTATAGCAAAGTTAACCCCAGCACGCTACTCGTTTGATGCCAAGTGAGGAATTGCTTTAAAAATCATAAGATAAGAAGTAACCTTCTGAAAACTTCGTTCAATATCTAACGGTTTGGAGAGGAGCTTTTAATTCTGATAGAAAGTTGATGGAGTGGAGTGGATCATAATCCACAAACCATTGTTGAGACGGTATTACATCTTCAAAAGGTCACTGTTTGGTGTGCTTTGTGGGCAGAAGGAATCATTGGTACTTATTTCTTCAAAAATTAAGCCAGTCTTCATGTTACAGTCGAAGTGAATGCTATAGAGTTATGATTTTGACTTTTGTTGAGTACATAATTCCGCGTCGTAGGCCCGTGGCGCGGCCTTCAAAATCGTTTCCTACCTGGTCTTTCCAACGGAGTGGAGGTCTTCCTCTTCCTCTGCTTCCACCGACGAGTACTGCATTGAATACTTTCGAAGTTGGAGTATTTTTATCCATCCGCACCACATGACCTAGCCAGCGTAGCCGCTGTTTCTTGATTCGCTGAACTATGTCAATGTCGCCGTATAACTCGTATAGCCCATCGTTCCATCGGCTCCAAAATTCGGCACTGCCAATGCGCAAAAAGTCATGAATCTTACGCAAAACCTTTCTCTCGAAAATTCTTAACGCCGACTCATCAGATGATGTCATCGTCCATGCCTCTGTACCTTATAGCAGGACGGGAACGATGAGAGACTTGTAGAGTTTGATTTTCGTTCGCCGAGAGAGGACTTTACTTTTGCTTACTCAGTCCAAAGTAGCACCTGTTGGCAAGAGTGATTCTGCATTGAATTTCCAGGCTGACATTATTTTTGGTGTTAATACTGGTTCCAAGATTGACGAAGTTATCTACGACTTCAAAGTTATGACTGTTAACAGTGACGTGGGAGCCGAGTCGCGAACGCGATGACTATTTGTGTGATGACAGGAGATATTTCATCTTGCCCTCGTTCACTACCAGACCCTTATACTTCCCTACCTTATCCAGTTTGTAGAAAGCAGAACTCACGGCGCGGTTGTTGAAGCCAATAATATCAATATCATCGTCGTACGCCAGAAGAATGTACCTTCTCTACTCAGCTCTGCAACTCGTATTATTTGCTCCGCACAATAAGTTACAAAGTAACACGATAAGGAATCCCCCTGTCTGAAACCTCGTTTGATATCGAACGGCTCGGTGGGGTCCTTCCCGATTCTGACGGAGCTTTTAGTGCTGCTTAGGGTCAGTTTACATAGCCGTATAAGTTTCCGGGTGCGGGTTTTTCGTGAATATCTGGTCAATGATTGGCTTACCAGGTCAAAAGACACACTGATAAAGTCCAATTAGTTTGTTGACGGTGGGTTTTAGTCTTTTACACAATGCGCTCGACAGGACCTCATAAATGATATTAAGGATGATAATCCCACGATAATTGGTGCAGACTGTGGGATCGCCCTTTTTGTTGATTGGGCAGAGCACACTTAAATTCCAATCGTCGGGCATGCTTTCGTCCGACCATATTCTGCAAAGAAGCTGCTGATGCATACACCTTGTCAGCTCTTCATCCCCATGTTTGTATAGTTCTGCTGGTAGACCGTCAGCCCCAGTCCATTTGCTGTTTTTGGAGCGGGCGATTGCTATTCGAACTTCTTCATGGTCAGGTAATGAAACATCTTTGGCATCGTAATCGGCTGGGGTTTCGGGTACACCATCTCCAGATATTCCATTTTTACCGCTATTCAGCAGGCTGGAGAACTGTTCCCTCCATAAATTCAATATGCTCTGGGCATCGGCGGCTAAATCACCTCTTCGTGCCCTACAGGAGTCTGCTCCGATCTTGAAACTTTCTGTGAGTCGTCGTATCTTCTCAAAGAATTTTCGAGCATTATCCTTGTCGGCCAGCTTCTCAAGCTCTTCATACTTACGCTTCCCATTCTCTTTCTTTTTTTTTGGCTACAGATGCGTCTTGCTTCCCTCTTCAGCTCTCGGTATCTATGCCAACCCGCATGTTGCGAGGTAGGCAGTTTGTTTTTTCTCCACTGCGACACGGCAGTCCTCATCGTACCAGCTGTTTTTGCGACCTTTACGAAATCTAATAGTTTCGTTTGCAGCTGTACGTAGAGAGCATGAAATGTCGTCCCACAGTTCCCGTATATCGAGTTGCTGATGAGTGCTCTCAGAGAGAGTAATTTGCCGCATTATCTCGTAGATTTTTAAAGCATCATACCTATCGGCAGCTTCTTATGCTCTATATACCTTCAAATCGGCCGCTCTGTCTCTAGGATTGCGTCGCGCTTCTCTTTAAACTCTCGGTATATTTCCAATATAACGCCGGTTGCGCTTGGCCGCAACGTTGCGAGAGAGACAACCTATTTCTCTGTAGTTTTTTCGTGCAGCTCTGCATCTCTCTTTGTTTACTCCTGAACTCAATATGTTTAATGATTTATTTAAATTTAATCTCTTTTTTTCTAGAGAACACAGCTATGGCAGGTCATCGAACTGGTAGCACATTTATTATTAAATAATTGCATTATGCTTTGTATTTTACTTGCTTTCCACAAATGACAGCGCATAACGGTGAATCGGTGTGAATACCTCAAAATATGTACTACAATATGCTCTTAGCGCATGAAAAATCTTTTATGGCAGCAGAAGTGCATAAGAGAGGAGAAAGAAGGCAGGGATAAATGAAAAAAAAAAAATAAATAAATAGAATGCAATTCACAGAAAAACCATTTAAAGTGCTTAATTAATGGCAAGCAGCCGCATCAAAGTGCAAATAACACAACATTAAAAAGTTAATTTACCAACCGAGTAATAATTCCACAGCAAATATGCATATACTCGTATACCTACATACGTGTATATACAAATGTAAGAATGCATGTTTGCATAAAAATGAATAAAGGTGTGCGTATGTTTGTATTTGTGCATGTCTTCCAGAACAGTACTGCAACACATCAACGCTCTGCGTCAAGCCAATGAATGCAGAAAATTTATTTACTGTTATTGTCGACGTGCACAAAAACACACATACATATGTATACATATATAGTGTGCACGATCGGGAATATGCCGGGAGCAAGCTGGTTAGCTGCAATGCGCTGTGCCGCCAGCGGGACTACGAACTTAAAAGTTGACTGCAGGCGTAGTACAAAGACAAAGGGCATATAAAGTCACCCATACATACATACCTACATATATTTGAAAGTGTATGTATGTGTAAATATTATATTAAAAAAGGCATATTTACCTAAAATTACCCAGCAGGGAGAAGGTAGACTAGTGAGCAAAAATTCTAGTTAAAAACTAATATTTCGAAGAGGAAATCATACCGGTTGGCTATAGGTGCAGAAGTCCACCCGTAACGGAAATAATAATAATATCCATCACTGTTTGTTGTTGTTATATCCAGCACAACACAGCTGATTCTCTGTTACGCACCGTTGAAGTGCTCAAAATGACGTTGTCACTCGATGAATCGTCACGAGAGCCGAGTGGTTAGATGATATCACTGAAGTGCGTGAAGTTCATGGTTCGAAGGACTAACTCGTTGTGCTAAAAACACCAGTTGCTTACACGGTAAACAGAAAAGGTTAGTGCAAAAATATAAACTATTTGGATTCTAGTTAACGTCTAGTATTTTTCTCTGCAGGGTAAGGATGTAAGTGTTCAAGTGTGAGTGTGTGCGTATGATTTTTGTGCATACAACTTGTTGTACTCCTTTCACTACATTCATCAACGGCGTAAAAACAGTATAAGGGCAAACAATGAATGTAATTCTCCGATGGCCATCCTTCAGCAGCGCAACACTTCCTTCGTGCTTTTATTCCATATGAACATACTTATAATATTATATATGTATATGTATACATGTAGTATTAGGGTGTTTGAGTTTTTATATCACTCATGAGCATGGAATTCTATTATTCATAGTAAAATTGTTTGGCCCAAAGTTTGTAGGTCAAACAGTACAGATGAGCAACGAACACTAAGCTCCTTTAGGATAAAAATGAATTAAGACATCCGCCAACTGCATCAAGGTGGAATACATTACAAGCTCAAAACCCGTTCGGATCAGATCATGCGCAAATAATTCTTCAATATTAGAAAATGCGAGGTGTGTCTCTAAAATATTTTCTTACCGTCCCAAAGGAAAGACTAAAGCCCACCCTAAATAAACTGATCGGATATTATGCGTGTGGCTTAAGAACTGACAAATTTACGATTGACCGGATATTTACCATCCACCTTTGAAAAAGAACTGTGAGAAAAAGATTAGAAATACCCTCGTAGGTGTTGTCATTGCCTGCCGAGGGGCGACTGCATTTACAAACATTTTTTTTTGTCTGAAAAACTTATGCTGCAGAGAGAACTAACGCTGAGCAACACCAAAAGCTCCGCTAAAATCGCTAAAGACATCACTGAGCCGCTCGATACTAAACGAGGTTTTAAATAAGATAGCTCTATATGGTGTGACTTCATTAACTTAATGCTTGAGATTATAAGAGCTGAAGAACTAAAAAAGAAGGTCAAATCTTCTGTAACCATGCTGTTGGTTTTGTTTTCTGTATACTGGGTGAGGGTATGGTAGGGAACGAGATCAGACGAAATATCTCCTGTCATCATACAAACATATAGCGTATTGACAACTTCGTTACTATTTACTGTCATAACTTTAATATTGTAGCCAATTTCGTCTCTCTAGGAGCCAACATTAACACCAATGCCAGCCGTGGAATTCATCACAAAATCCCTTCTGCCAAGAGGTGCTTCTTTAGACAATTAGTGCCGAATATATAACTGGTTCCTCCTCCAATATGTGGTATCCGTCTTGATATTTTTCCAAAAAATTGGTGGGACCTACGGTTTATATTAAGCCGCTGCCGAACGGCTGGTGGCTTTATTCTCGGATAGGTTGAGATTCCCTGCGACCGCTATTAGAAAATTTATTAATATCTCTTCAATCTCAACCTTTTCCATGATTTCTGCAGTCTAGGAAACAAGAAGAAGTCAGTCAAGTGCGGAGATATTTGTGTATGAGCAAAGTACACTCAAGGTATGTCCTATATTTAGTGTGATATGAAAGATTGGGAGTGCATTTTGAGAAATTGCACATAGATTTTAATTTCAATAACTAGTAACCTTATGAAATTTAGTGAATTACTTACTAGTCATGGCTCCTTATAACCTTTAAAGCGATTTTCAGCTATGCAACTTGCCGTTTGCGAACGGCTGGTGGTTTTTATTTCATGTCAAAATTACACTGCGAAAAGTTTGTCGACGGGAAATCAATTTTTCAATTAGAAAGCCATTTCTATCATTTAGGATTTATTTACTTTTATTTTGTTTGGCCCTGAAGGAAATTTACGTATTTTTTTTGATGGAAATTATATGTGTTTTTAGTTCGATTTGCAGTTAACTAATTTTTCTAAGAATTTTATATATTTTACATATTTGAAATAATTTGAAATTTAAAAAAAGTTTTAATTAAAATAAGAAAAGATTATTAAATTTAAAATTTATTAGAAACTGTCAAGTGTAAAATTATTTCCATTACGTATACGCACTGTAGCACCCTAGAGTTCATATAAAATGTATGCAAATACTGCACACCAACAACTGCATATAAGTACATACACGTATGTATGTATTTTTTATTCATGCGCTTCTTCTTCATTTTGTACGCTTGTTACAGTTTGCGCTAGTCATTTCCCAGCAGGCAAGAGAAATTATGAAATTTTTACAAACAATTGCAAGGAATTTTGCTGTTGTATCCTGCAGGATACACACAACCCAGCACTACTGCTCTTGCCGCCGTTGGCAGCTAACAGCAATGCCAGTGGCAATACAATGTTACTCAGCGTTAGCTGTACACTCACATATGTATATGTACGTAGGTATCGAGGCATGCACATATGTACGTATGTATGTATGTATGTATACGCTTTCCACCATTCACCCAACAAATTTAATTAATTAAAAGTAAATACTTGCTGGTTGTGTAAGAAATGTCGACGGCGCTGTTGATGATGAACAAGTTGACGATGATGTTGCTGCGGATGGCTGCAGTGAGGTGGCAAAGAGCTGATGTAGTTTTATAATTTGCATTTTTTCCTTTTTTTTTGTTACTCAAATAAAGTCCTCACTTGTATTGCAAAAAAAAAAAAAAACAAAAAAGAAGGAGGAAAAAATTTGAAACACCTTTGAAATCAGCGCAGAAGCGAATGCAAGCAAAGAGAAAAAAAGAATAATAAATATAATAAAATAAACTTTTCCGTGCAATGCTATCATGTTTTAATTTACATGTACCTATATACATATGTATGTTTGCATATATTCGCTCTCACAGTCGACAATTGTTTCTCTCATCACCTCTTCGCCGGTCAAATTCTGCGGCAATGTTCTTCTGCTGCTTCACTTGGCGTAGTCTAAAATACCCGTTCGCTTCTCTCGCTCCCAATTAAGTTAGTACCTACCATGGTATTGTTGCAACCCTTCTCTCCCTCTTCCTGACTCAGCTCACAGTTGTTCCCTGTTTGGGGATTTCGCTTATTAATAAAGTTCGCCTTTCTGTTTTGGCGCACTCTGTGTGCATTTTTAAAAACAATCCATTTAACTGACAATCACTTTGAACTCGTATGTACTTTTCTACAATATAACGATGATGGTTGTGTTGGTGAGGTGAGCCGTGAAGGTTTAATTGTTTTGAAGTTATCATATGGAAGAACGACCATTTGATCGAGCTCATAGTTTGTAATCCTTTAATTTCCATTTTCCCGATACTTATTTGGACTCTTATGCAACATATTACAAGAAAACTAATTTATCTCATCATTGTTTATTAGACCTCTCCATACCGATCTCGGTTCGATTCACAATCTGTTTTATTTTAGATTCATTATACTGTGACTAGTATAGCTCTCAAAAGACAGTCTCAGTCACTATCTCAGCCTTAGTAAGAGGCAAAAACAAAGTAAAAAAAATCAAAGTTCCAGTCAGAGTTATAGTGAGAAGCGGAGAAACGTCGAAGTCCAAGTCCAAATCTAAGTGTAAATCGTAATCAGAGACCAGATCACAGTTGGGAGAAAATTTAGAGTCATAGTAAAATTCTAAGGCAGAGTTAGAGCCAAGGAAAAGGTCCAAGTCCAAGTGCAGTACAGTATAGGGAGATCCATTTCGAGCTTCCCTAATTTAAAAAAAATTCAAATTTAATGGAGAATGTTTATTGCCATTTGAAAGAACATTCTTTGGGATTTATTTTTGAAGATTATCTTATTTAAAATGTAGGCAGGTCGGCGCCGCCTGAGATGGTCCATCCGTTGAGTCCAATTTTCGATGATTCCTTCGAGCATTTCGACTGGAAACTGGCGAATGACACGCGCAATGCTTTGTTATATGGCATGAATCTAAAAGGGATTGTCCGTATAGACTTTAAACATATCCCAACAGGAAAAGTCTAACGGTACGACCGGCTGAAAACGTGATATTATCTGCCCAGCGAAGTCTTCTCTCAGTAAATCCATTGACTGATGCGATGTGTGGGAAATGGCGCCGTCTTGTTGAAACCAAATGTCACCGAGATCACGAGCGCCATGGATTGTTACGTTCGCACCGGAATCATTTTTGAAAAAATGTAGACCGATAATTTCACCGGCCAACAAACAACACCAAACCGTTGTTTTTTCTAGATAAAATAGCAGCTCTTGAACCTCTTCAGATTGCTCTTCGTCCCAAATTCTGCAATTTTGCTTATTTACATAACCATTGAGACAGAAACGCTCCTCATCGCTGAACACAATTTGGCTCGAAAACGTTTGAGATAAGTCCAAAATTAAGTCTTAGCTTAAGTGTTAGACTAAGTTCAGTTGCAGTCCCAGTGTCAATATGAGTTTAAGTCTCAATGTGTCGGTCTTTAGTCTTAGACTGCGTTTTTGTCGTAATTTATACCACGATGACAGTTATAGTCGCAATCTCGTTTAAAATAGTAGTCAAAATTAGATGCAATTCGGAATCAGGTCCAGAGAAAAAGTCTACATCCAAATTAAAGTCTAAGTTTAAGTGGAAGCCATAGTCAGATAGTCCAAATTAAAGTCTAAGTTAAGTCTAAATTTAGACGGAAGTCGTAGACAGATATTAAGTCTAAGTCCAAAGCTCAATCAAAGGACAGGTCCAAGTTCAAGCCTAAATCGGCTTCTTACTTCAGTCTCCCGTTCTCTATTTCATTCTCCAGGCAATTTCAATTTGACCACAGTGATCATAACTTTTATTTATGTTCAAAGTAGTACTCGTAAATGACCAAAAGGTGCACTTTCCATTGTAACCCTCCACCCTCCATACAGGCGAGTAACTACGCTGCCTTTTTGCCTACCATAGTTAATTTTTTAAAGTTGGCGAAAAGTTGAGTTGCCAATTCTCTTTTACTTTGTGTTGTTGTTTTTATTACTTTATTTTACACACACGTTGATATTTAATTTTTATATTTGTTACTTGCATTCGTTTGCTGTTTTTACTGTTGTTCATGTTCGACACGTAGCCGTCCGTGGATTGGGTGTGAAAGTGAACACCATTACGTAAGAGTTCAATAACGTCCATATATTGTATGTACATAAACATACATACAATACGGCATATAAAAATCAATATTGCCAATATTAAATAGGTTACGAGCCCAAGAGGTCGCAGTTTACTCAATTTCTGCTTGGAAAAAGAAACATATTTAAATTATGAGTTTCATAAAAGGTTTCCTGGTGTATTGAAAGAGTTCTCAAATTAATTATTTGCACAATCTTTTTTTCCTTTAGAAAAGCAGTTATTTGGTAATATAAAAATTTTTGAGTTTACTCTGTTTCTCTCTTTTCTCCGAACTGTTAATTTTAGTGAAAAGAGAGAACATTGACGATGGCACATCTGAGTCTCCAATCGCTGGCGATGGTGTAGGCGTTTCATAGCCCGACTGATATGAGCGATTGCTCTCTTGAACGTCGACAAAGTAGCTAGAGCCGACGCCTTACCAGCTGGCCTATTAAAATATGGGAGTGAAAAACTAATGTTGTGCCTGCGCCAACTTAAGTTGACTTAAAACATTTTTCTCGGTCAAAAAATGGGATTAAATCGCGAACATTTTCGCGCTATGGCTATTGTACTCAGCAACAGTACATCAATGAAATTAGTAAAATTTTTGGCAATGAAACTCCGTCAAGGACCGCTCTTTATCAATGGTATTGTGAATTCAATCGAGGCCGTAAACCGTGAAGGTCATTCAAAAACAATTGTTGTTCTGGAAACTGTTCTGGAAAGATCGTCATATGACCAACTATAAGAATTAGAATGTGAAAAAAAATTGATTCACGTTGGATCCCACACAATTTGTCAATCGCTCAAAGAAAGGTTCGTGTTATTGGTTGAGAGAAATGTTAAAAAATTACGATAGCTTTACTTCGAGACACGGCTATGACCTCGTGACAGATGAGGAATCATGCATTTACACCTATGAGCCCGAAAATAAACAGCAGTCCACTGTATGATAGTTTAAAGATGAGCCAATTCCAATAAAAGTTATTCATGCACCAAGTTCTGGATATATCGCAACTGTACCACTAGAAGAACAGATCACTCTTCACCGCGAAAATGTGAGCACTCACACATCGACTGAAACAATTTCATTTTTGGGCACTCAAAACATCGATCGACCGTATAGCATAATTCTTAAAGTCTTTGCTTTTTTTAAATTCGAAAAGCTTAAAGCCTTAACAGATGCATCTAAAGCGCGATCTTCTCATCTGTAGAGAAGCGTACAAACTATTATACAGAAATTTCAAATTATTTTACATAATTTCCAAAGCAACATAACCTCAATCGCCTACAGCCCAAATTTAAGTGGGTTATAACCGTCTGTAAAACAAACATGAGCGCCATTCATACGAACATTTACATATACTCATACTTACTTACGAGTTTGTATGCGTTCTTGTCCGCCCGAAAATGCTGCTAATGTGTGCGACCGAAAATGACAACTAAGCTCAGACAAAGATGACCGATATTCCTAATAACGTTGTCGTTCATAACCAACCAACACAAGCTAAAAGGCTACTATGCTCGCCGGCACTCTAGTGCTGCAATGCAGCTACCATATTATGCGCCCACTCCGAAGCAATGTACGTGTACTTGAGGAGCTGGACCTAAGCAAGTTTGCTAGTAAATCCAATTTGCATGGAAATGTCTGACGGCAATTATAAGATTTTCGCTTCCATCTCCGAAACACTTGCACTGCACTGAAAGCGTCTTTTGTTGGGTTTTCGATAGTAAAAACAACAACAACAATAATAAAACAATCGTTGGCGGCAATTACTGGAGAGTAAATGTGTGGGTTTGTGTATGGACGTTGTTGGTTTACTTTGTATGCTAATTTGGCTGCGAGAGTTTTGGATAGAGTTACAACACACAATGTCACAGATTGTGGGCGATTGGGACGATGGTACGTTACGTTGTCATGACAATAATTAGTATGCGCCGGAGTTTGGACATTTGAGTGGTATAAGTAGCCCTAATTTACAGTAAAATACATAAATGTACATACGAAGGACACGATCTGCGGAGTGTTGGAGACAGACCATGAAGGTGAGCTTTGCCGGTAGCACTTAATAATGTTTGCTGGAAATTCATTTGCCATGTACTCGTATGTTTGTACGTTTGTGTGTTGTGTTACAAATCAGTGGTTTTCTCAAATCACAAATTCGTTCAATTCCCTTCAATTGTGGACATTTATTAAAGAAAATAGAGAAAGAATACATAGATTTCTAATACTATACCTTACACTCCGTGAAGTATCTTTCACATCAAAATTATCGGAATGAAACCGAAATTGTGCATGATTGACTGTAACTGACTGTAACAGTGTCAGGATAATGAACGCGAAGAAAAACTTTAAAATATAGCATATTTTCTCTTTGGTAGTGTCCATCTTAGACGTATGCACAAAACTGAATCAACCAATCACAAAACTGTCAGAAAGTTAGTACGAAATGTTATCTTTCTAACGCCAACTAC
Organism: Ceratitis rosa; assembly: GCA_037013455.1. Lineage (NCBI taxonomy): Eukaryota > Metazoa > Arthropoda > Insecta > Diptera > Tephritidae > Ceratitis > Ceratitis rosa. The sequence continues at coordinate 26,159,267 of JAWMAG010000006.1, forward strand.
CGGAATCCGATCGGATCTATACAACGCGAGTTACAGATAAATAACGCCTTCTATTGGTAAAATAATGGATTTCTTTTTACTAAACCTAATATATTAAGGAATTTGTCCTGAATGATTGATGGATCAACCCGCAGCCAAAACTATAGGGCGTAAAGACTTGAGAATTGGTGTACATACGCGAAATGCACCTAAGAAGGAATTTTCCGGAAAATAGACCTGAAACAGATCTTTTTGAATAAAACGAATTTATTTAGAAATGGCTTGATTTGCATTAAATTTAGTACAGAATACTACTTGCTATTTGCTTGAATTGATATGGGGAATACTTTTATTCCTGGGAAGTGGACCTGGGACCGATCTCTTCGAATATTTCGTATTTATCGTTTCATTAACAACAACTTGGTACAGTAGTATCTGTTGGTCCAAATTACCACTGAGAACACCTTTCTTTCCTGGATGTGAGCCTGAGATCGACTCATTGGTTCGGCTTTGCTCAATATATGGAACATATACCTATTATAAATTAAAGCGTTTTCCAAAAGGAGGTGTTACTTTCAATAGCCTACTATTCCGGTAGATGTCATTTTCGAAGGTGTAATTTCTGACGTTTGACAAGTAAGAACAACGCCAGTAATACAAATGGAGCGTTACACGCTTTCACACGCATTGAAATTATTAAAAGTCACATAACAATGTTAAAAACCTGTCAGAGAGAGAGAGAGAGAGTTCGTAAAACTAAAACATTTTTCGATCGTCGTAAAGCATTGGTGACAAATAAAACTCGTGCACGTTGCTCAAGAACAATTGAGAATATTGCTGCTGTAGCCCAAAAGGTTAAAGAATACCCAGGTTTGTCCATTCCTAGTCATTCTTTTGAATTGGGCATTCCACAAAAATCATTACAATTTAGTTCGCTTAAGGACTTGAGTCTGAAGGCTTATACAGTTAGCACAAGAACTCGAGCCGGCCGATCATCAACAACGTCGTGTCTTTGCTACATGAAAATGTTACGGAGTTTCATCGAAAAATCATCTTGACTCATGGGTCCATTTCCACCTCGATGGATACGTCAATAAGCAAAACTGTTATTGCGTTATTGAGAAATGATTCATGATTTTTGATGGCCGGAATTGGATAGTAATCCGGAAAACATTTACTTTCGGCAAGAAGGCGCTATGTGCCATACAAGAAACAAAACCATCGATTTTTTAAGGAAAAATTTCTTTGAATATCAAAATAACATCTCTTGTTGTGACCTAGAATTCCAGCAGACAAATATTGAAAAGTTTTTTTTTTTCAAAATGCGTTTGTCCTCAGCGGTAAATATCGCAGTTCTGAAAGTATTACGAAGAAAATAGTACGAACTTAATCGAAATTCACTGAGATAACTCGGTTATTCCCGGATATCAGTGGTATTGCAAGGATATATCTTGTCAGCGGTACAGTGAGTGAGTCAGGTGCTCAGCATTTTTGCTAACATTTTTAATGATTGTTGAATTTAAAATGAAGCGACTTGTGTAAGTTCAAAAGATGAACACTATTGCTGACAAAATGTGATCGCAATAGAGCTTGCCAATATTGTAAAAATCCCGTTAACCACATTGGATTTGGACACAATGCTTGTCGATGATATCGGTGATGTCACGGTCACCAACAATGATGCTACTATATTAAAACTTCCTCAGGTAGAACATTCTGCTGCAAAAGTGCTGATTGAACTTGCACAACTGCACGTTGTTGAACTTGTTCAGCAAAAAATTCATTCAACTTTACGTATACAAATAAATTTCAGAGCATTTAACCGTACCCGTTGATGATTCCCTTATTAACATTGCTAAAACTTCTATTAGTTCCAAGGTCATTGGAAACGATGTTGATTTGTTTGCATCTACACGTATGTATAATAGATGAAGTACAAGCTGTCAAGATCGGTGATCCACTGATTAAAGCAGTGAATGTTTTAAATGCTCATGGAAAATCTGCGTCTCAGCAAATGCCTAGCAAAAAATCGTAGATGCAAAAATTGCATGCCTAGATATCTGTATGAAAAAGGCAAAAATGAAAATGGGTGTGCAAGTACTTATTAATGATTCCAACAAGTTAGAAAAAATTCGTCACTGTGAAATAGATACTCTGTTAAGTGATGTCAATGTGGTCCTGTCGCTGGTGGTAATAGCTTTGGCAGTTCGTTGCGTTAAAAAGAGTGACCTAAAAGTTATAGTTAAAGCCACCGGAGCCGCTTTCCTCACATCATTGACAAACATGGATGGTGAAGAAAGCTCTGACTCCTCTATGGTCGTCGAAGGAGCCGAAATAACTCAAGAGAAATAACTCAAGAACGTGTTTGTAATGATGAACTAATCCTTAATGAACACTAAGCCGAAAGCTGCTGCATCTATTATTTTGCATGGGCGTAACGATTTCTATTGTGATAAAATGGAGCGGTCAATTCATGACGCAGGATGCCTAATGAAGCGGTTATTAGAAAGTAAAAAGACCGTTGCTGGAGGTGGCTGTATTGAAGCAGCACTCTCCATTTATTTAGAGAATTTCCCAACTTTGTTGAGTTAACGGGAAAAATTGGAATATTGGTCCGTATTCTAAAAACTTTGGCTGTGAACGCTGCTAAAGATGCTACCGAATTTTTAGCAAAATTAAGTCCTTACCATAATTCCAGAGAAACGAAAACAGAACATGCTCTACTCAAATGGACTCGACTCGATTTGATCGATAATAAGAAAGCAGGTGTATTGGCACTTTAGTTTGTTACTGAAGCCGCTATAGCTATCCTATTGGTAAAAATTATGCAGACGCCTGGTCCGTTGGTGAACTAGATGGTTGGGAGGCATGCAATATTTCATTTGTTACAAGGGGAATTCATTTGAGCACTTTGACTTTTTAAAATTTGTGGAGCGTGGGGGTGCTCCTTGGAATTCTTCCCATCTTTAGCGTTGCCACATACGATCAAAGCGATATACTACTACATTTCCTACTGTGTCTACAATTTGCAGAGCATTACTGCTGAACGAATTTAAATAGATGTTCTGCTGCTAAAGGCCGGCCACTTACCTATTACGTGCTCTATTGTCTCCTAACGTTCTCTGTATTTTTTGCATTCCTCATCACAAACCAGATCCATTTGGAAGGCATGTGACGCCAATAGACCAGCAGCCTAGGATCCGCCTTGCCTGATGCTTGTAAGAACTTAATAATCTACGAGTCATATGTTTTGCAGATAATTTTCGGTATTCCGCACCTTCTTGAATGCTCCCAAAGTCTATTAGTTAGACTATAAAGACATATTTCCTATTCAAGTTTTACTTTTTTAAGGGGAGCTAGTCTAATGTTACGACCTGTTCGGAGAGCACTCAATCTTTAGCCAATTCATCGGCTATCTTGGTACCAAAATAAGGGAACTTCTCCTTTCTCCATCAGCCTTTTCATTCTCACTCTATTTACTACAGCCACTACTGACTTTGTGCTATAGGAAAGCAAAGCATTAATGGTTTAGTCTTTTTCCTAAGTTAATAATGTTTGGTTTCGGCTGTAGGGTGGTCTCTTCTAACCTTAGTGTGATTCATTTTAGAATTTAATACTTTCACCTTATCTCTTTGAAAACAACTTTCTTTAATAAACAAAATTTTTTGAATATTTCTGAAAGAATGCTTAGTTTCTATTCTCCAGGGACTTAAAGATTCTGTGTATACAAATTTTCTTTAAGAAAATCTCTAGTAAAATAAATATTGTACTTTTCTCCAAATTTATGATAACTATTATAAATTAAGGTGTTTTCGCGTCCAATCTAATAGCTCGCAGTTCGCTTGAAGTCTGCCGTACGATTCGGAAGAGTGTAAAGGGCTTTTGATGAAGTCAACGGTAGAGATCCTGCAATGAGAATAGTTGGAAAACATCAAGTCGAATACCATAAATTAGAGGGCGAGCTCAGCTGATAACCGCTGCATTGGTTATAAAGCAAGCGCACTGTGGGTTGGGTTGGGGGTGCAAGAAATTGCCCGCTTGCATGTCTTTCATAAGAGGTGACTTAAATCCAATAGTTGTAACGACAGTCGAGTTTTTATACAGAAACGACCCAGATTGGTAAAGGAATAATTTTACTGTTATAAGAACTGGTTGCTGTATCTATCGCAATACAAAAATTTGTCTATAAATCTGGCAAATAATCAAAAGCAATGAGGGTTCGGGTCGATTGGGATTGTTTTATAGACTCATCAAATACGGGAAGGACCTCCTTGCTATCCCTTGGATACTAACAAACCTTTAAATAACAACCTGGAACCTTAAAAATGCATGGAAGGTATACATTTTGCAAAATTACGCACACTACATGAGTGAGTAGAAACAAAGGCAGCTTACTCACTTAAATTCCTCTTTCGAATTTGTCTTTATTTTTTGATTTTAGAAAATTGTCATGACAACGATTTAATTCAAAAGCTTTCAAATGATCAAAATTGCAATCTCCAAGGACAAGGAACAAGAGACGACAGCTAGCATACACACACTCACACACCCATACATCAATGCCTTAAAACGTGTTTGTGTGTATGCATCAGTATTTGCTGAACATATTTGAACATAATTGTTGGCACTTTTCTGAGCCATGAGTTAGGAAGAGCAAAAACAACAATAACGTGAAGCAAATAACTCACAACAATAGCAGGAGAGTAGCCTAAGCAGCATAAGCACAGGTAGTGTGACAAGATTGCTGCGCTTAGTTTTGAATGAGCGCTGCTGCCGGAAGCATTTAATGCAAATGAAAGCAGCAATGTATCAGTCTCCGTCCATACAATTCAACTCTGAGCCGATTCGAATCAATCAAATGCAGTAACAACAAAGTCAGAACAATTTGATTGGCTGGTGGCTACGTAAAAATTAGAAAGGGTGCAATAGACTAAAGACACGCAATGTGACTGAAACTGAAGAGGGAAGCGAAGATCTCGATTATTTTTGAGATTTTTAGTTCTTTGAATTCATGTTGTTGTAATGTCTTTATAAAAATATCTGGAGGTAAGAAATCCCAGTCGCTTGAGAGGTGATTCCTTTACCGGGATATTGTTGGTTGGATGTTTGAAAAATGTTCGAAATGGAGGTTGGGGACCTGAGTGCAATCGGCTGCACAGCTAAGTCTTTGCAAAAAGTTTTCTTGATTTCATAAATTGTTTTAGTTTCTTCCCATTGTATGTGCCCACCTTTGTAAGTTTGCGGCTGAGAGCTTCGTAAAAGATGTGACGTCTAAATCAGACACTTGCAAAGGTGGGGCTCCAGGGTTTCCCCATCTTTTTTCTTAATGTAAATAACAGTTTGGTCTGCCTACTATCCACGCTTTCCCACATTAACTTCGTGGCACATTCTACGTTGAAGAAGTTCCAAGATCTTAATTGTTCGTCTGCGGTCTACTGCTTTAAACGATACTTGAGGGTGCTGCAGGGTTTGAGGCAGTTGCTCACGATAGCCTCGCCAGTGGCGCAAGCACCGGCCAGCTATTCCGCCTTTTTATTACCCTCTACATCCGTGAAGATTTTGGTCGACAACCTGGGGCTCATCTTCTAGAGAAAAATATCCAGTTTGGAATCTTCGGAACTACTTAAAAGTAGTCTTTAAAGATGGAGCAATAGTCCCAAATTGCATAACTAAAAATCTAAGCAACAAAAATCAGCAGCAAAAGATATGAAGATTCATGAAGAGAGTTACTCTATGAAGCTGAGCCCAACTACTACCTGAGGTAGAGCTCATTTTAAACCCATAATAAGGCCTGAATCGGAAAAATGTGCCCTTTCAGAGCACTGCAACAATCGTCCACTAAAATCATACAAGTTAAATTAGTTAAATGATACACACAAAAATATCAGTTCCTTGTCCTGTAAGGCATTTCAAGCCACAATCTCATAAGCAAACTTAACACTAAATACCAATTTCCGAATCACTTTATTATCAGCGATGAGCAATTAGAAGTAGCAAGAAAACGAGTTGAAGTGCAATCGTCATTATCAGATGAACATTCTTAGGTGGATGAAAAGGAGTCAGCTTAGAACTACGTTGGCTGAAGTGCGAGTGTGAAAGTATACAAATGTAATTTGAGAAAGTCTTACCTCAATGGCCGAGACGAGGTGAGGTGATGTGACATACATACACACCTTTCTTAAGACACAAGGCAGTGATATCTTTGGCAATGGATTAAGCAGAAGCTTTCATACATATGTTGCAGGTATGGACATAAAAACTATCAGTTATTGCTGTGGCAAGGATATTCTAACATGAATACGTGTACATATATTTCCGTCCTTTTCACTACGCTGCTGCCTTTTGTAGGTACTTTCCCAACAACAACGACAACTGCGTAAACAGCAGGTGAAATATTTACTAGTTGCAAATTAAAGGTCGCATATAAAATACATACATACATTAGGGTGTTATTATTATTATAAAAATTTTCTTCTTTCTTTTGGGGAGTGCTTTGCCCTTTTTATGCATGGAATTTTGTATCGACTCAGATTCATAACGAGAAGCAAAGTTTTGCTTTTCGTAACAATTCGACTCCACACACCATCCTGCTCTTCATCAAAAATGCCTGCCTGTGCACCCTTCTTGCGATGAGCTTAGTCAGGCCCAAAAGATCGTGCAAGATTTTAAAAATGGTTCTATCGGATACTACAATCATTTCTACGAGCTGTTTCCTCTTTAGCCAAGTGTCGTCGTGCAATTTTTTTTCAACTGTTTGGATAAGGTCTGGTGTGGTCACCTGGATGCTCCTACCCGACTTCGAGTCGTCTTCAAGGCATTATTTTCCTTGTTTAAATAAACTTTACCGCTTGTACATGATTAAAAAAATTATGGATATATATTTAAATAAAAAATTAAGTTAAATTTTCCAATTGCGATCGCCCATCGGCATGGTATATCAGCCCCTCCGAGCGTATTTCTGACATCAAATAAAGGCCATGAGCCGTTCAGTGGTGGCTTAGTATAAACTGTAGGTCCCTCCATTTATATTCATAGACTGAAGAACTTTCTATACTTTCTATTGATTTGTATATAATCCAGAGTCTTTTGTTCCCAATCCAAATGTCTTCTTCCACCATCTCTTCTGTTTAGTTACTTATGACGTCAAGCTGGTTAGTCGGTAATCTCATGAAGAAGCTTTTTGCCGTACAGCTTTTGTTTTGAACTCAGAAGACATTTGTTTACCTTCACACCTACATACTATTCTCGCACTCTTCAACTGCTTGAAACTGTCCACGGAGAGGTGATCTGTACCTTAATTTATTTTTCTTACTTTTCTCGTATATAACCAATTCACTTATTGGGTTGAGAATGTTATCCCTTCGGCACAAATATTGCTGCTGGGCTCTTCATATTATTGTCCATTGAAGAGTAGGCAGGTTTTTTGGCGTTGGAATTCCACAAATTGCTCTAGCTAAAACTAAGTTCAATTACTTATTCACTGAAGTGTTTTCCATATATGGATATTCTACAAGTAGAAGTTAGAAGTGCATGCTACTTTCCCAAGGCTAATGACCTGCAACCAAAATTATAGAAAATTATTTAAAAATCGATTAAGGCCACCTCTCGTCAGGGAATGCCAAATAAAAAAAAAACCTGCGCCCTAATAAACAGTGCTTTACAGTTGTATGTCTACGCTGCCGATGTAGTTGACAGCAAAATGCACAATCTTGAGTTGAAAGTAATTGAACATCATTTTAATATTTATCATAGCCAAATGTTGAACAAAGCATAACGTGTTCCAGAGCCTGCGTGTGCCCATGTGTGCGTAGCGGTATTATGCAGTCAAGGAATCACCTGCAGCATTTCCGCTGTATCAGACTTTTGCTTGCTTACACGTCCATTATCAAAGCCACTCATGAATATCTGCGAGAATATCATAAACAAGCGCCGGCTTGATGCAGACAATATGATATCATGAAGCTGCTTAGATGTTGCACAAGTTCACCACTCACCGCTCACCGCTCGCCACTCACCGCATCATCTGTTAGGGTATCCACGATGTTGTAGTAAAAGTGTAGTCTAAGAGGAAACTGAAATGGAATTAGCCTCAGCAGCAGTAGTAGTATTGCTACTCACTCACTCACTCACTAACTCACTTACTCATACTCACCATACCGTTACTTTTATGTCAGTCAATATTCCATGATGTTAAAATATAAATATATTTTGCATGAAGCTTCAAAGCATCGCCATCAGCTTTATTGCTATTTATGTATGCAGTATCCGAAACCTTAACCTAACCACTTCCCTTTATTATCCGGCTCAATATTTACTTTATTGCTTTCAAGCGCATTTTCCTATCTTCGTAGCTGTCTCTTTTACTGCTCGTTGGCTGATAGTCGACTTTTATTGGTAAGCAAGCAAGCAAGTTGAAGATATTTTAATGCTTTCTGGCAAAAAGTGGATTGTCTAGCTGCCGCCCATCTTTTGTGACGGACAGCACATATCCCTTTTCTTACTCTACCATATACTTTTCCCCATTTATTTGTAGATGGAATGTACTTTTAATATGTTGAAACCTTTAAAATGCGTTTGAGCTTTTGCAGTCACTTTTTCAGTACTACGAATCAGCAATAGTGCCAAGTCGTTTCTGTTCTCAGCCGTTGCCAATGGTAGATGAAACCAAGACATTCTGCATTTGATATCGGATGACGTGACCTAGCCAGCATATCCACTGTCTCTTTGATTTAGTTAAATGTCAATGTCACTTTACAACTCCTGCAGCTCATCCATATACCACATCTTTCTCTCGAAAACTTTTACCGTCTATTCAGCAGATGCCTTTATCGTTCATTTTTCAACACATATATGGCAGGATAGGAATAATGAACGACTTGTTGAGTTTATTTTTTGTTCGTCTAGTATTGATGACTTTAACTTTCAATAGCCTACTCAGCCTAAACTAGCACCTGTTGGCAAGTTACTGCTGCAGTACTTGATTGAAGAAGTTATCCGGAAAAGAGTCACCTTGTCTGTGCTCTAGTTCTTTACTGCTTGGCTTAGTGAGGCCATTCCCGATTCAGATGGACCTTTTGGTGCTGATTAACGTCAGTTTCTGAAGCCGTATAAGTTTTCCAGATACACCAATTTCAGACATAAGACCGTAGATGTAGCTATTGAATAAGATTTTGCCTCTTTATAATTTTCGCTGCCCTCATTAAACTTAGGTCAAGGTGCTAAATGACCTAGGGCAGTTCACTGGTGACTGTTTTATAGACGACACCGAATCGAGCGTCCCTGTCATTAGCCGGCGGTAAAAAAGATAGGAAAAGAAGTCCAACCTCTCTCGCGCTGGTACCACATACATACATATTGTTGCCTCGTTTGAGGTTAGAATACATCTCAATTAGCATAAATGATTAAAAACTAATAACCTGCGTATAATTCTGAACTTAAAAAGAGGTTTCAGAATCCAACCGTTGATCCTACAATAGTATTTAGCACCGTTAGTTTTATAAGAATTTTGGCATACTACGTGGGTTATCTTTTATATTCGGCATTTGGCAAATCCAGTAATGCAATCTTGCAACTGACAACTTTATCGTAAAGATTGAAATTTTCGATTTTATACACACTCAGAAGGCTTTGACATACGAACGATATTTGTGTTGTTTACAGTAACCTAAAATATCAATCTCGACCAAAAATGGAATTAAATCGAGAACATTTTCCAGCGATTATTTTTTACAACTTTCGACGTTAATTAACTTAGCAACAGTGCATCAGTGAACTTAATTCAATTTTCGGCGATGAAGCTATATCAATGTTAAAGCGTGCGCTTAACAGGACGCCACCCTAATATTTTGTACGCACCCTGTAGGCATGCGCCTTTAGCCTATATGGTATAAGCCATGCTTGTCAAACAAACGAGCGAAATTTCGAAGCAAATAATCGGCGAGCCCGCACGGGGCGATAAAATTATATAATAAAATTAATAACTTACTTACATATATACAAATAGAAAACATTTATGGACAATCAATTTAGAGTTTTATAATTTCATCATTAATTAAAACATTGTTAATACATATAAAATTTAAACGCGAGGTATTTTATTTAAAAGACTCACGAAGAGACTCCCACGTAAAAAATCAAGGACCAATGTTTATCGATGGTATGGTGAACTCAATCGAGGTCATTGATAACTATAAGACAAAATTCTTGAAAGACGTCCAAGATCAGTTGTTGTTCCGAAAACTATTGATACTGTGTGCAAACTGATACTGCAAGATCATCATGTGATGTATCGTGAGATTAAGACAACTGTAGGCATTAGTGGGGCCGGCGTACAGTCATTAGTGCATGAACATTTGACCGTGAAAAAATTTTGTTCACATTGGATCCCACTTTTTTGTCAGTCGTTCAAAAAAAAAAAAGCGCTCGTGTCGATTGGTCGAGAAAAATGTTAAAAGAATACGACACCTAAAGTAAACAGCTGTCGACTGTTTGGGTGTTTAAACATGACCCGAATGTAACAAAAGATTTCGCTTGCGAAGCGCTTGATGCAAATGGTTGCTCTGTAGAACAATGCACAACAGTAAACTTTGAATGGTAAACAAATTTGTTTGCCCATTGCCTTTCAAGAAATCAGAAAAACCAACTGCCAAAAACGAATCACTGTTCAACACACGACTTCTCACACATCAACTAAGTCAACTGCCTTTTTGAGCAATCAAAACATCTATTTGATGAGTCATCCACCGTATAGTCCTGACTTGCCTCCGAAAGATTTCTTTTTATTCCGTACGCAGAAGATAAACTGAAAGATCAACGTTTTTCGATCCCTGAAGAGGTGGTTGATGCGTTCAGAATGCACGTTTTTTACGTACCTCAATTAGAATGGCAAATATTTTGAAAAATACTAAAGCGATTTTCGAGGATTAATATTTGGTTTTGTTCTCTGATCCGGTAATATTAAAGGCAATCCTCGTATAAGTTTTTTATTTGGATGTAGTCTTCTTTATGTGTGAACACTTACAAAATCTCCAGAAATTTCTAAAGAGTTTTTTTTTGCTTCAAATGCGCTTTAGATTTTATTATATGTATAAATACTGGATAAAAAAATATTTGGAATTATTATTTTAGCAAAGAAACAACAATAAGTTTTCTTCCCAAAATTAATTGCCTGCAAAAAGTGCTTAAAACAACGAGAATAAATAAAATAGGACAACAATTCTTATTAAAAACTGGTTTAGCTTGTACAGCCTTAAGTCTGTTAGTAAGTAAATCGAAATAAAAGAAGAATATTTTTATTATTTCCAGAAGTACAAGTGCCTCATTTGATATGTGCATGTATGCATGTACGGGAAGTAAAAATGTAAGGAAAATATAGTAATAAAATATTTGTAGTAGCAAAAGGTTGCTTTTAGCTTTAAGCGATATTCTTACGAATGAATAATAAATATACCTATAAGAAATGTTGTTAGAGCATCATTACAAGCAAAGAAAAAAAAAAAACAAAAAACAAAAAACAAAACTGCTGACATACAAGGCTAAAGGATTTATGTTCAAATCCTTTTCCAACCAGCAAACATATACATATATATATGTACAGTCGACTCTCGTTAATTCGAAACTCGTGTGGCTCTCAAAATATTACGAATTATCGCGTGGTTCGAAATTTTTGAGAGAAATGAAATAACACTTCGAACTTTTGAGTATTGATAATAAATTATTATTTAATAGCTACTATTCCTGCAATGACAAAGGTTAAGAGGTATACGTGTATGTACCTCATATTATTACTATTCATGATTAATATTTCGAAAGAAAGCGTTTTGATGGCACCATAATCAGTAGTAAACGATTTATCTCTTTTGAAACATCGCGGTTTTAATACTTTTTCGATCACAAGGGGTTTAACTGGGGTGCAGTCAATCTTCTGGGTAAGCAACCCTTGTGCAAGAGAGCCTTGAATCACGACTAAAAGAGGGGAAGCTTCAACGATGGAGTTTAAGAGTCCATTAAAGTCTAATTGCAGCATCTGTCCATCAGAGGTACGGCTGCGAGCGAGCGTCGTTCTTGAAGCAAGCGGCTCGCTATGTAAATATGTTTGAGTAATTATGCCTCGGATAAGATATCCTTCTTCTGATGAGAATCCACGCAAATACTTTAAGGATCACGAATATTCGATCCTTTTATTGGAAATATGCCACTGCCCAGCTGGTTGATGTCCTCATAGGAATAAAGGCCGATATCACCGCCGTCCAAGAAGTGCAATGGACGGGAAAAAGACGGAATGGAGTAGGTTCATGTGACATTTACTACAGCGGCCTTTTAAAGGAGCGCAATTTTGGCGTCGGATCTGTGGTGAGAGAGAATTGCAGCGAACTTACGCGCCTGCCTCTATGTATCAAACACAAGGAAGTTTCGAATCGAAAAGCTGAAATGGCAACAGATTGCGGAGCGGTTCTAAGAGAGCACTCATCTGCAACTCGGTATAAGGGAACTATGGGACGACATTTCAAGCTTCTTACATACAGCTGCAAATGAAACTATTACTTTTCGAAAAAGTCGCACGAACAGCTGGTACGATGAGGACTGCCGTGTGGCAGTGTGGAAAAAGCAGGCTGCCTACATCGCAACGCAACGTTGTGGTTGACCAATACACGCGTGGACTTTGTTCCCACTGAAACTAAATTTATGGAGGGAACACTTCTCCAGCCCGCTGAATGGCAGTGAAAATGGAACACCCGGAGTTGGTGAACCCGAAACGCTAATAGCCTACAGTTACCGGCAGAGCTATTCAAACATGGTCAGAAAAAGCATGTTCGACGATTGTAATTTAAGTGTGCTCTGCCTAATCCATAAAAAAGGTGACCCCACAGTCTGCGTCAATTACCACCTGATAAACCTCTTAATATCGCATATAAGGTTCTACCGAGGGTATTGTGTGAAAGACTAAAGCCCACCGTCAACAAACTGATTGGACTTTATCAATGTGTATTTAGACCTGGTAAATAAACCATTGACCAGATATTTATCATACATGACGATCGACACACACCACCGCTTCGTCAATTTCAAAGCAGCCTTTGACAGCGCGAAAAGGAGCTGAATCTACGAGGCTATGACTGAATTTCGTATCGCCGTAAAACTTATATGGCTATGTAAACTGACGTTGAATAACACACAAAAAAATGATTCTTTAATTTATTGCTGGAGAAAATTATAAAAGCTGCAGAGCTGAGTAGCAATGAATTTCCAATGAACTTCAAATCCGGAAACGCCGTTTTCTATTGTATTACAACCTCCTGTTGCCTGTAGAGTGCGGTACAAATTGCCATCCAAAATGACTCTAATCTGGATGAAGTACAAGTTCAAGTCCATGAACCAGCAGGAACATCTGTTGATGTCGACGAAAACATAGCTGAGGTGCAAGGTGCTATTATGAGATCTGGGTTAATCAGAGATTATTTTGCAAGATTATTTTATTTTAAGCCCATTTATAGCTATTGTTGTCCGCTTTCAGGCTATAACCATGCATATTACATACATTCTATACATGCAATTCGAAACCATCGAAGTCTTCAAAATTAAAGAGATTTTCATTTATTAACTTTAAAAGATAATTAAAAAAAGTAAAAATGTAAACAAATACCCTGACATGCAGTTTTGATGTATTTACAACGCGAATTGTTGTGACCTTCAAAATATTCACAATGATGAATTAGGTAACCAGAGCTTGATGAAAACGACTGTGTCAGATCAGCCTATTTGGCGATTAGCTAAACTCCGGTTAAAAGTTAAGTTAATCGGACATTATGAAAACGGGTCTAAGAGATTTTGTAGGGAACTCGTGATGACTTTGAATTATAGAGAGGTTCGAAATTCCGAGAGTCGACTGTTTATTTATACACATCAATATATTTATATATGTATTGCATACTTACCTCATGTCCATTGTATAACAATGTATTGGCAATAAGTCCAATAATAAATATGTCGAATTACATTAACATTTTCAGATACAAATGTGTAGTCGAGTATTTGTTTTAGTCAGAACATACAACATACAACACATACATGTATGTATATATTATATATACCTACTCCCATACATAATTGGTGTTTCTGAATCGATTCAACGTATTTCGGCCGAGCATTACGTACGTTTTGATATTTATTGCATAGAGCAGGTCCCTTTTAGAAAAACTATTCTTCAAATGTTGTTTCACTCACGACTCGAACTCATCACCAAGCGGCTTATAGCATGCACCCATGAGGCCACTTCAACTGGTAGAGTTTGAGCCAGTAATAAATGTAATAAAAAATATACAACCTTTAGCACCAATAACAACAATGAGTTGGGTTGCATAAAATGTTTCTTATCGTGTAAACTGGTTGTGTAGGCTTAAAGCAAACACATGCTCGTACATCCGGGTGGACATGTTCATAATTTTCCAGTTTCCTTATTTATCGTGGTGTATTTGTACGTGTGCATTTATATTATATGCTTATATGCTGTTTAACCCAGCTGCAGGGAAAAATACTGAGCTTGAACTAGAATTATATTAGAATATCAAGTCACTCTTTATTCCCATCCAGCTATACGGTGCGGGGGCATGGACGATGCCGACAGCCAAAGAATCGTTTTCGTAAGCTTTATTGTCCTCAGTGCATAGGCAACTGCGATTACTACAATGAATCAAGAGACAGCGGCTAGGCAGGCTAGATCATGTGGTCCGAATAGATGAGAACACACCAGCTTTACAAGTTTTCGATACAGTACGTATACCTCCCGGTGAAAGCAGAGGAAGAGGAATACCTGCACCTCATTGGAAATATTAGGTAGACATCGACTGGAGCAAATATATTTTTGAGCACTCCAAACAATGATGGTCCTGGTGACAATGATGTAATGGTCCTGACTTGGCGAAGTAGGTAAAAAATAAGCTGAGAGGTTAACGTTTTTCGACAACTGAAGAGACGAATACCTCAATCAGAGTGGCGAGAGTGCTTCGAGAATTGCTGCAAACGCTTGAAAAACTGTATAGATCTTATTTTGGAAAACTGTAAAGTGACTTTCGATGATTAATATTTTTTTGCTCTTTAATCATGAAATTTAAAGGACAACATTCGTATATTTCCATCTGTGTTTAATGGGAACACCGTAACTGGCATTTAATGGAATTATTAGACGGTGAAAAAATTAGAAAAAATATAGGTGAGAGTTCCGCTTAGGCTCTTGACATTACCATCACAATATATTTCCAACCTTAAACTTCATAAAAACACAGCTCACCCATCCATCGGCTTTATAGTTTGAAAATTCTACTTTAAACAAATTTTGAACTTATATTTCAATTAAGATTAAAGAGTCCAACCAAATGGTAATCTGTTTTGAAATTAGAACATCACATTACACCCCGTAAAACGGAGAAAAATGAATATGAACAGCGTATTATTGCCAAAAAGGTTTCCAAATTCAATGGTTGTATGCCACCGGCAGTGAGCTGAAAATATAAAGTTTTTTTTATTGAATATATAAAAAAATAACTGCATAAGAAAGGTAAATTATGCGCAAATTATCGAGATCTTACAATCAACGGCCGTTGACTTCTAAGAATAATAAGAAAAACAGCTACGCGAAATGCCTTGTCACGTTGTACCCAGCTTATGCCATAGGCGGTTTGAGCTACATTCAAACTCTAAAGATTAGTAAAATAAAAGTTTAAATAAATTGTATATATTTTTTTTTTTTGTAATTTATAAAGCATTATATTGCCTCTTGTGTAAATATGTTAGCCAGAAAAGTTGTTAGAAATATTAGTAAGGTTAATATGAGTTCAACTACAATTGCTTGAAACATGAGGGTCCAAGTAAAGTCCTAAATAATGAATGAGAAAGAAATATAGCAAAAAATTAAAAAAGTCCCAATACTGTTGCTGTTTTTAATTATACGAGATTGCTACGAGTATTATATAAGGATTTTAAGATTAGAATAGCAATACCGATGTCTACTGATATTAGTTTAGTAAAAAGGAATCTATTATTTTTGTACTAGTTGGCTTGAGTGATCTGTATCTCGCGTTCTAAAACTATGATTGGTTTACGCTAGATGAAATTAAAAAGATGTTATGTGTATTGATGTCTTAATTCAGTAGTGTTTGAGCGCATGTCAAAGATGGTCACCAGCAAAGAGAAAATCCTTATGTTTCATAATTTTTCTGCGTTAAAGGCAAAAACGCAAGTCAGTCAGCTGATAATGCGAATAGTGTTTAAGTTCCTTAATAGTCACTCATGCACAATTTTATATTTTTTTGATGTAAAAGATAATCCACATAAAATCTTTGACATTGTAGAGTCTGACCGTAGTGCCAGCACTGTTTCGGTTTCTCAAGAGCTAAACGCTGCTCAAAAAACCGTTTGGAACTACTTGAAAATGCTGGATACACAAAGTAGCTCGGTGTTGCATGAGTTAACGAGAAAAAGCTCATAGACCGAATTCCCATCTGCGAATCGCTGCTGAATCGTAACAAAATCGACCCATTTCTAAAACGGATGGTGACTGGTTATAAAAAGTGGATCATTTACAGCAATATCAAATCAAATTGGTCGTGGTCGTACAGTTTCCAAGCCAGGATTGACGGCCAAAAAATTTGCTTGGGTGTTTGTTAGAATTAACAAGGATTTTGGCAATTTGGGCGGCTCCTAACTTGGACCAGTACTATCAGCAATTGAACCTTCTGAAGGAAGAAATCGCCCAGAAGTGCATAGATTTGTCTAACAGGAGTGGAATTGTATTTCATCAGGACAATGTCAGACCACACATATAGATTGTGACCAGAAAGATGCGCCGGGAGTTTAGTTGGGAGATTTTTATACATCCATCGTATAGTTCTGACCTCGTAATCGATTGTCTCAATTTTTTGTCAATAGCGACAAGGGTTTTTGTAAAAGAGGCATAATTATATTACCTTTAAAATGGCAAAAAGTTATCGAGCAAAGCGGTGAATGTTTGACATAAAGCGGATAATTCTAACTCTGGTGGAAAAGACCTTCAATTTAATCCAAAAATAATGGATTACCTTATACTAGACCTAATATATAATTTTAAAATAATCTGAATAATATGTAGTTATTAAAAATATTGCCGCTAAATGCGTCTCCACTTACCATAATTGAGTAAAACAACAACATACAAAGTGTCACACAATACAAGCTGAAATCTAACAAACACATCAATGAATACGCGCTTTCCAAGTCCTCCCCAAATCTAAAGAAGATCAAATAATAATTGTTTAATTTATATAATACATAACTTACTGGAAATTATTCTTATTTAAAGTATAAATCATTTTTAACGTAATAATTTTATATTGGAAATTCACTCACTTAATTATTTTCAAATGATATTGCACACATTTCTTGATATTTTCCAAACCATTGCGCTCATCCATTTCCGAAACATCTTCCAACTTACGTTGAAGATGTTTTGTTGCGAAAATTCCAAAAGATATAAATATCAGCAGTGTATCTGCATATGAGATGCTTGAGAGACATGCCATTGGTATAACCCATAGAGATTGAAATCCATACATGATCTCATACAGAGGACTTTGATGTAAATCGATGCCCGGAATTTGAGTATCGTAAACAAACTCTGTTTGAATTGATTTATAAATAAGATGTACTCGAATCTTAGTTATCACAATTACTCACTGCCATAGCCAGTACATATTGGTTGAAAGGAGAGTAATGATACAATAATTATCACCAACCACAGTGTATATCTGGAATATCGTCGAACCTTCTGCGTAAGCTTACCTAATGTTTCTAAAGCATTGTTATCATTTTGTTCCTGAATAAAAAAAAATAACAAAATAAAATACAATTCAAAAAGTGTATGCAATACTGATATCTTAATTAAATTACATTTTAAATATTTCATATAAAGGGTGGGCCATCTACCGTTTGCTTTTGGCACTACGGATTATATGTATGATACTTGACTTTGTTTAATAACAACCTCGTTGTATTAAATGTGTGTAACAAGGCTCACGCTTTACAAAATGTTTAAGTTTGCGTTTGATAAAATAACGCACGAAATGTAAGGTCAAGTGAAATGTAATCAATTTTTTTGCACTAAATTGAAGGCTTTATTTATCATAGTTAAAATTTTCCGATATCAAATATGCACAGTTTTGCTCGATAACTTTTTCCCATATTGCCATTCTCTAGAAATCCTTGTGCCTATGAGAAAATAACTGGGGCAATCAATTTGCACTGGCTTCTTTTGATTCCAATTATTCACCATCCAAATCATATCCGTAATAGACAGGAACAGATAATAATCACTTGGCGGGAGGTTCGAACTATAAGATTGATGCATAAAAACTTCCCAATCAAGCTCTTTGAGCTTCTGGCAAGCCACTATCGGTGTGTGTGAGATATGGCGTTGTACTTATGAAACACAATTCCCCTCTTATGGGACGAAGCTGGCGGCTTATGGCAAGTCGCTTTCTTCAAACGGTTCAATTTCTGACACACCCACACTCAACTGGCGGCTACATTGCTTAAAGGAAGGAGCTGCCGTGATCGAAAATACCGATTGCTACTGTGTCATGCATATACATAGATAATTTTTCTTAAAAATTGAAGGGAACGACATCTACTATATGTGGCTTCAACAGAACGGCACTACATGCTACATATTTAACGCTATAATCGCTCTCTTTCTCACTTTGTTTGAAAACTGCAAAATTCGCCGTAACCACAACAGACAGAACAGAATGAGCTACTACTTCCAGGGCCACCGGCAGCAGCCACATGATAAGAGTAGTGTTCCATCACGAACCGGAATCTGAAGGCATTTCAATCGAAATATGTTTACCATATATCCGTATAACAATCTTAAAACGCAAACTTTTCATGGCCCATCCGTTATTTTACTTACTTGAACTTCCACAAACCAGTTTTCCATATCGTTTAGCAAGTCTAATATTTTACGTTGTTTTATTATAATCAGAATTGCCCGCGCCACCGAAGAAGATGACACGATTATCATGTAAAAATTATATATATGTTGCTCAAAGGTATTTACACCCATGAAAAATGTCGGCATAACGAATACCAAGACTACAATCGGTGCAGATATAATGGTGCAGGCGAGTAGTCTCTTTTTCTTATCCAAATAGCCCATACGCTTCCAAGCTTCGAGATTCCAGGTGAATAATCTTTCAATGTTTGGCATTGATTTCCCTATTGTAGCCATTTTACAAATAAGAAAAATTACACTTTAACTATTTACTGAGCTAGAACTTGCCAAATTGAGTGAAATAGATACTTTGATTTATGCAGGAAGAAGACTTTTAATTTATATTGTTCAAATATCAGTCACACATATACATATTTGTATGCATAGTATACGAGTATGCGACGCATTTCAAGGTTTTCTTAAATTTTTACACCACGTTGCGTTGGTGCGATGAGGTATTTCGTTATTCTGTTCTGAAGAGAGAGAACTTATTTAATAGGCATAAGTGGAATAAACCCAGCACATCGCACAGCACATCGATTCGGCACCAGCGAATATACGCATCCGCCTCTGTGCAGCAAAGAACTCCCATCAATACTTCCATTCCAGCTCTCTGAGAGCAGTCCCCATCAATTTGTAACTGTGCGACGACAATTCAAGTCCCTTACATACAGCTTTAAATGAAGAAACAGTTGGTACGACGAGAATTGCAGGGCTGCAATGGAGAGAAAACTGCCTACCTCCCAACGATGCGATCGACTTTAATACATGCCGGGTGGGAGAGATACCGAGGGAAGTCCTCATTTTCAAGTCGCATTTGTAGACAAAAAAAAAAAAAGAAGCCGAAATGCATGTGTACCCATATAGAGCTGGAGAAGCTGGCCGACGAGGCTAATGCTCTAATTTCTACTAATGAATGCGGCGACATGCAGAAGGTTTCAAAACCAGAAAAAACTCTTATATGAGACAAAGAGATGATCTAGTAACTGTTGCCCAGATTATGCTGAATTTATAGAGGAAACTCTTGTCCAGCCGGTTAAATGGCGGACCCGATTCCTTAATCGATGAGAACTTACAAGGTGAATGCCTTAGCTTCTTAGCAAAATATGGGCGGAAGAAAGCACGTCTGCGATTCGAGCATAAGTGTGCTCTGCACAATCCGGAAAAGTGATACCCCACAGTCTGTGCAAGTAACCGTGGAATAAGCCTTCTCAATATCGCATATAATATTCTCCATACGTCAAATCTTTGAAAAGACACGTGAGAAGAGAATTGACACACACCACCTCTTCGCCGGTTTTAAAACAACTTTCGACAGTACGAAAATCTGAAACTCAAAACTTTTGTGGCGTCAACAATGGCGCGATGAGTTATGTTTAACAAACGAAGACATGGCGACATATCTTTTGTCATCATACAAGCAGTTATCGCAATGTAGAATAATTTCGTCTATCGTGAAACCAGTATTAATACCAACAACAATGTCAGCCTATAAATCCAACGCAGAATCACTCTTGCCAACATGTGCTACTTTGCACTGAGTAAGCAATTGAAAAGTAAAGAACTCTTTTGACGTACCAAAACCAAACTCCACACGTCGCTCATTGTTCCCGTCCTACTCTATTGTGTGGAGGTATAGACATGATGAGTCAGCGTTAGAAATTTTCGAGAAAAGGGGTTTGTGTAAGATGTACCTATGGTCCTTTACGAGCATCAAACAGCGGAAAGGGGGACAGAATAATGCGTTGTTGTTAACTTGTCGTGCGTTTTGATATTTTTCCAAACAAATGGATATATCTACCATTTATTCTAAGCCACCTCCTGATGAACTTTTACGAGGAGCTTTTATTTCATGCCTAGAGGTGGGATCTTGGCAAACTCGTGGCAACATGGTAGTCAATGTGGCCACTGCGGCTATGTCTAGCGACTTTTCTTTGCTCGTAAAGTTTCTGAAAAGATATTATATAATATACTCACAAGCCCGTTCACTTCAGTAAAATTGAAGAAATTAATATTTTAAATTTGCTGAAGGTGCGTTGGGTATTCAAAGTTTAGTTACGCCTTAACTTAGCACCTTTCTCAGTTGCTAATTAATAGTTACGATTTTCTTATATTTTCTAAAGTTAATTTAGGAAATAATAACAATTATTAATGGAAAGTTAAATATTCTCTTTAGTAAGTCCTTATTTTTGTTGTAGTTCACTATCAATTACATTCACTAGTTATCTACTGATATACCTATATCTTTATATTTTATATATTTATATAAACATATGTATTTATTCACATACATGGGGTGGGTTAAAAAAAGCAATGAGAATTTTCATTATTTGTACAAAATATTTAGATATTGATTTACATTCATTTTGCCGCCTTCAAAATAGTTCCCAATAGAATTAAATAACTAAATTTTAATAAATTCTTTTTGGAGCAATAAAATTAGATTTCTATCATAGTAAGGGTCAATATAAGTAAGATATTAATTTAAGCACAGTCCAAAATACGTATTAAGGTTTAAAACGAAATAAATACTTTTAAGTTAAACTATTTTACACAGTACTACGTAGAACTGAGAAAAAAGAGTATGAGGCACGCATTATAGCCAGAAAAGTCTTCATATTCATGGGTTGAAAACCGCCAGCGGTAAGCTAAAAGTGAAGACATAAGCTTTATTTGCTTTTTCATTATAACAATTTTTATGTTAATATTTACCATTAATGGACGTTGACTTCGAACAATAATCACTTGAATACACGAACGAAATTCCTTATCACGATCCATCCAATTGGTGTTGTAGGCTATCTCAGCTATATGCATGCTCTTTCGTACAAAAAATTAATATTTTTGTTTATAATATATTTGCATTTTAACAAAACTTAAATAAATTTACCTCTTGCGTTAACACATCGGCCACATGATAGGTGAGGAAAATTAATGTCGTTAAGAATAATATAACAATGACACCTTTGAATAACAGCGGCCAAGTGAAATCCTAAATAAATTAGAGAAAAAAAGATAAAATATAAAATATGAAATATGAAATATATATAAAAGATAAAAATATCCTTTTCTATATAAATAATACACGACAAAGATGAAAAGCAGTTCTGATCTGCTTAACATTTTCAGAAAGCACAAACCAGTCATTAATAGCAGAATAATTTTATGCATTTTTAGACCTTTTTGTTCATGAAATGGTATATTAACTGTGGCCCTAAGTGCGAGGTATGAAAAGAAACCAAATTATTTTTCCTTTTCAATGTATTCACCTCAAAAACGTATACATTTTTCAGATCTTTCAATAAATTTATTTATAGCCTCATAAAACAATATTTTCTCTTTATCTTCAAAGTACGACCAAGCTACCTCTTTGACCTCATTTATGAAAACAACATATAATCACTAGGGCTCAGGTCTGGATCTGGGTTATTGAAAATATCGAATCCCATCTTCTACAACGTGGAGAAAATTGATGAAAAGAAGCGCGTTGCGTTGGCTTCGATATTTGGAATCAGCAACCCCAGTCGCTATAATATTGAAGCGTAGTATTTAGCAGTTATCAGAACACTTTTATTTTTATAATCGATTCGTGATATTCTTTCCGAGTCGCAAAATACCGTTGCCATGAGACGAGTCTAGATATAATACAAATATTTCAGTCGAAAACGTTAAAAATAATAAATAAGATTCAAATCGTTACACAAAAATACGTAGAGAAACTGTACAATCATTTGAATCTTTTAGCTATCACCTTGGCCTCCGCAATAAGTTAAACACGCCTGAAGAGTGGGGACTTAGTGCCCAACACTGAACCACCAGCCCATTCCTAGCCAATTTGCTATTTTATTATAATTAAGTTTTTAAGATTTGGTAACTTATTGTGGGGCTTCTGATATCGAAGCAGATTCAGTAAAGAATTACAAATGTTAGTAAAAAAAGAGTTTCCCAACTGACTATGACACCTTAAACATATTGGCAGGTGCTGTGCCCTTTCTATGCCACTGCATGGGGTCACAAGTTTCGTCTCCAGTAACAATCAGACAATCGAACACTCTATTCGCTTATGTCAAGATGATCGTGCAGGATTTTATTAATTGCTTGTATTGGATACTCCGACCTTTTCTTTGAGTTGTTTCTTCCTTAGTTGAGTGTTATCGAGACCGATTTTTTAAACTTTATGGATAAGTTTTGGCGTGGTCACGAGAACGCTCTTGCTCGGTCTCATGACTTCTTCAATGCATTCCCTTCCTTGTTTCAATAAATTGTGCCACTTGTACATCTTGGTTTTTATTGGACAAGGGTTGTAAGGCAATGATATCTCATTCATTATGGTCGCAACTGATTTACCGTGCATGGTAAGGAATTTTGTGATGGCACGATATTCGATTTTTTCTTTTTTTTACAATTTACTCTCGATTATGTTGTTGGGGTGACTTCTGGCATGACGATCTGAGTTTATTTAGTCATCCGTCGGTTTGTATGCAATTTAGTCCAACATCTTTTGAGATATTTCATAGTACAGAAATGTACAGGAACGTTTAAACGAACATTCGCAGAGAAACTGGCCAGATCGGACAACTAAAAAATATATATCATCGATTTTTCAGATTTGAGATTTTGGGGCATAGATTTGTCCAAGAAGCATCCAAGAGTATAAATTTTGGTATTCTGCATATTGGTAACGAATAATAATTCAAAAACACCGATTTGTTCAGATATAAGGTTTAAGGTAAAAAATCTGTCAAAAGGGCAGGAAATTTGGTATACCACACAGTCATATATAAATACAAATAAACAATGTCCCCGAAAATCAGCGATAAAAAAATTTTAAAATAAAATACCATAATGTCACGAGAGTTATAACGACTTCGGCAACAGCTTCTGTGTATTGTTTTTTATTTTTTTGTAAATTGTTTGAAGTTGATCATAAGTAGCCGTACTTACTCACCATTGTCAAGTAGACCAACATTAGACATACTGATATACAATAGAGACTAATGTCCAGCAAACTCATTAATGAATACAGCTCCTCCAAAGCTTCACAGAATCTAAAGCAAAAATCAAGAATAAAAAATATGTAAGAAAAAAAAAATAATATTTTAACTAAAGAAACCTACCTGATAATTTTACTGTGATACACAACACATTTTTTGAGATTGACCAAAGCCTCATCATCCTCCATTTGAGATATCTCCATCAATTTTTTTTGAAGATGTCTCGTTGCGAAAACGCCAAAAATCGTAAAAATCAAAAGGGAATTCGAATATGAGACATAATTTACACTCGTAAGGGGTACAAGCCAAAGAGCTTGAATAAGATACACCATCTCATAGAAAGGGCTTTGATGAAAATCGAGCGGTGGCAGTTGAAGTTCGACAACCAATTCTATATACATAAGAATTTAAATGATTATTTGGATGTAATTAGAATTTTTGTTTATATTTTTAAAACTCACTGCCGTAATGCGTAATTATGGGTTCGAACGCGTACGTAACATCAACCATGAGTAAAGAGTAAAGACAATATTTGGAGTAGATTTGCACTTTTGCCACAATTTGATTTAGAGTTTCTAACGCCTTGTGCTCATTTTGGTGCTAAAAGTGGAAGAAAGTAAGAGTATGTTAATACTTTTCCACTCCAAATAAGCCCTTAAACACTCACTTTCAAATCTTCATACCAGTTCTCTACAACACTGAATAAATTTAGAAATTTTCTTTGTTTCTTTAAAATTACAATTGAACGGATCAGACCGGTTATGTCAATCATTGCCGTGAAGAAATCATATATAGCTTCTCCTAAATCATCATGACCGAGATAGAGGTTACAAAATATTGGCGGTATCATTATGGCTGGTACAAAGAGTGCGACGTAGGCCATCCAACGCTTGTGCTCATCCAAAAATCTCTCCCGTTGCCATAATTTAATATTCCAACCAAATAACTTTGTCACAAAATTTAACGTTTTCATTCCGACCGACAAAAATTTACTACGACCAGTGTGATGAGCTTTCGCATGGAATAAACGAAGTGATTTGCGCTTTCATAAGTTATGGAGAATTGTATTTAAAGTCATGCCAGTTATTCTTTTTTTTTTTAGGCGTATGGTATGATGTGAGACATGACTCATATGTCGTAGTTGATGTAACCTACGGTACTGATTATAAGGTTATTATGGTTTTGTGCTTTAATTAGTTCTGTTGTGAGATACTAAAATGATATGAGCGAATTCTAGTTCTAAATTGGTATTTAATGTTTGAAATAATACCAGTAGCAGGTCAGGTCTAACTGTCTAACTAACGAGTAGTTCGCTATTAATGTTGCCAAACCAAAGGTTAAGTACCTGAATTTCGGTGTGTTGCTTCAACAGTTGTTTTTGTTCCAAACTATTTTATTGAATTTCGAATGAACAGGTATTTCGCAGAGATGATGCTTATGCATGCTCATATACCTAATTAATACATATTTGGAGCCAAATCAATAATTCTTCTAACCAACCATTTCTAGGTTATGATGGAAGATGAGAGATGATATTAACCTTTACAAGGTCTTCAAAATCACTAATGTTGAAGTTCTTCGGCTCTAACTTGAGACAAGTATAAATTTATGGTTTAAATCAAAATTAATTTACCAAAATTTAGTACGTTGAATAAAAATAAAGTATAAATATATAATATTGGGTTGCCACAAAAGAAACCGCGTTCATGCTCGTCCAGTGCATTCTTAGGAAGATATTGCTGCTGTAGCTCAAAGTGTGTTCGAGCAGCCAACAATTTGACGTCGTTCTTTGTAGGACTTTATAAAAGGGAACTGGACTGACTTAGTGCATTAACCATTTAGGCTCGCATTTGGACTACCTTACTTGTTGCTAATTAGTAGTCTCTTACATCAAATGATGACAAGTAAGGTCATACTTTTTTCTTTGCCAATAATTAATGGCATTTTTCATTTTTTCCTAAGTATT
This sequence comes from Ceratitis rosa, assembly GCA_037013455.1. Lineage (NCBI taxonomy): Eukaryota > Metazoa > Arthropoda > Insecta > Diptera > Tephritidae > Ceratitis > Ceratitis rosa. The sequence continues at coordinate 26,185,227 of JAWMAG010000006.1, forward strand.
TAATATTCCTTTTTGCCATGGTCGTTGGGCCATATTACATTTATTGCAATAACGAGATATTTTCCAAAAGAACTGAGGGAGGACAAGCGTTTAAATACCTAACTAGGACCCATTTTGTTGTTTGTTGGCGGTGTAGGCTATTTTTTTTAAATAACATTTAATAATAAGGACGATTAATAACATAGTAAAGAAAAGTAGAGATTAATACCATATTCTGCTAGCATAATATACTGCTGAATATATACGAGGGGATTAACAAAAGTTCGGTCAGTTGATAACTTCCAATTTGTTTTTGTTAAATCTAAACATACCAAATCCTTTGCAATTACTTTATTAGTCTTCCTTTAAAATTTTAGAACGATCGGCTTAAAAAAAGACGAGAAAACGCAGAATAGCTTAGGATAGGTCAGACGAAATTCCACCACCAACGCAAACAGAAATACGGGTTTCGGCCAAATTTACAGCAAATACAAATATTTAATGAATACCAAATTTAATGTGGTACGATTGCACCGTGTTTGAAGACTATTTCTAAGTGATTCCGAAGATTCCAGATCGAACAGTTTTCCCTAAAGTTCCGGGAAGGTCGACCAAAATCTTTTAGTTACAATTCACTTAAGAGGGTAAAACCACTCTTGAGGTTGAAAAATAGACCCATTTGTTTAATTTATTGTAGGAATATGGGAAAAGGAATAGAATTTCTATTTAACCATTTCATATATTTTTACATATATTAAGGTATAAAAAAATAATCTTTAATTACTATTTTGTTACAAAATGGCGGTGATAAGATTCATTATTTAATCCATTTTGTTTTGAAAGGTGTCCACGGAAGACCGACTTCTTCTAAAGGAAGAGACCTAAAACAGAAAGACAAAAAGTTTTATAATCTACAAAATACCTACGGATTTAGTTTTTAACTAATTTTTGTGAAAGCGGCCCACTTTTTTTTAAAACGATTGATTTTTGGCTAAAAATACGCACTAAATTATTAAGAATGGCTACGTACTTCCAAAAAAAAAAAAATGTATTTGTAAAGCTACCATCAAAATTTCAGATAAATCCTTAATGCCGAAAATAACTAGGATACCTCGAGATGCATGGGTTGAACGCACTTCAAATCAAACTGAACACAAAATGAGAATGAGCTGAATGAATAAACTGATGATCTTTAAGGATAACTGTACGTCTAAGGCAGTGGTTGTATCAGCATTGTATGTAAGCAATGAAAACAAACTATAACGTTCAAAAAGGCTCAAGTGGCACTTGTAGGTAAGTATGCATTCATAACCGCATACATAACATACATATATTCACATTCTTACGAACAGCCATATATGGTATGTGTACCGTAGGTGTGTGCGTGTGGCAAAAAGTTGCGCTCGACGCAGAACGTGTTATGTGAAACACTTGGAAATTATTTTGAAAGCACTTCAAGGTATGCAAGAATAACGGAAACTTGATAATCTCCAGCTTACAAGCAGCTCAGCTAAACAAATGCAATGCGACAGCAACAACAACATGAACATAACAGAAGAAAAGCATGAAAAGAAAAAGAGAACAAACAAAAAGTAACTCCTATTAAACATTCGTCTGTTGAGGCATGCGAATTGTATGCATATGAAACTGCTTAAAAGTGTAACAGTTATACAATACATGAGCATAAACATAACTGGCTTATATGCAGAAAGTTACGTATACGACATGACGATTCGAAAATCTGCAGAAAAACGTACGTAAAATAGGCGACTCGCAATAAAATGCTGAGAAATTAAGAATAACATTATCGTGTGACGTTGGAAAAGTGTGTGAGGCATACGGCCGTTAGCTATGTGTGTATGCATGTGACATGTAGCACTTGTGTAAACTTGAAACTCACACTCACACGTACTCGTATACAAAATTGTTGCAGGACTATAATTGCTTTAGTGAAACGTATTCAAAAAAAAAGATAGCTCCACACACTTTAAAGGCGCGAAAAAAATACAAAAACTATAAAATAAAGCGAAAAATGGAAAATTTAAGAAAAAAATGTCTTTGCTGAATATTCTAATAACGAATGGATATTAGTTTAATATTTAACTATTTTTAGATATAAAATCTTCCAGTATATCATATGACATTCATGGACCTCCAACAACGGACTGAAGCTATTCACAAATAAAACCGTTACAACTAAATTTCATTTTCATTCGTCCAACGGTACAACAATAAATGTAATACAATGAGCAGCCTTTGCAATGGTTACATGTGCTATTCAGTTATGCCCAACTGATGCGCTTAAGATGTTTCTTTATTTCGATGAGAGTTCCGGATGCGCTGTTATCAGACTTAAGGAGTTGTATTCATGGAACTTAAATCGTTATGGACATAGCAGTATACTGAACCGGCTAACAATATATTAAACTAAGTCAGGCCATATGCTCGCATGTGACGTGAATGCAAAAAGGACGACGAGTACCCTTTGCGTTTTCCAAGTTCAACCAGCATTTTTCAAATGGAAATAAAAATTCTGTTGAGCTATATTAAATAACTACGGGAGCGATACAGAAAGCAATCATATACTCGGACAGACAGGTATCTGGTACTAACGTCACTAGTAAAAAATGCTACCATCGTAACAATTATAGGCAGGTTTTGAGCTCACTGGCGACTCTCAAATATTCACTGTCATCGTTCTTTCTATGATGGAAGTGGAGCTTCTCCGACATATTCGATTTAAGGTGTCCCTGAATAGTTTCTGTACATCACAAATATGGCTACGAGCGGGTGTTGGTTGTGTACGCTGGGTTTGATGGTGAGAAGCTCTAATATCAATGATGACCACTGTAATGGTATTAAGCCTTATAATTTAGGCACAGCCACCTAAAATGTCTGGCCTCTTAATTGGTAAGGTGTAACCCATTAACTGGTTGAAGTCCTTATAAAAAGAAAAGTTAACATAACCAATCAAATGCGAAGTACTACTAACGTTCAGCTCAGCCGAAAATCGCTTCAGAGGTTACAAAGCGCGAATTATATAGGTATATATTAGGTAAAGTAAAAATTTCGTTCGGTTTTTATCTAAGAGATGGCGTTATTTTCCATAGCACTAGTGTTACGTCTCCCATCATATCACACTATACGGCGCTGAAAACGTGTTTACTCGCACTAAAGGTTTGTCTTTGACAGTTTTTCGATTGATGGACTCAGTACGTTGTGAGCGCTCGTCAAAGATGGACACCAGCAAAGAGAAAATTCGCTATATTTTACAATTTTTCTTCGATCCAGGCGAAAAAGCAGCCAAAGCTGCTGAAAAAATTAATTTAGTTTATGGGCCCGATACTGTAAACGAACGTGTAGCACAAAAGTGGTTTGCTAGGTTCCGTTCCGGTAATTTCAATGTCAAAGATGCACCACGCGGCGGGAGGCCTGTCGTCGTAAATCGCGATAAAATCATGGAAATAGTGGAAACAGACTGTCACGGGAGCACTTATTTAAATGCTGAGGAACTAAAGATAAGCCAGAAAACCGTGTTGAACCATTTGCATAAGAAAAAGAACGAACATAATAATTCACCTAATATATACATTATGTACATATGGTGGCGTAAAACTGCCAAAGAGCATGCATTAGCTTCTATGTGGAATGTGATTGGATTCGGTAATGAGCGTAGCCTGCCCAACCCACAAAATGGGTTGCACGTACTGTGAAGAATATTAAAGTCTACCCTCAACAAACAGATTGGACCTTAGAACTTCGAAATAAAACAGAGAGCATGCACTTGAAAAGTAAAATACTTTCCCGACGAAGGAGATCCAAACTGCACAAGTCACACATCATTCCCGTCTCACTATTTATATAGTGCAGAAGTGTGAACGATGTCGGCTTTAGATGTTTTCGAAAAAAAATGTTTGCGAACGATCTATGATCTTTTGCGCAATGGCAACGGCGAAGATCCACTTCTGAAACCAGTCTTTAAATCTTGCTTTTTAAGCTTATCAAGTTCAGCATTAACCGCATTAGTTATCTCCTTGTTCCTATTAAAGACCTTTCCTTTTAAATTTTTTTTTGATTTTTAGAAATAACCAAAAATCACAAGGTGCTATATCCGAGGAATATGCTGCTGGACGTATTTCGATACCAGAGATCGCAATAAATTACTCATTATTTCAGCAATGGCGCATTGGCGCCTTATTATGCAGTAAAAAGTAGCTCCGCAAGTCATCGTTCTTCCGGTTTTCGAAAAAAATTTTGAAAACTTTTGGTAAGCACTCGTCGGTAGTATCTACGATTTTAGATCGGCTCAAGTAAACTGACATCATTACTTATCACTAGTCACTAGTCCAACAACTTCAATAAAGTTGCGAGACTGACCAAAATGCACTCGAGCCTCTTTTCACTGAATATTTGTATTGGCTGTAAATTACGTCGAAATCCGAAGAGAATCACTTGGCGAATTTCTGTTTGCATTGGTAGTGGAATTTCGTCTGACCTATCCTCAGCTATCTTGCGTTTTCTCGTCTCCATTTCAGACGATCTGTTTACAATTTGAATGAAATACTAATAAAATATTTGCAAAGGATTTGGTATTTTTAGAATTAACAAAAACAAATTGAAAGTCACCAACTGACCGAACTGTTGTTAATCCACTTGTACCTTATATATAGATTTTACATTCTTGCAAACCTTATAATATTATTTAAGAGTATACATAGTCCGTAAATTCATTAAAATTGTGAAATGCAAGCTGTTGAATGTACGAGTGTATGTATTTGAATTTTATTATTTTACGTAAATTGGCAAAGAAATCTTCTTAGTATTTTCGGGCAAATACATAGACACTTAGGTATACAAGTATCCCTGCAAGGTAATATGTTAGTTGTTAACTATAATCCAACTAGTTTCCATTTTTGCTCTAACTAGTTCATCTTCTATCTCTTTCCCTTTTAAGCAACTACAAACACGGCGATTTCCTACGAACTGTCAAACATCCGAATATGCATTAGATTAATACTAGTTGTATACTAGTTCATTAGGCGTATTTTGAATTTATACTTCACAAACGAAAACAGGAAAAAACAAAATAAAAATTAAAAATGAGTTTGCCTACAGCAAGACTCGAACCATAAACCCCACGCGTCACAACGAAAGGTACAGAAAAAAATGGATCTGCCTGCAGCGAGACTCGAACCGTGAACCTAACGCGCTATAGAGATAACCTCTAATCGGTGCTGGAAATTATTACTGGTGAACTTCCAACTGGTATGATTTCATTTTCAAAATATTGGCATTTAACCAGAATTTTTCCATACCAGTCTACTTTCGTCCTGCAGGGATATTATTTTATTTTTATGTATGGGTTCAATTTTCAATATACCTACACACTTGCTATATATATTTTTAAAATATTTTGTAGGTTATATGTGAACTTTTTTTAAATTGATCCGAATTTACCTTTGGCTTATGCAGTTTGTACTTTAACTGGAATTTTTGAATTTATAAAGTAAATATTATATTTTATGCTTTTAGCAAAGAGGAGAAGTTACGAGTATATTTAGTTATTATTTTAATTGATTGCGGAATGATTCGATTTGTTATTCTGAGCAATATTTTTTGCAAAAGTTCAAAGTGTTGGTTTTCAAATTGAAATGTAGAATTTATAATGTTTAATTCTAATATTTTTAACTTTTAATTTCCTCGAGAAAATAGAAATGTCAGTTAGAGTTTGCTTAAAGGTGAAGTTGTACTCTTCATGGTTGGCAGGTAGAACTAGTAAAAAAACTATTTGTAAAGAAAATTAGTGGTTTTTTGACAACGAATCTAGCGTTGCGGAGGGATTATCAAGAAATCCAACTGACCGTTGAGGGAAAACCAGCGACAGTCGATACTGCTTTGAACACGAGATGTCTGTTGTAAGTAAGTTTTCTAGCAAATTTAACCTGCACTCTACAGTCATGCATGATAATGAAAGTGAAATGGTTGGACCATGAAAAATTTTGGTTTAAAAATTGTAAAAAAAAAGAATGTTCAAATAACTTACCTGCACGGCAACGATTGACATCGACGGTAATGACTGCTCTTCCCTCGCTTTCGATTTCGAAGAAAAGCAGACCAATGACGCTGCCAATGCGCATGCCGAACTAAGCAATTATTGAGTATGCATTGTGTTTTCCATGATTATGTGTCGGTTTTCCGAGCCGCAAATGTGGCAGCTTTGCTTGTTAATGTAGCCGCCGAAGTGAAAGTGAGCTTTATCGAAAAGATTTCTCGGTAAAAATGCTCTACTTCTGCCAAGTAATTTTCAGTCTATTGAGCGAATCGAAAACATATTGGATGGCCTTGGGCCAACTGGGCCTTATTAATCTTCAAACTGAACTCATTATCCGAAATTCAGCACGCAGAAGTGCACGAAATGTTTTATTCCTGTCAGCAGAGTTGAGTTGATGTTGATGGCTGTTCAAGCACAATTTGAACTACTGCAGGAACACTTTCCTCTTAATATATTCGAGGAGCATGCATACTAATTGTTTTCGCTGATAACTAACTGGTTTGGTGAAATCTCTGCAAAAATTTATCCACAACTAGACTAATGTTACCCGTTGACCGAAATGGGGTTAGGAGGCCGAAGGGATGACAGATCTTGCCCGGAAAAAATCCGAATTAACTCCGGTCCGTTGAACCAGCTGTTGAGAGCGCATCACAGGTATTAAACGCAATTCAGTGAGAGTACGTCAACACCTTCCTGAACTCTCTTCCAATGAATGACGTTCTGGGAGTTAAGCCGCAAGCTAGTGCAGGCAAAGAGCTCGAGTTAACTCGATAGTCTCGCGTAATATTAACTTAGATCAGCATATTGTAGTTGATTGAACATATCCAAACTTGCCCCGACATACTCAACATATGTTCTGCATGCGATGAGTCCCCGAAAGACTCTAATCAATACTTGCCCTCGTCGAAATAGCTCGTTTCCAGAACCTTTCGTTAGACTACCGCGATGATTTAGACTGATCTAGGCTTCCAATCCACAAATAGCTTGGAAGGCGTTTTATTCATCTGTATGTAAAATATTCCATAATGACTTCAATGCTATTTTAAAGTAATTGCCAATTTTCCGCAGACATAACTGCATTACTCATTCAGCCACTATTTAACTCACTGAGCAAATAAATTTAATTTAAACTTACACATTAATCATACGCACTGCTTATCTACTGAGAATAAAGAAACCGCTTCGCAGAAAGAACCTACAGTTCAACATTTTTCAAACAAAAAAAGGAAAAAAGAAAAAAAAAACAAATATAAATCACACAATATGCACTAGAAACCGCCATTCAGCCCTTTTGGCCTTGGTAGTTAACCAAATTACACTGCGCATGCGTACACCCCATGAGATCGTTTGTAACAGGTAACTAATTAATGCAACTATTGTACATACAAATATACTCGTACATGCATATTACTTGGAAAATTAATGTAAAATGCAAACGAAAATGAAAAGTTTAATGTTTCGTGAGTTGTGTTGGCAAAGGCAATTCCCAAAAGTTTGGCGTGTGTTCGTGCGCTTTAAGGCGCGCGCAGATCTCAAGGCACGGCCATGCGAGTGAAAAAGCGGCTGAGTGGTTTGAGTGTGGCAATGCGTGTGCACCGAACGCAAGTTTGGCTCGAGGTTTAGTGGCAAATTGCAAGTTTTTATTTTAGCAAAAAAAAAAAGAAGCTCTTGAAGCATTTATGAATTTGGCTAGGAGGCAAAAGGTGTGTAACAGTGGGGCGCACGTATGCATTGTGTGCGTGAAAATTCTTTTATTTTTCATTTTTTTTATTTTCTTCCACTGGGGTAGTGGCGGAAGTGTCGAGAAAGTTGCGTGGCGTTGCGTTGGCAAAACCTCAACTTTTCTTTGTTTTCATGCCAGCCTGCTGTGTTTTACTGTAAGTTTTGGTAATGAAAGAACTTTTCTTTGGCGCAAAGCAGAATTTTGTGCGTAAATTAATTGTGTGTGTATGCTTAAAGTTGTTTTTTTTTTGTAAAACTATCTTAATTGTAGTTTAAAGCAGTTTTAAAACATACGCTTACACATATATAAGTTGACGTACACGTATATGTTTGCATGTTAATCGTGTTTTTAATGAGCTTTAACAATATATTTTTTTTACATTGAAGGTTTTTGTTTAACACAAGGAGTTTTATGTTATCTTTTCAAATTAGAATAATTCAATGATTTTTATTGTATATGACTTTCGTTGGATACTTTTTATCATCGCGAACAAGGTAAGGTTACATTCTCGAATTAGGCTCAAACTAGTTACTATGGTGCTAATAATATATTATTTTGTAGTAAAACTATTTAATAGCAAACTAACTTGAATAAAAAATTTGTTTAAATTTTCTAACTGCGATCGCCCCTCGGAAGGGATTGTTAATTCCTCCGAGTGTAATTCTGACACAAAATAAAGGCTTCTCATGAAAAAACCCATCAGTCGTTCGATCCCTTCCTTTGTTGAAAAACGAAGACGCAAAACCATAAATTAGCGAAGGTGCTCGGCCAAAAATCGTTTCAGTGGATCCATGGCGCCAATTTCACATTTATATTATATACGTAACTAGTCATCCAAGTAGAAGTACTTTGCTAGCCTTTTTTGACAGATCGCGTGTGAGTCGTGTGAAAGACTTACCGCCTGAACAACGTTTACAAAACGTTCAACCTTGCTACGAAAATTGACGTTCTGTGATTCAGTGAAGAAAATACCTATAACGGCCGTAGCCGAGAGTGTACACGAAGACCGTGGAGATTCGATTCGGCGCCGTTCGCAGCAATTCGAACTGACGTATTGAATGACTTGGCACATTTTACGTCGATACCTTAATTTGAAAGCATACGAAATACAGCTTGTGCAAGAACTACAGCAGCTTGGCCCTCCCAAGCGACATAGCATTGCTGTTTGGACTCTTGAAATATTCGAAGAAGATCCGACGGTTTCGAGACAAAGTTTGTATTCAGCAATGAGGCCCATTTCTGGCTCAATGGATATGTAAACAAGCAAAATTCCCGCATTTGGAGCGAAGAGCAACCGGAAGAGATTCAGGTGGAGTCATCGGTCCATATTTCTTCAAAAATGAAACCGGTTAGAACATTACCGTCAACAACGACCGTTATCGCGCCATGATATACGACTGTTTGATGCCTGAAATTAAAGCTCGTGATCTCGGTTTCAACAAGACGGCGTCACTTTCCACACATCGCATCAATCAATGGATTTATTGAGAGTTTTGTGCCGGTCGTTTGGCCACCATGATCGTGTGGCATTTTAAGTTACCTATGCATAGCAGCTAACGAAACTATTAAATTTTGATAAGGGTGAAAGAAGAGCTAATACGATGAAGAGGAAAAGAGACTACCTACCTACCTGTGAAAAAGGTACTTCCCTAGAAGCGAGATTCATTTGTAAATAGTAAAAGAGAGAAGTCAAACTGCGTGAGTATGAAGAGCTTTAGAACAACAGGGGAACAAAACAGCGGCACTAGTCAATGAATCACTAGCTGTGTTATTCAGATATGGTGGCGGATAACTGACAAGGTGCATGCACAGGCTTCGACCATAAGCAAAATTTGGTCGATTAAGGGGGTGTCTGCCAATTGAAAAATATTATCCATAAAAATAGTCTCGAGGAAAGGAGTAGCGCACTCCACATCTTTGTATATTAAAGCTGCTTTGAGGCTATGACTATAAGTTCTCTCTACAGCTGCAGAGATAAACATAAGAGCGTACAGCCTCAGACGTACACGTACGCCTATAATTTTGATATAATTGCCCTTAACAACCGTGGTGTTTCCAACCTGGATGAGGAAGTGAAGCAATCACATCTGAATAAGACGAAATGTCTTCTGTCATCAAACAAACAATCAACGAGTTTGTGATTTGTCTCTCAGGTTACTGGTGACTGTCATAATTTTTAGTTCGTAGTTAACTTCGTCTATCTTGGAACCAGTATTAACACCAAAAAAAAAAATGTTTGCTTGAAATCCAACGCAGAAACAGTCTTGCCAACAGCTGCTACATTGAACTGAGTAGACAATTGAAAAGTAAAGTCCTCTCGAGAACACTCCAGCTTTCAAAGTATTCGATGTAAGCAAATAAAAGTTGAAAGACTGGAGTGCCAAAGCTATCTCGGCTATTATGGTGGTGCCTGCGCATTAATACATTTGAGCTATTTTATAATTGATTTGCCTTAAATTAGACTTTAAGTAGTCAATTCTCAAGTAGTTTGTAACCAGTTCATAATTAACTAATTTGTGATTAGTTTCGAATTTCGAATAGGTCGAAAAGAAACAATTTTTAGGCACTAACTAAAGGGTTACTACTTTCGAGATCACTCAAAGATCTTTCTTCTATTATTCTCTCTTTGTCTTTATATAGCATTCAGACTAATGCTTTATTGTTTTTTATGCGTGTACCATATATGTACGAGTGTATGTTTTACTGTTACTGCAAGAGTCACCTTCAACTCTCATCTTATTGCTTTTGCGTGTACTAATTTAAAATTTGTGAAAATTGTCTGGGGATTGAAATGAAAATAAGGAAACAAAAAATATAATAAAATACAGAATGAATTTCAATTTGCCAAACCCCGCGTTTGCCTTACAGTACTTTACTGCGAGGAGTAATGGGTGTGTGTGAGTGTGTGTGTGAGTGGGTGAACGCTTCAACCTTTTGTCGCTCAAATGTGGTTTTAAATTGAATTTCAGGCGACAATGTGCTTCACGGCCATTTTTCCTCGCCTTTGTACTTTCCGTGGGTACTATTTTGTTTCTTAATTTTCTTCTCCTTCTTACACGTTTCTGCTTTGCTTGCCAAGACCTTGTCGTCTTTCCCGTTGTGTAATTACTTTTGTTTCCTGGGCCACTTTGACGGTCCTTGGTGATTTCGACATGGCGGCAACGTGAAAAAGCTCACTTGACTTACAAGCGATTAATTAAAATAGACGGAGAGAAGATAGCGAGGGGGAGAGAGAGCGACGGATAGATACAAAGAAAAAGAGCGCGAGGGAGAAAGTGATAGCGAGCAGTAGATTGAGGAGCAATATAGGTGCACCGGAAAAAAATCGTTTCACTCTTTCACCTACTCAAAGGCTCCTCAAGCGCACACATAACCACTTAAACAAGGGAACATAATAATAATACTCAGTTGTTTAAGTAAGTGTACGTGACGAGTTATGACTTTTGTATGTATGTTCGTGTGTAAACACTTTCATTTCGTCTTGCCAATTCTCTCACTCCTCACCCGCTTTGTCTCCACGTTTACATTGTTCTATTTATCTATTAATTTTATTTAAAAGTATTATCACGCACACATGTTTATTAATAACATAAATTGGCTTTTCGTTGTGTTGATTTATGGGCGCTTGGCGAAAGTCTCACGCATATCCTGTGGTATATCCCTGGCGAACATCTAAAGTTGTAGAAGACAGTTACACCATACTTTCCTCATGCACGTGTAAGGATAATTGTTATAATATTTCATATGTCATTTTTGTCTTTTTTCTTTCCCTTTCGAAAAGCTAGTAATTATTTAGCTTCATACATCATCGTTTGTGATTAAAAATTAAATAGCATGGCCACGCATTGACGCTATAATTTATGAGAATAGCTTAAGAGAAATAAAAAGGAAAGGAAATATTTTCAATGTATGCTTTAAGCAAAGAAAAATAGGAAAAATTTATTCTAGAAGCCATTTCATTCAAATACTTCCCAAAAATTTGAGAGTAAAGGATCGAAAAAGTCTCATAAAACTCACTAAAATCCTCTTGTTTCTTAAAAACTTTTTTGCACTTTTTTACACTATGTTCTTCTTCTTCTTCTTTATTGGCGTTGGAATCGCTTACGTGATTATAAGCGAATCTATTATAGACCGCCATTCACCTCTTTGTTTTGCTGTTTGCTGCTGGGGGCCGGTAAGAAACACCAAGTGAGACCAGATCACTCTCCACCTGATCCTTCCAACGGATTGCATATCTTCTTCTTCCTCTGCTTCCACCAGCGACTACTGCATCGAATATTTTCAAAGCTGGAGTGCTTTGAACCATGAACTATGCCAATATCATCGTATAGCTCGTACAGCTCATCGCAAAGGACCATAAATCGTTCGCAAAACTTTTCTCTCGAATACTCCCAGGGCTGACTCATCAGATATTGTCATCGACCACGCCTCTGCGCCATATAGTACGACGGGAACGATAAGTGACTTGTAGAGTTTAGTTTTCGTTCGTCGAGAGAGGATTTTACTTTTCAATTGCCTACTCAGTCCGAAGTAGCACCTTTTGCGTTGGATTTCAAGGCTAACATTAATATTGGTATTCCTAGATATACACGTATGAAAATATCTACGGCATCGAAGATATGACAATCAACACTGACGTGGGATCGCCGTGTCGCGAATGAGATGACTGTTTGTTTGATGACAGGAGATAGTGGCGTAGGGGCAGTTCCTTTTCGTGTTGTCGAAAGCTGCTTTAAAATCGACGAAAAGGTGGTGTGTGTCGATCCTCTTTTCACGGGTCTTTTTCGAGTTCGAAAGCCACACTGATAAGGTCCAATCAGTTTGTTGACAGTGGGTTTTAGTCTGTCACACAAAACGCTCGATAGGATCTTACATGCGATGTTAAGGAGGCTTATTCCACGGTAGTTGGCGCAGACTGCGGGATGGACCTTTTCTTTCATCCTACCATATTTTGCAAAGAAGCTGATGCATGCAACTGATCAGCTCTTCATTGCCATTCTTGAAAAACACCCTGCCGAGATGCGATCGCAATTAGAAAATTTAATTTTTTATAATTTTTGATGTTAGTCGAATCAGGGCTCGAACCCTGGCCATCCGAATGCAAGGCTAACTCTTCGACTACTTTCTTAGGTCAACATGTAGTTAGTCAATTTTTGCTATCATTAGAAAGCTAGTGAAAAATATAACAAGTTATCAGGGTTTCTTCAAACACGTTTTTCTCACTCACATTGAGTTAAAGGCGACAGAAGTAAGTTTGCATTTGCCATCAATATATCAAATTATCGTCGCTAAGTCCACTGCAGGGAGAAAGGAGAAGAAATACTAGTATTTTGAAGATGAAATCATACCATTTGCTTATTTGTATATCAGTTCACCAGTAAAGTAATTGAAAGTATACAGTAACTCATTAACCATGCTATTAAGAAAATAGCGGCTAAATAAGCACACTTAATAGTTGTTGGTTAATAATGAATTGAATAATAGGTATAACAAAAAATTACATGGCTGAATGTTGGCTCAGTGGTAGAGTACTCGTCTGTTAAGTCAGGATCCATTGGTTCGATCCCTGCAGGAAGAAATCTGATGAGGAGTTGTGATGATCTCCGAAACATCTGTCACTTCAGTCATTCTTCTTTGTTGTAAAACAAAATAGATCTTTCGTTCACTAACTTATAACAAAAAATAACAGTTTCCACAAATGTTTGTTGTTATTATATCTGCACGCCACTGTTGAGTTCCATTATTTGATCTGCTCTGTTGACGTTGATCGCTTCATTGTCACGTTAGCTCAGTGGTTGGAGATTATCACTATAGCGCAGCATTAGGTTCACGTTTCGAATCTCGCTGCAGTAAAACTAATTGTAATTTTAGTTTTTTCTTTGGTGAAGCAGAAATTCAACATGTCGAAATATACTAGTATTCAACTAGTATAAAGCTGATGAATAGTTGGATAATTGACAGTTTGTAGAACATCCATAGCAGTTGCTTAAATGAGAAATAAATGAAGGATTAAGTAGTTGTAAAAATGCTAATTAGTTGGATTCTAATACTTTTACCTGCGGAATCATTACTACACTTCACAAATAGGAGAAAGTCAGATGTGGTCTACAGTTTTATTTCTATAGAAAATAAAGTTCTATATTGTATAAAAATTACTTAGTAATAAACAGAATTCTTTTAATTCTTGTTCATAAGCTACGTGGTCATATTGCAGGTCACGCTTTATGATTTTCTTTCAATCCTCCCTCGCCTGCCCGATAAAATGTGGTTTAGCTTATAAAAAGTATTTGTTTCATTTCTGGTTGCTACGTTTATACCTATACTATTTATGTATTTGTAGCTTCACACAGGCACTCATTTTAAATGTATTGTCTAAACACCACCACAACAGACCTGCCGGTGTCAGTACTGCACACTCCGAAAGAAGAGAGAGTAAACTGCGAAAAACAGGCACTGGTGTCCATTTCTGTTAGGTGGTTTTTTGCTGGAAGTAAACCGAACTAGTTGAAAAAATATATGCATTTATGGTTCGATTTGGTTAGATTTTTGAATGATTTGCTTAAATGGAATACTTTTGTTTCCCAGGAATGGACCAGTGACCTGGAACTAAGTTCGATTTGTTCAAAATAACACTTTCTTTACGGGAGTGACAAAAATTTTATAAAATTATACGGACATTTACGCGAAAGACTTTAGATTGAAAATAAGTGACACAAATATGTATACCAATACATAGCGAGATCAATAATGTGATAAAAAAACTTTAATATTTAGTTTTAGACGTTGAGCTTTTTGAGAGCTTTTTATCATTCTTTGCAATACCGATTGGACCAAATTGAACAAAATATTGAAAGTCACAAAATTGTGTGACCGGGTCTGCTATTAGACTGATACCGAAAAAGATAACTTTGGTGAAGAGGGTTTGATTTTCACAAAAAAAAAACTATAAAGGTAAATTTCCCCCAATCCAATGCTTCTCATGACCTAAACTAGCATCTTTTTTTATTTATTGCTACTTTATTGAAAATGTTGTACGAGTATATGTATAATTGGCGCTTTGTAACCATTGAATCGATTGAGCCTCTTCCCAATTTGTGGTTTTGCGTCTTAATGTTTTTTCGAACAAATGGAGGGGCTTATAGTTTATATTAAGCTCCCTCCGAGGAGCCTTTATTTCCCTGACATTCCCTGCTGAGGGGCAACCACAATTGAAAAAGTTAACTTAATTATTTTATTTAAATTATTGATAATATTGTTTACAATAAATATTAATATTTATATTAATCAAATTCGTTCAATAAACTGACATTTCAGACAATTTCAAAAAAAAAAAAAACATAGAATGGAGAAGGAAAAAATTAAATTTATAATAAATTTAAACTATGCACATACATGAAATACAATAACAAAATCAAGATAGAATAAAAGTATATTTGTAAATTTGTAAATTTAAATAGAAGATAGCTAACAAGCACAGTTGAGTGTCTTCATATAAAATGTACGAGTATATACGTATATGCTTATATGCGCTGATCATTTGTAATCGTAAATAATTCTAAGCTTACTCTCAAAGCAAAACAAAGGAAAACTGACAATAATAAAAACAAAAAATTGTAGAAGAACGCATTTGTTGAGCAAACTGATTTGAAGAAGCTAAAAATTCGGTAAAGAATTGAGTTACCGAATCAATAAGAAAAATGCATAGAATGCATATACGCACATACATACATATGTATGTACATATGCATATATAATTTACCTGAGATTGCGTCTGTGCAACAACAAAAACGGTATTTGTATAAATTTCAAGCCATCTCAACATACCTATATTGTGCTCGCATACACATACATACATACAAACACTCACTCTTACAATGTAATGAAGCGTCCATGTCGGTAACTTGATGAGTGAATTGGCGAAAGGGAAAATTACGCTTTGATATTTCCACTGGCTAACAAGCAATACAGAGCATGTACACACCAATATATATATATATGTATATGTATATATTTATATATATATATTTGTGTGTGAAAGCGGTTACTCATTTGCGTATATCCTGTAGGAAAAAATTGAAAAGACTTGTGAAGCTCTTCAAAAGATCAAATAAATAATACAAGACTGCTTCTTTTGCTTTCAAGGAAGAAATTCTTCATCGTCTCATTTTATAAGTTTTCCTAAAAGCTAAATCTTTTTCTGTAGGCATAATTTGGTCGAGCAAGCAAATATTGGATTGGTTTCTTTTTTTTCTTAAGTAGTAATGGTTTGAACGGAGTCATGTCGTATAAGTCAGTAGAAACTTTCTTCGACAATTAGTTGACTGGACAGGAATTCGAGGAATTGTTTTCATGTTCTTCTTTTGCGTAGGCTTTCTTTACGCGAATATATTGTAGTTGAACTAAAAATAGCGCGTCCGTCATTTCTTTTTTAGCCATTCGGCGCCAATTGACTATGCCTAGTGAAGCCAGTTCCTTCACAGGACTAATCCTTTCATTGGGTAGAGGGCTTTGCTTCCAACTTTAGATACTGCATCAAATACGTTCAGATAAGTCCAACTGCCTAAGATGTCTCCTAGAAATTTGGCTTTTGTCCCAAAGCTAAGTTGAATACCGTGCAGTGCTGGTGGATTGATAGTGGGGATCTTGTTACATCTTGTAAATAGCACTAGTTCTACTTTTTTTGAGTTAATACAGAAGCCACATCGGGCAAACCAGAACGATACCTTCCTAGGTGTTTCCTGCATCAATTCACAATGGGTTTGTGGAAACTTGGCACTTTATGCAATGGCGATATCATCGGCGTGGGGAATATCAACTATAATTGCATTTCACTGCTTTGGGAATGAAGACATCTGATACCCGCCTCCATGACAGTGGTATATGGTTAAATTTTAAGCAGGCCACATACGTGTATATGGTTTTGTGTCGTCTTATGGGTAGCTAAAAGCTATTCTGTAGCTATCCAGGGATGAGACCATCCGGGCCAGGTGTTTTGTATGTAACGAAGGTTTTTATTGCACTGATTATCATTTTGCCCGTGACGGTTAGATCGATAGGTCTTGAGAAATGAGTTGAACTCCAAGCACTCTGCGAGTTGCCAGTGAGTTGAGTATGTAGAAGCAGTTCTTTAATTTCCCAAGAGTTCTTTCTTATTTGCCTTCTAGTGAGGGTTTTCAGACAGTTGTTTAAGGCTATTGAAGAGCTTCGCACATGACCCCCAGAGTGTATCCAATTCTGCCGACCACCAATGCGGTTTGCACTTTCCTTGTCACATACGCACTGGACGTACTTGACTTAAAGCTTCTGAAAATGAATTTGTAAATAAGTCTACTAGATTATACAGTACTTCAATAGAAGAAGGAAAATCTCAATATAAAGCCTTTGTATAACATAATATATCTCCTTGCCCACACTCACTATCTTCATTGGTTCAGCTACTTAGTTACTCACTCAACACGATAAAATATTCAACGTCATCAAACATTTTGCATTATGAATGGGATACATTTTTCCATAAATATTTCAACTACTTTCGAAAAAAAAAAAATTTTTTAAAAATTTTTGGTAGCTCCAAATTGGCTTTCATCATACAAAAAAAGAATAAAAAAATTTCGTCCGATAAAATATCCGGCATAAAATCTTAATGATTGTAGTGTCAAATTTCTCTACTGACCACAGTTGTGTAATAAATATCCACTATTCGCAGCGAAGATGTTAAGCATCGACATTACAAAAAGGGAGAAATGCTGACAGACTACTGAAGTAAGTAGAAATTGCATTTACAATTCCATACCCCTCTTCCCTGCTTTACGCACACATACATATAGATATATGTACATATGTTATTTATAAGATATACATATCTAACCATTGTCCACATAATGCGAGTGCTATGTATTATCCTTTCAACCGACAACTCTCGAAGTAACTCAGCTATGCATAGAAATGGAAGGGGAAAAAAGCTAAAAAACAGCTGTTTATATGTCGCTTGCTGTCGACGCTGAGTGCGTTTAGTCTGCTGCGAGTATTTTGCAGAATTTCTACACTTTTTTCTGTACACACCTATGTACATTTATACACACTATTTACAGACATATCTCCCCAGGTAAATTTACAACTTTTCAGTACTCTGATAGAATTTATTTGCAATATTCCATTTTCTTCTTCTTATTGTCCTTTAACTCTTCTCCTATGCTTGATTTTGATTGAATGTCCTTCTAGCAACCATCCAACACATCCATCACTCAGTGGCTGCATTGAAATGTTTCTAATCTTGTAGTGAAATGCAACCTTAATGTACTCGTTTGTACGTAAGTGCGAGTACGAGTGTGTATGTGTGCTTGTGAGGTACATATGCTTTTACACTCTCACCTGATGTTGCTCCTGCTGCTGTGAAGCTAAAAGTCCATCTATTGTTATGTCGTCATTATTTTTGTTGTTGCATACATATTGTTTAGTTTTATTCTGTGCGTTATCACTTTAACATTCTCTCCCTCTATACATATTGTGACACGGTGTTGGGTGTATTGGCACGCCATTCAGGTTTTAGTCCGATTTCCAAAAAAAAAGTGAACCTTTTGTTTTTTTAAATTGATTTTCGCTTTGCTTCATCAATGTCGTGATTGCTCACAAAAGCTTAACGAGTTTCTTGCATTTACAATACTTTGGAATTTTTGATTTAATTTTAAATATGATAAGAAGAAAACGAAAGCTTTAAAATGAAATGAAGAAAATAGTCCATAAATGCCACATACTCGTATGTATATCCAT
The DNA here is from genome assembly GCA_037013455.1 of Ceratitis rosa. Lineage (NCBI taxonomy): Eukaryota > Metazoa > Arthropoda > Insecta > Diptera > Tephritidae > Ceratitis > Ceratitis rosa. The sequence goes on from JAWMAG010000006.1 coordinate 26,203,751, forward strand.
CAATCAAAGTAGAAAGTTATATAAAATATGTAAATGGCAACCCTAACTGCGATACTTTATCAGAGTATGATAACAGAACTCAAGAGGAACGTGCAGAAGGAAATGATGAGATGTGCTTACATTTTCATATCCTCAACATGATCGAGTTCAAAAATTTGAACTGGTCGCAATTTGCGACGAAGTTCATCAGATCCGCAAGCTATATATAGGTCTGGCATAGGCAACACTAAGTGTTGCCAGGTGCAATCTGACATTTTCATTGGAAAGTTTGACATTTTTTAGCATAACATTACTCAGAACGTTTTGTCATTTAATAGTGAATTGTTTTATTTACAGGGAATTAAAAAATTCATCTCGGCCAAAAAATGGAATTAACTCGTGAACATTTTCGTGCAATAATTTTTCACAACTTTCGACGTGGATTATCACGACAAGAATGCATCGATGAACTAAAATCTTTGTATGGCTATGAAGCACCATCCTATAGCACTGTGAAAAACTGGTACAACGAATTCAATCGTGGCCGACGCTCGCTCAAAGACGAATTCCGTGAAGGTCGTCCAAAAACAGCCGTTGTGCCTGAAAACATCGATGCCGTACGTGAACTGATAATGCAAGACCGTCATGTAACATACCTTCAGATAGAGGCATGCCTATGCATTTCTCCCACCAGCATACATTCGGTATTGCATGAACACCTGGCCCTAAAAAGGGTTTGTTCTCGTTGGATCCCGCACAATTTGACAATCGCTCAAAAAAAGCCTCGTGTGGATTGGTGTAAAGAAAGGCTGAAAAAATACGATCGCGGTGCTTCAAAACACGTTAAAAGATCATCACAGGTGACGAGTCATGGATTCTTTCGAAATTGGCAAACAATTTTGACAATGGATTTCCACAGTCTTCTCAGCAACAGATAGTAATGATTTGCTGTGATAACTGGATTATAAAGTGGATGCAGAAGAACCTTCGGACCAAGCTCTCTGAGCTTCTGACGAGTCACTATCGAAGTCTGTCGTTGTCTTGATGAAACACAATTCCACTCCTGTTGCCTAAAGCTGGGCACTTCTGGGTGTTTGCTTCCTTCATACGATCCAATTGCAGACAGTATAGGTCCAAATTAAGAGTTTAGCCTTAGTGGCGCAGCACATAATTGAAGATTCCTTTCCAATCACATCAAACATACAACAGAAACCTTTTTGCCCGTCAATCCTGGCTTGGAGAGCACTTGTGACGGCTCACTGTCCTTCGACCTTTAGTGCTTTTGTTTGACGTTGCTGTAAGTGATTCACTTTTCATCAACAGTTGCCATCTGCTTCGGAAATGGTTCGATTTGGTAACGATTCATCAGCGATTTGCAGATGGAAATTCGGTCTATGAGGGTTTTTCTCGTTTACTCATTTAAAAACCCTTACATCGAACTTCTTTGTGTATACAGCCTTTTTCAAATGGTTCCACAGAAGTGGATAGCGGCATGCCCAAACTCTTCCATAATGGCGAAAATGGAAGGGAAGTGCCCATTCTTGCAAACTCGTCCGCCATCTCATTACCCGGTATGTTACTGTGTTCAGGTACTCATACCAGGTCCAGAGGGAACTGTTTAGCCATTGCGTTAAGTAACCTGCGGCGGTCCTTTACGGTTACAGACTCCAGGGCTCGTAATGGAGCCATGCCATCCGAAAAAATATGGACACGATTATCCAATACATTATAGACATTTTTTTCGACACTTGCCCTTCCACACCGCGGAGCATCTTTTGCAACAAAATTATCCGAACGAAATCGATGAAACCAAAACCAAATGGGCATGATTGGCTGTTACAGTAAGAGAACTATTCACATTTGCAGCTGTCTGACTTGCGCTTTTGCCTTTATCGAAGAAAATTTTTAGAAAATTGCGGTTTTTTTTTAGCGCTCAAACACTACTGAGTTAAAAAATATTATTTTTCTAATGTCATCTCACTTATAGAATACAAAATACAGATAACTAAAGCCGTCTGTTGTAAAAAAGAGTGGATTACTTTTTTGAGACCATAAACTCAACAAGGCGCTCATCATTCCCGTCCTACTAAACAGCGCAGAAGCGTGGACGATGCCAACATTTGATGAAGCGGCCCTGAGAGAAAGAAAGAGAAAAGTTTTGCGAACGATTTGTGGTCCTTTGCTCATTGGCAACGGCGAATACCGGGGACGATAGAACGATGAGCTGTACGAGCTATACGATGATATCGACATAGTTCAGCGAATGAAGAGAGGCTACGCTGGCTAGGTGATGTCGTCCGAATGGATGAAATCACTCCAGATTTGAAAGTATTCGATGTAGTACCCGCTGGTAAGGAAGAGTATTTCCAATGGCGCGCTAATATTGATTCGGCCATAATCGCGTAAACGGTGACAACGCCAATAAAGAAGAACATGACTATAAGTACTCGCGTTTTTCTATGGCTCAAGCTAAATCTTTTGTCAATGCTGTTAGTTGCCTTTATCGTTGAAAATATTTCAGTTACTTATCACTAGTTCAGCTACGCAGCTGTAATCCTTTCGCATGCTTGTTCTCGCATCCGCTGTCATGGGCATTTATTTTGAGTGTATTCTCGCTTATAACAGGTGCTTTGTAACCGCAGAAGCTATTTTCGGCGAAGCTTTTTCTACAATATGTAATGTTTTCCAACTAATAGAGGGACCTAAGCCTTCTCCAAACGGCTGATAATTTTTTATGAGGAATTTTTATTTCATGTCATAGTAGATACACTCGGAGTAGCTGACATTCCGCAATAAGGGCAATTAATTTTCTTTAATGTTGGACTTGAACACTGATCTTCCAAAGGGTAGAACACACCGCTAACTACTCGGCTCTTTGGGTACTAGTATATTTTAATATTATTAGTGTTATTATTGCTATTGTTGCTATTGTTGTTTGTTTTTTTTTTTTGTATTGTTAGCGCTAATGCTGCTCCTCTTAAGTTGCAGTTGTGCTTTATCGTCTTCGCCGCCAATGTCATCCGAGAAGTTTATGTGCAAGTAACGATACTGTTGCTGGGATTGAAACGGAAACGTTTGTTTATAAAATATTCATGCTCAGTTGGTTTGCTTAAATAATTTGGTGGGAACAGAAGTGATTTCATCCGTTGTCGTTGCTGAGTTGGAATATTTATATTATTTTTATTATAAATACTTTAATACTAACTGTTCCTACTGCTCTTTTAATGCAAATATTCTGAGGTTAAAATATTTCTCTTTCTTCGTTCTTAATTGAAACATATTTTCTTTAAAAGTTTTTGATAAACTTTCGTTTCCGAAAGCTCTCTCGATCTCTAATCTAACGTTATATTCTTACCAGAGTTGACACAAAATCTATGTCGTCTCCATTTTTCTTCTCATTGTCCCCTTTGATCTATTACTGTTGAATACTAATTGAAGTCGTCAAAAGAATTGAGATCCTTCCCAATTTAATCTTTCTGAAGGAAGCAAGATGGTCAGTTCTATGTCAGAGGCTTTGTCCAAAGTTGGTTTGTTTTCGTTAATTTAGAGGACAAGACGTTAGTCAGGGAATCTCAGTTCGTTGCATTATACATCAATGTGCTTTCGTACAGCACAGTTCAATGATGAGTCTTATGTCATTATCAGCATGTTTTATAAGCTTCTTCTTGGCTTACTAACGACCCTGCGTCTGATCGCAAATAATCGGTTAACAGAAGAACCTTCGGGACAGCAAATCTCTTTTTATTAATGATTGTGTCACATATGACCAAGATCCAAGAACAATGTCAGCCTGGAAATTCAACGCAGAATCACTCTTGCCAACAGGTGCTACTTTGGACTAAAAAGTAAAGTCCTTTCTCGATGAACGAAAACCAAACTCTACAAGTCTGTCATCGTTCCCTTCCTGCTATATGGTGTGGAAGCATGGACGATAACAACATCGGCATTAGGAGTTTTCGAGAGAAAAGTTTTGCGTAAGATGTATGGTCTTCTACGAGTTGGTAGCGGCAAATACCGCAGCCGATGGAATGATGAGCTGTATGAGATATACGGTGACATTGACATAGTTCAGCGAATCAAGAAGCAGCGGCTACGCTGGATAGGTCATTTGGTGCAGATGGATAATAATACTCCAACTTTGAAAGTATTCAGTGCAGAACCCGCCGTTGGAAGCAGAGGAAGAAGAAGACCTCCACTCTGTTGGAAAGACCAAGTAGAGAAGGTCTACGGTGTCTACGCCAGTAAAGTGAGTAAGTAAGTACATGTTTTCCACTTCCTCTAATACGATTGGCATAACATAGCCATCGTAGGCACTGTATCTTAATTCGCAGAATAGGACAATGTCCCCTATAAGTCGTACAACTGATTGTTCATCGTTTACGAAATTCGACGTTCTTCAATAAAACCTTTCGAAAACTTATAGCGCAGATTCATCGGTTGTTGCTAACGTCTACAGGAAGGAAAGTTTTGTTGTGTGCTTGATGGTATTAAAAAATAATCATTCACTATGAGCCGTTTCGCTACGGCCAAACGACTCGTACTCTCATCAAATGGACCGTCTGGAGAAAGCAATCGCCCATAAGCGCTCAGGTTTAGCCAACCTGACAACGCCAGACCACACATGTTGATAGTGACTCGTCAAAAGCTCGGAGAACTTGATTGGGCGGTTCTTAAGCATCCATTTCATAGTCCAGACCTCGCACCAAGTGATTACGATCTGTTTCTGTCTATGGCGAATGGTGCGGTTGGTGAAGAATTGGCCATTGGTTTGACCAAATTTTGCGCCACTAGGGATAAGGGCTTCTATGGGAGAGGCATAATGAAATTAATCAGATATTTTTAACTGTGGTAAATAAAGCCTTCAATTTAATGAATGACTTGTTACTTAACCTAATATTTACTTTCTGTAAATAAAACCGTAAACATTTGCTCTTTCTGTGATAACGATCGTTAAAACACGAGCAATGATCGGCTGAAAAAGTTTTGGTATAGAGATATTAGTGGCCCCAACGCCGCATTACAAAGGAGTACTCTAAATGGATCAAATGATCTACAGATATTTGCAGGGATTGCTGCTTGTTTAATTTTAATATCAGACTGTTTTGTGTAGTCGGTTTAGGTTAAAATTTTCCCTCCAAACTGTGTTCCCCGACACCACTTTTTGTGGCCAAAAGTTAATTTTAAAAGTACTTTCAATAATATAATTCTTGTAGCCATATATGGACATAGTTATTATTAAATTTTATTATATTTAATTTACACGGTGTGTCCCAAAAATAACCGAACTTTATATTTAAATCATACAACATACAGCGCCATCTATTGAAAATTTGCAACATTAAAAAGATACATTCATCCTCTTTCAAACGCAGCTAACTTCATGTAAGTCGGATGACAGATGTAAAAGTGACAGCCATTTCAATAAAACCAAAAGTGTGCTAATGGTTCCAAAAAAAAAAAATGGAACAAAGAGCAAATATAAAATTTTGTGTCAAACATGAAAAAAAATTGAAATTGAAGTTTAAATAATTAAAAAAAAATTATAAATATGAAGTAGCCGTAACCGAGGTACTGAAGAACATTTCTATAAATGACATAAAAATATCTATGCATGCGCTGGTTGATCGTTCCAAACGTTGTGTTGAGTCAAATGGAACCTATTTTGAATAAATAATAACTTTCAAAGATAATATAATGTGTATTTTACTATTTTATATCCAAAAAGTTCGGTTATTTTTGGGACACACCGTGTAAATTACTTATTTGAAAACCTGCCGTTTACTTTTGACGTACCTTTTTTTTTAATTTTGGTTCTTTTTTTTATACAAATGGACTCTTTTAGTATTTAAAAGCGGCCTATGTATTTTTATGAAAAAATAATGTTTAAAAAAAACAATACACCCACTTTAAAAAAAAAAATTGTGAAGGTACATATTCAATTAAGAGCAAAAAAGCTCTATCGAAAAATATTGAATACTTTAGGAGTTCTTAATTTTGGCTATGAAAAGTTTTCACCTGGACCATTGTAAGGTGCATGGAATAGCATAAAATATAATAAATAAATAATATTTATTTTTCTAAATCTAAACCTACGTTTAGTCCAATTTTCGATTTATATATAATATATATTATTTTATATTACATCGGCCGGAATGCCCTTCAATTTCTTCAGAGATTCTTTTGCTGATTCACCTCAATCAGCTTAAAACGGTTCCCCCACTGCAGTCTTTTGAGCCGACTAGCATTCAAGGTTATAGAAATTTAATTTTTCTAATTATGGTCATCCCTCAGCGGGTAATTTTAGTCACTCCGCATGTGTTTCTTACATAAACTAAAGGCTTCTCATACAAATCCAACAGCCGTTCGGAGGCGGCTTACTATTGACTGCAGGTCCCTCGTTTTGTTGGAAAATCCACAAATTGGGGGAGTAGCTCGCCCGAAAATTACTTTAAATCGCTAAAGTTTTGTTTCTTAAAAGGAATATAAATTTAGATGAGTTTCCGCTCATGAAAGGAATCGAATCTTCCGAAGACATTAGTTTTTTTATTTATTTTTGCTACTTTTCTGTTACTATAATTTTTTATATTGAAGCATATGCTTACATCACGCCCTGCTTTATTTTGGTCGCTGCTATACGTATGGTCCCAAAGCTGCGGAACGCACATTTGTTTAAGGAAAAGTCCTGCTGTTGTGTGCACGCTCACACCACGTTTTATATGAACTTATTGTTTCTATTTGCCATACATGCACGCACATCAATATGCTCTTCATATGCGTATACATATATACCAACAAAAAAAAAGTAGAAACAAACAAAAGCATAAAATGTAAAAGTCTCAATTATTCTCCCAGCGGGATTTTTTCCTTTTAATACAAAGTTTTATCATCAACAAGAAGCTCATAAAATATGTTCTCCTCTTCCTGTGAAGCAGTGGCGCTTCATCACCAAGCAATAGCAGTGGCACCAGCACCAGCACCAGCACCAACACCAGCAATAACGCTATCACCTCCTTCACCAACCACACATTCTCCACATTCTCTCGCGTTTTCCTGGCGTTCGCCTCATTTGCCCACAGCGTGACCGGCAGCTATGACTGCGCTGCTGCTTAAGCATCTACCACGTCTACTGGTGAGCTTGCTTTTGATCATTTTTCTTTTCACTTGGTTTTTTTTGTGCGCTTTTGTCGCTCAAACGCTATCTTCGCTTTACGCCATTTTCATTTCAGCAGCAGATTCAACGTCCTCCGGATGTTTCTAGCAGCAGATTTGCTTTTTCGGTTAATTTTATTTTATTTATGTTTTCTATTTTTTCTATTTTTCTCTTTTCCTATTTGGATATTTTTATTTTTCGCATGAAAATATATACTCGTCTTTTTTTATTTTGGCAGTTACCGCACACCCTCGCCTCGTATGCATTCTGATGCTTGCCTTGGTCTTCGCCCCGTCTGCAATGTGCTCATTCGCTTGTTTGTTACTCAACACAGCTCATTCGTTTAAGCCATTTTACAGCAATTTTGCTTATAGCCAATTTAGTGGTTGTGCTCAGTTATGGCCAAAGCCAATGTTGCTGAAGAAATCGCCGGCGGGTGTTGCCTCAGGGACATTTAAGTTTGCTGTTGCTGCGGTTGTTGTTGCTGTTCTTTTAGTTTTTTTTTGGTGTTTTTCGCAAGTAAATAGTAAAGCAGATTCTCTCAATTTACCTGTGTTGATGCAATTTTACTTATTTTTTAAGTAGCTCATGTGTGTGTGTGTGTGTGTGCGTGTGTGTGTGTAGTGTGGGTGTGTCACCATTGTGCTTTTGTCGTTGACATATAAAAAGTGTGGCTAAGATATTGCTCCTTTGCGATAAACTTAAAAGCAAAATATTCTAAAATCAACTGAAAAGTACAAAAACAAAAACATTAACTATTGAATGCGTGAGTAACAGTAAATGAGGAAATTTTGCGGATACAAGCGTGCTGATGCAACAAAGGAATGCCAATTTTAGGTAAACAAGACTCTTTTTATTGCAATCTTAACAAAGTTATTACACTTTCTAAATCGCTATTTGCGTCAAAAGTGGAGAATATTAATACGAACAAAATCTTTTAAAAAGAGCTAAAAAACTTTGTACGAGTTAATATTTAAAAATGATTAGTAAACTTCAGAGAGGAGTTAAAAGTAATTGAAATTTTTACAGCACATGTTAGATAGTCACCTTGTCTGAGGCCTTGTTCCGGTAGGAATGACACGGAAAATATCTGTGATCAAGTGGTGGTGTTCTATTGACAACGTCCTGTAAGTTTTACCTAAACTAAGCGCAGATCGCTTGGTGAGCGTACAGGCGGACTGGAGATAGGTCTTCAGAATATTCCGTTCATTACCACACAAGTTTTTGGAATCGCCTGTAAGTCGCTTTAGCTTCCCAAATTCTCGTACCCACGCTTCTTGATTTTCCTCTTTTTATACCTTTCGTGAACATGAAATAGTATATTATCTCTGTTCCGAAGTATTAAAGTACGCGAGGGAGAAGGGAGAGAGAACAAGCAAAACTTATTCCAATCGAATCAGTACGATGAGCAGAGTTGATTTACTTAGACTTGTTCATCGGTTTGCCTGCCCATTTGAACGAAAAACTAATTTCTCAGATTTTAAGATATTCCAACTAAACTTTTTACGCAGATGAATTTTTATACTATATCGGTATCGGTTGGATCGGATAACTATATATATGTTAATATTAGAGATTTGGATTATAAGTACGTCTAAGAACATTGAAATTTATCGAAATTCCCTATGTCCATGAAAGGTATAAAATCTTCGGCATGGCCAAAAATAGCTTTTCTCTCCTGTTTCTTGTTTTAGGCAGTTTCGTACTTCTTTTCGTACTGTGTATTCTTTCGACGTTTTCGGTTTTATATATCGGCTTTTATTTTATTGACAAGTGCTCTGAGAACATCTGAGTACAAGTCTAGGAAAAAACTGTTGGTATCTCCTGTTGCTTCCATGTGTGTGCTTCCCTGCGAACACGAATTTTTGCTGCAACAAGTTAATCGTCAGAGCAGATGTTAGAACTTCAGAGAATATGTGTACCTAAAAGACTGTCACAACACGAACGGTTTGGTTTCGAGTACCTCGATCCGGCTACAATATAGTAGCCTTATATACCTTTGCTTTGCGCTAGAAGCTGCTATTACAGTATATCCTCAACCTTAGACTATTTGGAGGGGTCCTGTCGTGGTGGTTGAATTTTCTGATTATCGTACCAATTATGCAATCTTTCGTTTGTCTACTAGAACTAATGAGTATGAGTACACCAAAACAGAGTATCTCTCTGTCACCATAAGACCGCTAACATATTTCCGCTACTTTAGTGGGAAAGGAAGGGTTTAATTTTATTGAGCACCAGGACATATGTGCAATAGTTGACTTACCAGGTCTAAAGCCACATTGATAAGGTCCAATCAGGTTGTTGACGGTGGGCTTTAGTCTTTCATTCAATACGCTTGATAGGACTTTGTATGCGATATTAAAAAGGCTTATTCTCCGGTAATTGGCGCAGACTGTGGGATCGCCTTTTTTGTAGATTGGGCAGATCGCACTTAGGTTCCAATCGTCGGGCATACTTTCATCCGACCATATTTTGAAAAGAAACTGATGCAGGTGCATGCATTAGTTCTTCACCGCCGTATTTAAATAGCTCGGCCGGTAATCCATCGGCCCCTGCCACTTTGTTGTTTTTTAAGCGGGCGATTGCTATTCGAACTTCTTCATAGTCGGGTAACGGAACAACTTTTCCATCGTCATCAATTGGAGTTTCGGGTTCACCATCTCCGGAAGTTTCCTCTTCACTGTGATTCAGCAGACTGGAGAAGTGTTCCCTCCATAAATCGAGTATACTCTCGGCATCTTTCACTAGCTCACCTCCCTGGGTCCTACAAGAGTTTGCCCCGGTCTTGAAACCTTCTGTAAGCCGCCGTATCTTTTCGTTGAATTTTTGAGCATTGCTCTTATCGGCCAGCTTCTCAAGCTCCTCGTACACACGCATGTCGGCCTCTTTCTTTTTTCCCCCGCAAATGCGTCTCGCTTCTGTCTTCAGCTCTCGGTATCTATCCCACCCCGCACGTGTTGTGGTCGCTCGCAAGGAGGTAGGCAGTCCGTTTTCCCTCCATTGCGACACGACAGTCTTCATCGTTCCTGCTGTTTTTGCGACCTTTCCGAAATCCAATAGTTTCGTTTGCAGCTGTACATAGGGAGTTTGCAATGCCGCCCACAGTTCCCTTATACCGGGTTGATGATGAGTGCTCTCAGAGAGCAGGTGTGCAAGTCGAGTAGAAAACCGCTCGGCAGTCTGTTGTGATTGCAGCTTTTCGACGTCGAACCTTCTTTGTGTTTGTTGCCGGGCGTTCTTCGATACACAGAGGCGCGTGCCTATCTTCGCTGCGACAAGATAGTGATCCGAGTTAATGTTGGGACCTCGGAACGTACGCATATCTAAAACACTGGATACGTATCTTCCGTCTATCACAATATGGTCGATCTTGTTGAAAGTTTTCCGATCTGGAGACAGCCAAGTAGATTGGTGAATTCTTTCCGACAATTGTACCAATGATACCTTCTTTGCCCACCCTAGCGTAGAAGTCGCCAAGCACAATCTTGACGTCGTGGCGGGAGCAGCGCTCATAAGTGTGTTCGAGGCGCTCGTAAAAGGCATCTTTGGTCATCCTTCTTTTCCGTCGGAGCGTGGGCACAAATTCAGTTCTGCTTCTTTTTCGTTTCGTACAACATTGATTATAAAGATGCGTGAGAGTTATAAATAAATATTCCACAAAGCAAAGGTGAAACCAAGCATTAATCTCACAAATAGGTAAATAAAAGTTGTAAATAAAATGAAGCAATTGCCTACACTTAAACCAGTGGGAGTACAAACGTCCCAAAGCGTCTTGGGCTTGAGCCAACTTGACAACCAGCGAGTAAAACAATTGCAAAGTAGTCGCAAAACAACACTGAACTTCGACCAAAAACGTACACCGAGGAAAGAGGAAAGAGACCAAAAACACAAACAACAAATAAGAGAGACACATCGCAGCGCCGCGCATAAATCACCCATTTAATTTATTATTTATTAAAGTAAAATTTCATAGAAACTCATAAAATGTATATTTTTACTGACTATCCCCTGCCGCCTGTCGTCTGCCGCCTTACAGCTCTCAGTGATTCGACGTTATTCTAATAAATATACAGAAGCAGATGCTCGAAAAGCATTGGTAATGGTTTTTGGCGGAATATAAGAGTAGTTGTTGTTGTGATTGCGCGCTTGATGGACAAAGTTGTTTGCTTATGTTATTTATAAATTGTCAATTTGTTACAGCTCAAGCGTGCCGTGTCTTACCGGAATCCTTTCCGCTCGCTTACATCATGTGTGTCCCAAACGATGCTTTAACCGTTTCCACATATACCCATTTGTATATGCAACAGTTATGGGTGTATTTGTAGGTACTTCCGGTGAAGTGGCATTTTTTTTTACTTTGCTCATTTGCCAAGTTGTGCCTTCAGCTGAGTTTTCGTGTGGGCATTTTTTCTTTAACTTCCCTAGAAGTGCTTGTGCGTCTTTATGTTTCTTGGCAAATTTTCTATGCGTATGTTTTGCCCGCTTTCCCTTTAATGCTCTTTCTCACTATATTATGCTTCTTTTTTGTTTTTTGTTTTTGGTATTTGCTCTTAGACTCTTTTTGCATATTTAATCAATCATTTGGGAGGTAAGCAAACAGAATTTATTATAACTCAAAAGTTTTTTGTTTTCACTTTACAGCCGAGTTATTTACCGAGATTTTATTATTATTATTTTGTTTTTACATAAAATATTCCATAGAGATACATTTTTCTTTAAGTTCTCTTGTGTACTTGAGCGAAGTTTTCTTCTGAGTTTAACAGAAGTCAGTATGGTAAAGAGAGATTTATTTGGGGTTGCTTTGGTCCTTATTCGGACGTCTTCTACCACATATGTTTGTAAATATTTGTTAGTGTAAGTTAGAAATGACGGAAATCCAAAGTTTTATTTGTGAGACTTGATAAGTTATAAAACTCTTACAAAGTGGTTTATGAATCCATAAGTGATTATGGATAAAGATATTAATATAGGAATGCTCAGCTTAACCGCCGGAGGAGGGGGGCCGGGGGAGAAATCCGACTGAGAAATTATTTTTATTCTTCTTCTTCTAACTTTTTCTCCTTTACTGTAGTAAACACCGCGCCATTCACTCCTTCTTTTCGCAGTTTGCCGCCTATTGGAACTAACAAGTGCAGCCAGGTTCTTCTCTACCTTGCCTTCCACTAAAGTGGAGGTCTTCCTTTCCCTCTGCTTACACCAGCGAGTACCATCCGCACCACATGACCTATCTAGTGCACCTTGTTGAAACCTCGTTTAATATCAAACAGCTCGTAGGGGTCCTTCCCGATCCTAATAGGGCTTTTGCGGTGATACCAAGTCAAAAGCTGCTTTAAGATCAACGAAGGTATTGTGTGTGTCGATTCTCTTTGCATGGGTCTTTTCCAAGATTTGGCGCTTGGTGAATATCTGATCAATACGGTTGATAGGACCTTATATGCGATGTTAAGCAGGCTTATCCTTCGATAATTGCCGCAGCATGTGGTTTCTCCATTTTTATGAATTGGGCAGAGCACACTTAGGTTCCAGTCGTCGGTCATGCTTTCGTCCGACTATATTCTGTAAAGTAGCTGATTTATGCACCTTCAGCCGTTTTTTGTTCTTTAAGCGGGCAACGAACGTCTTCATAGTGGCACATCTTTTCTATTGTCATAGGTTGGGATTTCGGGTTCCCCATCTCCGGGCGTTTCATTTTCACTGCCATTCAGCAGGTTGGAGAAGTGTTCTCTCCATAAATTCAGCGTACTCTGGGCATCCGTTACTAGATCACCTCTTTGTGTCCTACAAGAGTCTGTTCCGGGTTTTACATAGAATTTTCAAGAATTATCCTTGTCGGTCTCTTTCTTTTTTTGTCTGCAGTCCTCGGTATCTATCCCATCCCGTACGTGTCGAGGTCGACCTTGCGGGGTAAGCAGCATTGTACCAGCTGTTTTACGACCTTTCCGAAATCCAATAGCTTCGTAACAATTCCCTTATATCGAGGTGCTTGAGTTTGTTGATGGGCGTTCTTTGATACACAGAGGCGAATGCGTATCTTCGCTGCAATAAGATGGTGGTCCGAGCCGATATTGGGTCCTCGGAGTGCTCACACGTCAAGAACACTGGAGACATGTTTTCCGTATATCGCAACATGATCGATCTGGTTTTGTGTTTTTCGATCAAGAAACAGCCAATTAGCTTGGTGAATTTTCTTGTGCTGGAATCTAGTGCAGTCGATCACCCTCAACTCATTAGAGGATGTTTCGTTGTGAGGACTGAATTATTCGACAGTTGTACCAAAGTAGGTGGGCAATAAAACCTTGGCATTAAAATCGCCGAGCACGATTTTCACTTCGTGGCGAGGGCAGCGCTCATGAGTATACTCCAAAACCTTATAAAAGGAATCTTTGGCCAAATGGCCCTTATCTTCCGTCGTGGCGTGTGCGCTTTGATGCGGATTGTAGCGTGACGTTCATTCACCGGGGTGAATGCCAATACTCGCCGAGAGAGTCTCTCTCCCACCACCATTCCGACACCAATTTTGCGCCTCTTTATATGGCCGCTGAAGTAAATGTCACAATAACCTATTCGCTCCCGTCCTTGTCCCATCCATTGCACTTCTTGGATGGCAATTGCGATGCCCGCTCGCACCCGCACTTCTTGTGAACAGACGCCGCACTTAGACTTCAGAGACCGAATAAGTCGGAGTGGCTCCACTAAAGCTTCCTCTGTTTTAGACGTAAGTCAAGGCTTCACACGGGTTGGTTAGCGTATCTTACATAAGGGTTGCTTACGTTTCCAGGGCACGCTGAAGGGAACAAATAGGTATTCACGAACAGGAAACCATATTTTTAAGAAATCACAAATCTTTGTACAGATGTTCGGCTTTCAACAGAAACGACACATCTTTCACGGTGCCTCCAGATCAAACCTTAATGTGGACACCTGGTTGAACGAAATTGAACCAGTTTATTATATCGAACGAAATGTCCACAAAATTATGGTTAGGTTATGTGGGGGAGAACGTGAGTCTATACTATAGCTTAGGTGTGGCCACTTGCGGTTAGGTCTTAAACCTCCCCAATCGGCTCAATCGGTCTGAATATTTAAAGCCATCAGCTTGGAAACAGTTTTTCTTGATTATTATTCCTAAACTGTCACAAGCTTCCATTAAATATATTCGTAGATATTCGTCTCACTATCGATCTTATAAAGTACAAAGAAGTAAAGTAAAAAGCCTTGGCCCTATTTTGGTTCGATTATAATTTAAAATCTTCACATACATACCCTATTTTCAGCTCTTCTTCTTCCCGGAATATCTCCTTCCCGTTGATATAAGTTGTCACCATACAAGCAAAATAAAGCCAATAGCTGTTGAAGTTAAGTAGATACTATCCAAGTAGCCCCTCGCAAATGCATTCAATTAAAGCAAAACAATATGCATTACAACAACAATAAAGACAACATTTTACAATAACAAATTTTTTCATGCGCTTTCTTTGATCTAAGTGTTGGTTACAGGGAAAATCTATAGCTTTTGAAAGCCGAGATCGATGAAGCACTTAACCTAAGCAACGCCATATAGAGCAAAAACAACTCTAAGTAGCACAGCAGCAAAGACTATGCCAGCAACAACAGCAACACCGCATTTTTTAGTCTCAAATAGTTTAGCGTTTCAAGCGTTACTGCTTTTTAACTTTGTTAGCGTTCGGCATTGACCAATTTAAACGAAGCATTTTTTTCTCGTGTTTTTCTGGTATCCTACCTGCAGTAGGGAGGTAGTAAAGTGAGGAAGATATACGTATAATAAAAAATGAGACTATGTATTGTTGCTACTTTGGCTTTTGTCACTTTTATATGTATATATCTACAGTTGCATGGCTGCCTCAACTTTGCACTGGGTGAGATTTTATTATAAAAGCGTAAACTTTGCTTGGCCTTTAGTTCGTGTCTAATTTGCATTTATGAGTTTTATTAAAAGGCGTTACAAGTTTTATTTATAATCGAGAGCTCACTTCCGCCCACACTGCTCTCTACGCAAACTTGCACACCTGTGTGTGTATCTGTGTGCCGTCAGTGTTGCCATATTGTAGTATTTTGTGCTTAAAGTGGCGCTAATGCCGCCTTTTGTTGGAAACTTTTGGAGTAAACTTTTTCATACCAACAAAAATCTTTCATGAAAAATGCATACATACGTATGTAAGTGTTAAAATTCATCTACCAGATACACTCGTATGCGTGTATGCAAGTATTAGGACGTACTAACACCAAAACTTAAATTTTTATTTAAAATTTTTATTAATTTCTTTGGTTTTGATTCAACTTTCCACTTTATTTTCAATTTGAATTTAAATTCATTCATTTCATTTTCATTTCATTTTCATTTCATTTTCATTTCATTTTCATTTCATTTTCATTTCATTTTCATTTCATTTTCATTTCATTTTCATTTCATTTTCATCTCATTTTCATTTCATTTTCATTTCATTTTCATTTCATTTTCATTTCATTTTCATTTCATTTTCATTTCATTTTCATTTCATTTTCATTTCATTTTCATTTCATTTTCATTTCATTTTCATTTCATTTTCATTTCATTTTCATTTCATTTTCATTTCATTTTCATTTCATTTTCATTTTCATTTCATTTTCATTTTCATTTCATTTTCATTTCATTTTCATTTCATTTTCATTTCAATTTCATTCCAGTTTCATTTCATTTTCATTTCATTTTCATTTCATTTTCATTTCATTTTCATTTCATTTTCATTTCATTTTCATTTCATTTTCATTTCATTTTCATTTCATTTTCATTTCATTTCCATTTTATTTTCATTTCATTTTCATTTCATTTTCATTTCATTTTCATTTCATTTTCATTTTCATTTTCATTTCATTTTCATTTCATTTTCATTTCATTTTCATTTCATTTTCATTTCATTTTCATTTTCATTTCATTTTCATTTCATTTTCATTTCATTTTCATTTCATTTTCATTTCATTTTCATTTCATTTTCATTTCATTTTCATTTCATTTTCATTTCATTTTCATTTCATTTTCATTTCATTTTCATTTCATTTTCATTTCATTTTCATTTCATTTTCATTTCATTTTCATTTCATTTTCATTTCATTTTCATTTCATTTTCATTTCATTTTCATTTCATTTTCATTTCATTTTCATTTCATTTTCATTTCATTTTCATTTCATTTTCATTTCATTTTCATTTCATTTTCATTTCATTTTCATTTTCATTTCATTTTCATTTCATTTTCATTTCATTTTCATTTCATTTTCATTTCATTTTCATTTCATTTTCATTTCATTTTCATTTCATTTTCATTTCATTTTTATTTCATTTTCATTTCATTTTTATTTCATTTTCGTTTCATTTTCATTTCATTTTCATTTCATTTTCATTCCATTTTCATTTCATTTTCAATTAATTTATTATTTTAACTATGAATTAAATGGAATTTATTTTGTCAAATACAGTATGCCCTAGTAAGAGCAAATATACGTATATACACGTACATATCTTTAAGTGTATGTGTAAATGTATTGTAATGCTTGCATCTTTCACACCAACCAAGTTGGTAAAATATTTTATTGCTTTGCTTTAGAAAAGTGAGCAAAAGGCACACACACCACCCACATACACACACCAAACGAAAACATCCGTTCAACCACACATTTGCTTTGCAAAACTTTACTAGGTGTTGGTAAAAAAGAAACCTCTATAGCCTTGCATGCTATATTGGTGTTGGTGCGACATATGCAGCTTTCAACCTGTTACTATTACAAGGTTCCACTGCCAGCTTACCACACTCCACTCACTGAAAAACCAGCCCACTTTCCCGTCTGGATGCCTCTCTGCTAGTTTCTTTGTTCAGTGTCCCTTCGTTCATTCATGCAGGTTCGCTTGTTGTGGCCGTGTTCTGGTTTCGCTTTTGCAACTAGTAGAGTTATTGGCATTTAACAACACATCGGAAGGAAACAATATGACAACAAAACCTAAAACGAAATACAAAAGTACACGTACAATATAACACTTGGGTACTCGCCTGGCTGGTTGGTAGAGTTTTTTATGTTTTGGTCCTCACTGCCTGCTTTTATTCTTTACTTAGGCAGTCAATGGCGCCTGCAGCTTAGGAAGTGATAAACATGCTGTTTCTTTTTCTTCCTTCCTGTTCATCGCTTTTGTGTCGTCACAGTTCTCTCTCATTTTTTATTGTCCTCAATTCACATCACAATTCCATACTGACTTTAGCTTGGCTAAATTCAAAAAGTTTTAACCCTTTTTAGGCACTTCATCATTACGAAAGCTCCTTTGTCATACCATTTTAATTTTTTTCTCTTTATCAGTTTTTATTATTGATGTTTTATTGTTGTATTGGAGAGTTTTGTTGAAACGTTATTTGTTTTGTAGATATTTGTAGAGATAGTTTATTTTAAAGGGGTTTTGTTACTTATTCGAACTAGAATCTCCCGTATGTATATTTTTCTCATATACTACCAATCGAGGTATTTCTCTGCACAACCTCATTAAAAATTATATTAAGCCTTTGGCTTCACCGCAGCTTTCTTTGATTTAACAAGCTTTGCGGAATAATTTTAGATTGAAATTTTTGGAAAATCAGTTAGTCTGCTCGACTTACCAGAAAGTTGGATGAAGATCCATAATTTTCTCGAATATATGTGTTCAGCGAGGAAGCTCATTTCTGGTTGAATGCAAGAACCATCAATAAATCAATAATAAATTATAATTCAATGCAAAACTGAGACTTGTTGATATATGATTTTAACAAACACGATCCCATATACCACACATCATGCGAAATAATGGCTTAATTAAGAGTCGACCATCCGACAACAATTAACGATTTTTTTTCTATTTTAATAAAATTCGAAATCTCTTAAAAATTATGCGTTAATTTATATTATTATTATCAGGCATTATGCCAACGGATTATTGTTCTGCTCTTATATATATTTTATAATTCTTACTAATAAGTTCTAGTTTATTAAGCTGATCAGCCAAGTTTTTATGACATGACCATTAAAGGAGCAAAAATATGAATATTCTGCACTACAGAGAAAATTTTGGATTTAAGCAAGCATAATTTTCTTGTGGATTAATCCCTTGAATTGTAATCTAAGGCGCACTAAGACCGTAAATCGTTTTTTCTTAGTTTTAAAAATAAAAATTCTTAACTTAATAATGAAACGTGTGCCATGTCGTATGAGCAACATTTAGTTAACAGGAGAAAAATGCAAAAAAGTTGACTACAGAGGAGTGTCCTGTTACAACTACCACTGCTGTGTACTTCCTCTTTAGTTGAGCGCATAAGATACATTTTAGTTTTTATTTTATGTATGCTTTGACAAATTTTTTTTTAGATAAAAATTCATCGAATTATTAGCAATCGCTTATTTTTTATTATCTTTACAAAGGATTTTGCCCTATTCAGTTCTTGATTTTCTGAAAGCTGCTTCCACAAATTTACTGATTGTGACTAATTGGTATTTTTAAAAGTATATTGGAATGCATTTTGGGTTTTCCTGCCAATTGCGGTGAATTTGAGAAAAAATAAACGAAAATGGCTCGCAAGTTTCTCTTCGGACTTAACTTCCTGCCAACACATTATCAAAGTTTTTTCTACGATTTTGCTACACTTTAGGCAAAATAACTTTCCTGCCATAGAGTATGTTCACACATACGTACAAAAACACATTTTTTGTGTCTCGATGTAGCTGAGCTTTCGCCCGGCACTCAGGCTTATGGGTTGTGCATTGTGTGCTTTTGTGCTTTGGACATTTTACACGTCTCGTGTTAAAAATCTTTGATGGGATTTGTATCTTCAGATAAAAAAGCGCTAAAAGATTAAATTGTGTATTGGGGTTAAGTGATGTTTTACCATGGGCAACGGTCTATATACCATACACTTAGTAGTATGCTAACAGAAATTGGGTGTGATGATGGAGCTCATTTATGGACGGCTATGCTCAATCGACATAGGTATAAATAATAGATTTATATGTATTTATATGTTAAGCACTGCTATTCTATCAATTTGCTTGTGTAATGGTTCGGGCGAAATATAAAAACTAAAATCTTCATGGTGTTCAGTTAAAATACTATAAAAAAAAATACTAAAAAACAAAATAAAATAAAATAAAATAAAATGTAATAAAATAAAATAAAATAAAATAAAATAAAATAAAATAAAATAAAATAAAATAAAATAAAATAAAATAAAATAAAATAAAATAAAATAAAATAAAATAAAATAAAATAAAATAAAATAAAATAAAATAAAATAAAATAAAACAAAAAAAAAATAAATAAAATAAAATAAAACAAAAAAAAAAATAAAATAAAATAAAATAAAATAAAATAAAATAAAATAAAATAAAATAAAATAAAATAAAATAAAATAAAATAAAATAAAATAAAATAAAATAAAATAAAATAAAATAAAATAAAATAAAATAAAATAAAATAAAATAAAATAAAATAAAATAAAATAAAATAAAATAAAATAAAATAAAATAAAATAAAATAAAATAAAATAAAATAAAATAAAATAAAATAAAATAAAATAAAATAAAATAAAATAAAATAAAATAAAATAAAATAAAATAAAATAAAATAAAATAAAATAAAACAAAAAAAAAAAAAAATAAAATAAAATAAAATAAAATAAAATAAAATAAAATAAAATAAAATAAAATAAAATAAAATAAAATAAAGTAAAATAAAATAATATAAAATGAAAAAAAAAAACATCGAAGTAAAGTCAGTTTGGCAAAAGTGAAGCGCTAGCTTGTTATGGAGGGCTTATTTGCCCCAAATCAAAAGTGCAACAGAAAATCCTTTAAACGGATAAGTCTGTTTTTTATTTTAAAATAATACATGCATACCTTTAGCATGTGGTGTTCATTTATAAATATTTGTCGCTCATTTTGTGCGACTTCCTTAAATGAAAGCGGTCCAATGGAACTGACATATACATACGCACATGCATGTGCGATTAACCATTCGATAGATATTTAAAAAAAAAATTGTTTTAAAAAATTATTTAAAATATTTTTAACTGAAACAACTCATTCACATTGCACATTTAAGTTTCCTTACTTGCCTTTCTTTAATTTTCGTGATTGTCGCACAGTCAGCTTCAGCAAAGATTTCGTTAAATAAAGGTAATCGCTTAACTTATATTTATTATATGTATGGTAATGCTTATAACACACAGAGTTTCATGACCTACAATGTGTGTATTAGAAATACATAAGGGACTATGTTATCCACCCTAAAACGTGTTGACTTTCAATAAAGTGCCAACCTACATAACGTGTTTATATTTCGATGATCCATGTTAAGCAAACACATTAGGCCCTTGAGACCCAAACTAGTTGACTCAAGTACAAATACTTTACTTATACACACTTGCAAATCTGTAATATGCTTTTATATGCACAAATATATGTATATGGTACACGTATGTGCATACACTATCACTTCAACATGACTTTTAGTTCTCTCTTGCCTCAATAAATAAATTGTCACCTTACAACAACAATATGATCACTGTTGATTTTATGCTTGTCAACAGTGTTGTCAATATGCTATTTACCTTACTGCCATTACAATCAACATTTACTATTTGTTGTTGTTGTTTGGCGCTTTGCGCTTTGTTGTAAGCGATGTTTGCCCATATTAGTTGCATGCTTACTACAGATGCCACTAAGAGACCAATGGACGCGACTGCGACTGGCGACATGGTCTATTTGTGTTAATGCTGCTAATGAATAGTAAATAACACGACTTGTAGAGACCGTTAAGTACATGATTGCATATACCTATGCACAAGAAGCTTGGTTGCAGGTGAACGTAAACTAGTTCTCACATGAGCTTATATGTTAATGTTTAGTACGCATGTAGTTGTAAAAGGGAATTATCGCACTGCGGCGTGTTTAGAGCTATGACTGATCGAAAAGTCTAAAAACCTCATGGTGTTGTAAATTGTATAAATCTCTAATAGAACCACTTTCGCTTTCACTTACAAGTAGAATGAATTTTATTTAATTTTAGTTGATTTTACTTTAATATATATTATTTTTCTTTATTTTATTTTATTTTATTTTATTTTATTTTAATTTATTTTATTTTATTTTATTTTATTTTATTTTATTTTATTTTATTTTATTTTGTTTTATTTTATTTTATTTTATTTTATTTTATTTTATTTTATTTTTTTATTTTATTTTATTTTATTTTATTTTATTTTATTTTTTTATTTTATTTTATTTTATTTTATTTTATTTTATTTTATTTTATTTTATTTTATTTTATTTTATTTTATTTTATTTTATTTTATTTTATTTTATTTTATTTTATTTTCTTTTATTTTATTTTATTTTATTTTATTTTAATTTAATTTAATTTAATTTATTTTATTTTATTTTATTTTATTTTATTTTATTTTATTTTATTTTATTTTATTTTATTTTATTTTATTTTATTTTACTTTATTTTATTTTATTTTATTTTATGTTTTTTTATTTTACTTTAATTTATTGAATTTTATTTCATTTTATTTAAAATTTGTTTAATTAAATTTATTCTGTTTTATTTTATTTTATTTTGTTTTATTTTACTTTATTTTCTTTTATTTTCTTTTATTTTATTTTATCTTAAATTATTTAATTTAATTATATTTTTGTTTTGTTTATTTTTAATAAATTTCATTTAATGTTATTTTATTTTGATTAGTTTTATTTATTTTTTTTTAAATTGAGTTTATTTAATTTTATTTTATTTCGCTTAATGTAAATTTATTGTATTTATATTATTGCATTTTTTGTTTCATTTTATTTAATTTTTTTTATATTTAAATTAATTTAATATATTCTATTTTATTTTGTTGTATTAGACTTTATATTATTATGTTATATTTTATTTTTTTAGCTTAGTTTATTTTATTTGGTTTTGCTTTGTTTTACTTAATTTTACTTTATTATGATTTGTTTTATTGAAATTTATTTTTTTTCATTAAAGTTATCTAATTTTTTTATTTTATTTCGTTTAATTTAATTTAATTTTATTTAATCATATTTTTTTGTGTATAATTAAATTAAATTTTATTATTTTTTTTTAAATATGTTTTATTTTTGGATTTTTTTATTAATTTCATTTTATATTAATCCTATAAATTTTATTTTATTATATAGTATTAATCTTTTTATTTATTTTGTTTTTTACATTTTTTTTTATTTTTTATTTTTTTTTATTTCACTTCATTTAATTTTTTTTTATTTTTTTGGTTTTATTCTATTTTATTATATTTTATTTTATTTAGTTTTGTTTTTCTTTATTTAATTTGATTTAATTTTATTAAAATTTTAAAATTTATTTTATTTTATTTTTGTTTAATTTTATATTAATTTAGCTCATTCTATTTTACTTCATTTAATTGTTCTCGGTTTTATTTTAATTTATTTTATTATACATTTATATTTCGCATTAGTTGTTTTTTTAATTTGTTTGTATATGTTTTCAATTAAATTTATTTCACTTTTATTAATTTCATTTCTTATTTATTTTAATGTGGTTATTATATAAATAGATATAATTTTTTCTGCTATATTACTATACATACCAATTCGTTATTTTTCTTATTTATCTAGTTTCTATTGTAGTTTGTATACAAATTGCAATTTTTGCTAATTCAATTTCACATAATTTAAATGTCGTTGCTTAGCAACCACAAGTTCTTTCTTTACCTTACCATATTCTACTCGCCCATCTTCATCTTTCCACTTTCATTTTCATTTCCATACCTACGCACATGAATTTCAAATTTTCATTAAATGATTTTACGTAATTTAGTGAATAAACAAATCAACATTTTGTAAATAATATTAGTACATATGTACATATGTATATCAATGCTTTCAGAATTACATATCACGCGTGGTAGGTATTTATGGACTTAATGATATTCATATATGCTTACAGGTGTGCGTGTGTGTGCATTTAGATCTTGCAATTAATTTCGTTCCTCCTTTAATCGCAAATTGAATTTTGTTCATTGCCTGTAATTCATTAAATTTGCATATTATTTTATTATATTAAATTATTTTTTTCTTTTTATAATAACGTATGCTAAAGTTGTAAATACCGATGAAAGTAGAGTAAATTCGGGTAATGTGGTACAACAGTTGTTCTCGGAAACTGTAAATGTGAAAATAACGGGACATGTCAATTGTAGACCTTTTGCCTTTTATTTCAAATATTTGTAATATTTGTATGATCTGAAACCTCAATATTAATTAATGTTACTTTGAATTTCGGGATTTTACAAAGGAAAATAAAATGAGTATTCCACATTGCCCGCACTTACTCTATATTTTTGTTTATTTATTTTAAAATATCCTGTAATTTAAAGTGGGTTACTAAAAATAAAGTCAATGCAATCGATACAAATGAATTCAAATTTAATTAATTTATTTTATCGCATTCACTTAATCTCATTAAATAATCGAGTCCTGAAATCTAATGAAAATCAGTAATCAGTTTTATGTATACTCACACAATGTACACACATACACATATGTAAGCACTCCTCTAGCCAATTATTTGACACGTGGTAATGATTAATTGTATTAACAATGCGTAGTGAAATTATAATTTTAACACGTAATTATTTGCACATGACTTGGCCTTAATTTGTATTTTATGCAAATTTTCCATTTCAAAATTCAATGTTAATTCCTTTATTTGAATATTAATTTGGCTTATTTGCTTATTTGTTTATATTATATTAATGGTGTTTTATTAAAAGCTAACAGTCCTGGTCACACGTTGTCGTGACTTTCTGTGATATTTTGTCAATATTTTTACTCAAATTGTTCTTGCAAAGAACTGATAAAAGAAAACCCAAAATTAACATCATCTAAGTCAAAATATTAACTTCTTTATTAGATCATTGATCTACTTATATGTATGTAATTTTTGTCTACCTGTCTGTGATCCTCTTGCGTAAAAAAAGTATTATTAATACTTCGAGCAAATCAAACTTAGTTCCAGGTTCCAGGTCCCTGGTTCATTTTTAGGAATTAAGGTGCTCCATTTAAGTATATCCAAAAATTAAACTAAGCCGAACCATGAATAAGTATAATTTTTCAAATAGATCAATCCATTTCCAATAGAAAAGAAATTTCAAGTAAAACGAACTACAAATACGACTTTTTCTTATAAGCCGCTTATGGGGGATGGGTCCATGTGAGGAAAGCTTTTGACGTATCCCCTGGATAGCCAACAAACATCTGTTTGGAGGCGAGCTAAAGTGAGACGACGAATCCCATGCGGTTGTGCGTAGGGCTTAGTACCCACCGCATAAAAGAAAAAACCCAAGCTAAATCAGCCTGGGATGAGAGACCCCTCTCTCTTGATGACGACCTTCGCAAATATTTTAAGGATTATGACTTTAGAGCATGCACCTGGAATGCCCGGTCACTTAATTGGAAGGTGCCGTTGCCTAGCTGGTTGATGTCCCAAATTAAAGGCTGCAATTACTGCCGTCCAATAAATGCGATGGACGGGAAAAGGACAGAAGAAGGTGGGTCCTTGTGAAATTTATTACAACGGCAATATAACGGAGCGCAAAATGTGGTGATGGATTCGTCACAGTCACAACAGACTACCGAGCGGTTTTCTACTCGATTTGCACACCTTCTCTCTAAGAGCACTACCTCGATACCTTGCGTTCGACCACAACGCGTGCGGGGTGCGATAGATACCGAGAACGGAAGAGGGAAGCAAGACGCGTCTGCAGACAAAAAAAGAAAGAGGCCGAAATGTGCGAGTACGAGGAGTTTGACAAATAACGCTCGAAAATTCTACGAAAAAATACGGTGACTTACGGAATGTTTTAAGACCGGAGCAAACTTTTGTAGGACCCAGAGGGGTAATCTAGTAGTACTGAATTTATGGAAGGAACATTTCTCCAGCCTGCTGAATGGCAGTGAAAATGATACACCCGGAAATGGTGAATCCGAAACTCCAATTAATGACGATGGAAAAGTCGCATGGTCGGATGAAAGCATGCCCGACGATTAGAACCTAAGTGAGTTTTGCCTAATCAACAGAGAGGGCGATCCCACATTCTCCGCCAACTACCGTAGCATAAGATTTCTTAACATTAAAGTCGATAGTGTGGGACCTGGTAAGTGAACCATTGACCAGATATTCACCATGGAATCTGTAAAAGAACCGTGTAAAGAGGATTGACACACATCACCTCTTCGTCGATTTTAAGGCAGCCTTCGATAGAACGAATAGGAGCTGCCTGTATGCCGGTATCCCCGCAAAACTTATACGGCTATGTAATCTGACATTACCCTAAAAGCTCTGCAAGGATCGGGAAGAGTTCACGTGTATGCCTCAAGAACCGTGTCGTAAGTTCTGCTTTTTTCAGACTCAGTCTCGTCAAACAAACAGTCATTTCATTCGCGATTCGACTTTCATCTTATTGTAGACAGTGAAGAAGGGCTACTTTGGACTGAGTAGACAATTGAAAAGTAAAGTTATCTCTTAGCGAACAAAAACCAAACTCTACAAGTCACTTATCGTTCTCGTGCTGCTATATAATACGGAGCTGGTAACATCGAATACCACAAATGAAGGAATGAATACATAGTACCATGAATCAAGAGGCAGCGCTTACGCCGGCAAGATCATTGTAGTCCGGATGAATAATAATATTCCAGCTTTGAAAGCTTTCGAGGCAGTACGGGCTGGTGGAAGCAGGATGAGGATGAACTCCACATCGTAGGAAAGACCATGTAAAGAAGAACCTGGCTGTGCTTGGTATTTTCAATTGGCGCCAAACAACGAAAAGAAGGAATGAAAGGCGCTCTTCTGTGTACTCGCCTATAAGTGTATAAGCGTTGTCTATGACAGTAAGGAAGAAGAAATATCAACAGCAGTGAATATTAATAACCGTTTACTAGCACCCTTTGAAATATTAGACTAGATTGTGAGGTTATTGATGGACCTAACGCTGGCGAAAAACAAACAAATTTTTTAGCAGAAAAATTTCGTTTTCTTAATTTCAACTCATGTGTTATGAGCCGGAAAATTTAAAGAAGTCCATCAGTGTCTTAAAAGCGGCCACTTGCGGTCCGGGTTTCCCTCCTCAACGAGCTAACCAACCAATTAGGCATAAGTTAAGTAATATCTCTTTGTGCATTAATCCATCGCTACACTGCTTTCCTGTTGGCATCAAATTTTTATTGTGTTTAATTATTTATGCCCTTAATGAGGCATTGAAACTGATTGTTCTTCGTAAAGCTATAACTGAGACTTAGAGCCCACAAATCGCGCTAATTGGTTATAAATAATTTACAAGCTCTACCGCAATACAATGCAAATGAAATGTTTCCCAGTGCTTTTCCACAGCCAACTCTTTTTGCCAAAATCGCTTTTAATCCGACTTTATTTCTTTTGGGGGAAAAAAACAAGAGCAACCAACACATCTCCATTTTGCCAACGAAGGACAAAAATGAGCTAAAAGAAGTTGCACAAATCGGCGTCAAGCTATTAGAAGAATTCCTAAACCGCAAAAATAAATTTCTTAACATATGCTATAATGCGATTACGACTAATTAGCAACACTTTGCACTTTTATTGCAACATACTTCTTTCGCCCACCGCCTCACGCCAAATTTCTGCAGGTGTTCACTTGAAGGTGGTAAAGTATGGTATGTAAGCTAGCAGTCGGTATGTGCGTGCGCACTATGAGGGATTGTGGCGACTTGCGGTTGTAGAAGAAGCTCAAAGCTCAACGCTGCTGCTGCTGTTGCTGTTGCTGCTGGAATTACGAACTCAACAAAAGTGAACTTGAGCAGCAACACTTTAGAGCTTAACAAACACAAGCGAACCTGCAGCAAGCTATTACATTACAGTTATATTGGGAGTAAAGTAAGAGTGGAGGTCTAAGACGATAGGAGCACAAACAGCACTAATGTTGAGAGATAAGCAAATAGACGCAGGACCTGCCAGTAAGGCAAGCTAAATGAGC
Organism: Ceratitis rosa; assembly: GCA_037013455.1. Lineage (NCBI taxonomy): Eukaryota > Metazoa > Arthropoda > Insecta > Diptera > Tephritidae > Ceratitis > Ceratitis rosa. The sequence continues at coordinate 26,230,944 of JAWMAG010000006.1, forward strand.
TCTCAGCAATGAATGGAGGTGGAAGAGAGAATGCAGGGATTGGAATAAAAAGTGCAATGGAAGAGCAATAAAATAAGAAATATAACTGTTTATGTACAGCAACAAGAGCACTTACATATTATATACACACTGCTGCCTGGTTGACTGGCAGCAGCACAACATTGAAAATTCACATCACACAAAAGTGGATTTCGCAGCTAATTAAAAAACACAAATCATTTAAAATTTTTGTGCGGCAGCTCAGAAGAACGGTTGTAAGATGTTAGCAAGAGCGCGCAATGAGCAAATCAAGTAAATGTAGAGCAAGTGTAATGTGCCTGATTGTAAATAGGATTAAGCTGCCAGGACGACGGCACCGACTGCGGAACAGCAAATAGCGAATTAAAGTAGATGAAGTAAAAAAGAAAGTAAGGTAAACTTGGCGTTAGTAAGAGATTATAGAAACAGCAGAAGTTGACTGTAGGACCCGACGAGCTCGAGAGGAAACAAATAATGCAGGAAATAGGACTTGTAATTAGCACAGGAATGTCGGTGAGAAATGTAAATAATAAAATAAAATGAAACAAAAGCTAAAAACGTAAAAGAAAACAAATAAGGGAGTGCCAAGTCGGTCGGCGTCGCACTTGATATATTTTATACGGAAAGTATATTAGGTTTATTCGACTATGGAACGGCAGAAAATTATAGAGAAAGATGGAGACATATATACTCATATATGTATATTTTAATATATACATATATATATTTTTCTTTTTTATTTAAATTAAAAAAAAAAGATAACTATCTATAACTTTTTACACATACACTGCAAAATACCGTTAAAACAACCGTTAAGTAAACAAATTTAATACACGTTGGCGCAACGTACAAAAACTTGTATGAAAGTCACTGGTATTTACGCTATGGTTGAGTGGCAGTCTTAGCCGGATATTTGGTAACACTAGCAAATGAATTGCACAAGTATGCATTTCTCTATGTGCACCTGTATATATTACTGCGTGCTTAAATATATATATTTTTTACAAGCATGTATGTGTGTGTGTGTGTGTGCATGCTTGTTGCACATTTCATTACATTCTCTTTTAAAAGGAATTTTTTCATATTTTTGTTTTAGTTGAACGTAAAGTGGCAAGCACCAAGAGAGCAACGATCAAATAAAATCCATGTCTTTTTCATGCTTATGTTTTGTTTCTTCTCGTTTTACTACTTATTTTTGTTGATGTTGTTGTACAGTTATACTGTGCTGTTTCAATTGAAATGATTTAATTTATTTAAGCGATGGAGCTGAGGTAAGTGATTTTATTTTATTGTAATATTCAACTTAATACATAAACAGTTAAAATTTTAAATTTTCGATTGCAAAGGTTTATGTCAGTTATGAAAGTTCTCTTGCACGGTTGGAAGTGACTAAACGTATAGTAAGTAGCGGCAAGTGGGAACGATTTAAAAGAAAAACGCACAACTGCTCCTAACTCGATAAGAATAAATAAAGAAATTAGGTATATGTATTCTCAATAAACAAAAATCATTGCCAAAAAAAGCTTTTTATTAAATCAATTGTAAGAAACGCTGCTTTGGCTGTAAGCAGCCCCAAAATAAAATAAAATAACATAAAACAATATAAAATAAAATAAAATAAAATAAAATAAAATAAAATAAAATAAAATAAAATAAAATAAAATAAAATAAAATAAAATAAAATAAAATAAAATAAAATAAAATAAAATAAAATAAAATAAAATAAAATAAAATAAAATAAAATAAAATAAAATAAAATAAAATAAAATAAAATAAAATAAAATAAAATAAAATAAAATAAAATAAAATAAAATAAAATAAAATAAAATAAAATAAAATAAAATAAAATAAAATAAAATAAAATAAAATAAAATATAAAATAAAAATAAATTTAATAAAATGTCACTAAAACCAATTAAAATAAATTTAAATATTTAAACACATCAAAGACAGTAAGGCTTACAAGCATAACAATTAATCGCCATATTTGAATGCCTCTGTATTTATTCCTTATATCCTATTTGCGACTTTCCTTTTTTGCTGCGATTCTTCGTTCGTTCGCTTAACGCTTCAATACACGTACAACTGTAGGAAATATTTTATTAGCTTCAGCATGTCGTAAACATAAAGTGCTTTGATGCATTCTCCTGCACAAACACAGCTACGTATGTATACTTACATCGTTGTGCACGCTTGAGCACTTGAAGTGCATATACGTGTATGTGTACGTAGTGGAAACAATCGTATAGAGTTAATTACGACCGGTCGAAGCAATTGAATTGGAAAGCACACCCTACGTGAAGGGGCAGAGTACCAGCGCCCAATCGCACTGGCCTTCAATGAGCTAGCGCACGCCTTTAACTTACACACGCTCCCCTACTTTTGTGGTATAATTGTTAACAACTGTACTTCGGTTTCATTTAAGTGTTCTCGCTTGAGTGTATACGAGTGAACGAGTATGTATACCTCAAAAGCCACTGCATTGTAGACTTGAGCGTCAACTTGGCGTAACCAAAGTCGCAAAGTTGTAATTGCGCTATCTGGTATATGGATGTAACATCTGAAAGTCTGCATGTGCAAGTGTATGCGTGTGTGCGTGTAACTCTGTTGGCAAGTGAGTTGATATCGGCTTTTGTGCGGGTCGTCCACGACAATTACCAGTCGTCAGGTGAGATAGCGACACAACTGCTCTATTGTTGTTATTGTGGAAATGATGAAGTTATCGTTGCTGTTGTTGTTGGTTTATTGCTTGACCAGTCAACTAAAACCGTAAACTTCTGAGTCACACAGTTAAATGAAAATGTGCAATGACAATGGCCGGCGTTGACGTTTCCATTCAGTACCGAAAACCACTTAAAATGAAAACATTTCAATTGTAGAGAGGAAGAGAGCCCTACAGTCAAAGATTTTACTTCTTTCTGCACATAGGTATTGTAGCTGTGCATCGATTGTCGTATCGTTAGCGTGATTGCTTTTGCAAGTTCCTTTTACTAGCATCATTTCAATTGCACACACATATATATATAGGTATATATATATTGTATGGGAAATAGTGGTCATCTTGACTTAGCTGTAGTTTCTTTCTGCAAGTAAAATTTGTAAATTTTCCACATTTTTACACGAGCTACTAAGATTAAGTAGATTGCATCTCCGGTGTGAATACGAGTTGCTCCCGAAAATATTTTTTATACTGTAAATTAATGACTTATAAATAATGCTCCATTAAGAACAATATAGTAGGTAGAGAACACCTTCGAATTATTTAAACTCTGCAGTATTTTTTAATTTACATACATTGCCACAAGCTGACATCACGTCTTTTCAAACTAACTTTTGTTGTGAACAACCGATGTCAGATCCAAGTAATATAAACGAATTTGGGCTTAAGGGCAATTTTTATTCACGATCTCAATGGATTGTTAAATGTCACAGTTTTGAAGTCTAGATAATTTCGTCTAACACCAACAACAATGTTAGCCCTGAAATCTAATGCAGGATCACATATCCCAAAAGGTGTCAGTTTGGACTGAGTAAGCATTTGAAAAGTAAAGACCTCTCTCTACGAACAAAGACCAAACTCTATTAGTCGCTTATCGTTCCCGTCCTGGTCTATGGTGCGGAGGCATGGACGATTACAACATCTGATGAGTCGGCTTTAGGAGTTTTCGAGAGAGTAGGGCTTGCGTAAGATTTACGAATTGGCAACGACAAGTACCGCAACCGATACAATGATGAGCTACGCGGTGACTTTGTCATTGCCTACAGGCACCGGCTACGCTGGCTGCATTGGATAGAGGTAGAGACCTGGCTGCACTTGGTATTTCCTGTTCTTAGCTCTCGCTACTTTGGACTGAGTAACAACTAAAGTTTACAAGTTGCTCATTATAAACTTCATGATAATGATAACGTCTGTTGAGTCGGTGCTAAGAGCTTTTGACAGTAATCTTTTGCGAATGTTTTATGGTAAATACTATATACAGTGATTAAGAAGTAGGCAGAGTAGCCGGATCATGTCATCTGTATTGGTGAGAGCACTCTACTTTTGAATGTTTTCGACGCAGCATCTGTCAATGGAAGCCGAGGTAGAGCTTCCCATGTGCTATTTGGATAAAATGAGATGAAGAAGGAATGGCTTTACTGGACGGTTCCAATTTTAAATATGATGTCTAGTGAAAAGAAATCAATTATTTTTGAAGTAAACTAAAGGCTTTATTTACCATAGTCAGACCCGATTTACGTGAAATATGCTCCGATTTTCTTGATAACCTTTTGGCATTTAGAGGGTAAAAAAACCATGCCTCTCTCACAGAAACTCTTTTCCAATTCTTACTCAGCCAAATCATTTGCTATAGACCAGAGCAGATGGTAATGACTTGTTTCGATGTCCGGGCTATAAGGTGGACGCATAAGAACCTCCCAATTAAGCTCTCGTAGCTTTTGACGAGTCAGTATCGAACTAAAGACGCACTAAGAGTATGGTCGTTAGTGTTCAGTTCATAATTAATGATTCCTGGCTAATCCCACAAAACGTGCAACAAAATCTTCCGACAATTCTGGCTTGAAGACCGTTTGTACCGGCTCAATGCCATTCGTCCACGACTGTTTTTATTTTGCCTTGCTGTAAGAGATCCACTTTTCATCACCAGTAACCATCTGCTTCAGAAATGAGTAGATTTTATTACGATACAACAGCGACTCCCTGATGGAAAGTCGGTGCATTAAGTTCTTTCTCCGTAACTCATGTGGCCCCCACACATCAAGCTTCATTGTGTATCCAGATTTTTTCAAGTGGTTTCAAGCTGTTTTTTGTGCAATTGAGCTTCTGGGCAATCGAAACAGTGCTCGCATGAAGGTCAGACTCGGCGCTTTTCTTGCTTAGCCATCCAAACCGTGAAGCATCTTTCGATCGACTCTTACAATATCAGGACCCTAAGTACTATTCATTTAACTACCTCACTAAAGCCATTGAATGAACGTTGTTTCTTTTCCTCGCATTGTTCGCTAACAGTTCGCTCAATTTAATAAACAGTCTTGCTTTCTTCCACCCAAATTTGCCCATAACCGTGGAGGTGGAACTTATGGGTTCGTATGTAACGGGTCTCAAACATTTAAAAGCCGGACACTTTCCAAGGTAGTGCTGCAGCGTTTCGTTCTCTTATTTTCAACGAAGATTGTTGTGAAAAAAATAAAAAATATAGTTTATATTTGTTGTAATTTTAACGATTTTTTTACTTACTTTTAAATGGGGCTCGAATGAACCAATAAGTAATATACTCACATGATTACATACATAGTATATAGGTATGTACATCCATACATATATATATATATTTAAATTTGCATTCATACATATTTAATTGAATTATATTGTGTGTGTGTGTATGGTAATAACTACATTCTTGAAACATCATCATCATTTGCTATTGTTGTTGTTTTTATAGTTACAATTATTATCTTCTTTGTTGTTGTTTTTATTGATGCTGAAAGTACACTTTTAACCAATATTGTTGGTTGTTTTTGTTGTTGTTCCTGGCCACCTTCTTGACAATCGTTGTAATTTCCGCTCACACGAACACACACACACACACTCACGCAGAGGCGCAAAAGCAAGCAACAACAACTATTGTTAGGATCGGGGCAGCTGTACATCTTTTAAATGCTCAATTCCCAGAGTGCAGTAGCTGGAAGGAAACTCTGGTGTAAATAATCTCTGCGCACTGCATACCTCATGGTGCGCTCTATTATAACGGTAAGAGTTGTTGTTCTCTACGTACGTACGTATGTGCTGTGGATTTAGTTCGGTCTGCACCTGGCTTTTGGACACTAACGAGTTATTCATATGAAATTTTTTACTTTATTTACTTGAAACTGCTCCTTGCTTGCAATAACGAGAAGTATTAGGGTGTTCGGTTTTTTAGAGAATTAATAAAATTTTTGGAACTCAAATACTATATTTAAGTAATTAAACTGTGCTGAGCTCGCTCATTATTTGGAATAAAATTAAAAGGTTGCCAAGGTGTACTATTGTTCTGATTCGTGGAGGAGATCATTTTAATCATTTGTGATTCCGTTTTTATATCAACAGAATAACCACATTGAGAAGCGAACGTAATTACGCACTAACTAATTTGAAATCCAAATCAAATTAATTTTTTGTCTATCTGTCGGTGATCTCTTTACCGCAAAGAAAGTATTATATATATTTCCAGAAAATCGAACTGGGATCCAGATCTGTGGTCTCTTTCCAGGAAACAAAAGTTGTCATCATCCAACAATTTAACCAAAATGAACCACGAATATACATTAAGACCAGAAAGAGTCCGGAAATTGTTTTTTTTCGATACTCGCGGTTTGGTTCAACATGAATTCGTTTCAACGGGTCAGACGGTCAATACAGAGTATTATTTGAGCATTTTGAAAAATTTTCTTGACGATCCCACCGAGCTGTAGTTGTGAACGATTTTAAGATTAAAAACTCGTTCAATATCTTCGATCAACCACCGTATTCACCGGATTTGGCCCCATACGATTTTTTTTGTTTCCAAAACTCAAGTTACCACTCTGTGGAACCAGTTTCGACTCGAAAAAAAGAAACTTCACAGAGGGTACTGAGGTCCACTTCCATGAGAGCAAAGTAATTTTCCTGCTAATCAAAGAAGATGCTCCCAATGTACTCCGTACCGAATTTCAATTAAATCGAGCCATAAATAAAACTTCTTCGAATAGGTCAGCTCCTGGTCCGCCTCTCAGAGAGAAGAGTAGTCTTTCTGATAATCTAAGCGAAAGGTTACCCACATACCGAAATTGGAATAAGTCGAGCCATAAATATAACTTTTTCGCCTGTTTAGGAGCTGGTCCGCCTCTCGGAGAGAAGAGTGGTCTTCATGCTGATCGAAAGATTGACAAAATTTTTTCGAATAGGCCAGGCCCTGATGGACTTCCAAGAGAGAAATCTTCCTGCTAATATAAATAAAATCCCACCTAAGTGCCGAATTTGAACTAAATCGAACCACAATTTCGTCAGTCTCTGATCCACTTCCCGAAAGAAATTGTTCGTCAAACATTTCGGATGCAATTTAGGAATAATTAGAAATACTACATAATGTTAAATATAAAAAAAATTTAAATTAAAAAAAAGAATAAATAAATAGACTTCCTGATGTGTATACACGGTGTGTCCCAAAAATAATCCAACTTTATATTTAAATCATACAACATACAGCGCCATCTATTGAAAATTTTCAACATTAAAACGATACATTCATCCTCTTTCAAACGCACCTGACTTCATGTAAGTCGGATGACAGATGTAAAAGTGACAGCCATTTCAATAAAACCAAAAGTGTGCTAATGGTTCGAAAAAAAAAGAGCAAATATAAAATTTTGTGTCAAACTTGAAAAAAAAAATTGAAATTGAAGCAGCCGTAACCGTGGTACTGAAGAACATTTCTATAAATGACATAAAAAAATCTATGCATGCGCTGGTTGATCATTCCAAACGTTGTGTTGAGTCAAATGGAACCTATTTTGAATAAATAATAACTATCAAAGATAATATAATGTGTATTTTACTATTTTATATCCAAAAAGTTCGGTTATTTTTGGGACACACCGTGTATGTTAAAGTAAGTACGCATTTACCCCCTTTTTTATTATACCATATATAATAAAAAAAATATATATATACTCGTATGTGCGAATGTTTGCACGTATATTTTTGGCTGTTTTGTGGCATTCAACTGCACTTCCTTTGCTTGATGAAGTTGTCAATATTCCATTCCATTGTTGAGTTGGTGACACTATCGTTGTAGTTGTTGTTGTTGCTGTTTCACAGCATGTTTTTTTGTTTTTGGCTTTGAATTGAGTTGAGAGTTGAGTGACTTACCACAAACTATCCAATCCAGTTGGTCTGCTACATACCTATATTGTAACATAAGCATCTCAGCTATGCCAATCATCTTTACTCTGGGCACCGCTCTACACTTCTTCCTCTTTCTGCTTTTTATGCTCACACCAATTCTTCCACCACTTCTTCAAGCACTCATAGCTCTCTCTTGCTCTTCTTCTTCTTCTTGCTTTTAACTCCACTTTTTGTTTTCTTTATTCACACATTGTCCTTGCAATTTCATTATGACTTATTTTCCGTGTAGGAAAATCGACTGCTCGGCTCGGCTCGACACACTACATCAGCTTGTCATTGTTGACAGTGACACCTGGCAGGTGCGTTCAATCCTTCATAGCTGCTAACAAATTTTCAACTATATATGCATATATTTATACATATTTACATACGTGTGTGTATGTATCAGCAAATATTTGCACTTTTTGGAGCTTTCTCCACTTATTTTCCTTGCTCTTCATTTCTTTGTATCATTGTTGCCATCATCAAAGCTTCTGCTGCTTGCTGCGGTGGTGTCCTTTCAACAAAAAAGAAAAAAGAATGAAAAAAAACAGAAAGAAAAACTGTTAAGGACACTTCTCACCAGGCATGTAAAAATAATAAAAATAAAGGTAAGAATAGATTGCAAAGAGAAGAATGGTGGCGTAGGTGTGTGTGCTTTCTGCAAACTTTGCTTAACTTTCGAGCATATGCTAAGTGCAAATATTCACATTTACCCATTAAATGCACATACTCGTACACGCACTCACACATACACGTAAGCTCCCTGCAGTGCATGTTAGTGTGCAGGAAATTAACTATTTGGTGTGCTTCATTAAAGGAATTTTCTTTAATTTTTATGTGATGGAAACAATTTCTGAAATAAAACGAACAAAATTTTTCAAGTAAATAAAGTTACTTATTTGACTCATCTAGATCCAGACAGCCTGGCCCGTCTAATATCTGAAAAATCGGTTGGAGCGGGCTATATGATGTAGTCCTCTGACGTCAACGAATTTAGGCGACAATGTCAAGATACGAATGTGGAGTAAAAAATTGTACGCTCTCAAATGATTTTAAACGGACTTATGATCCAAAACTTCAAATGAAAAACCGGTCATATATATGCTGTAGTGGTCCGATCCGGCCGGCTTTGATAAATTATTATTTGAGGGTACCAGTGCATCTCTATGCTAAGTTTGGTTGAAATATCTCGAAGGCTAAGGGAATAACCAACAGACAGACAGTCGGACAATTCTAAATCAAATCAACTCGTCATTCTGATCATATCGATATAAATTTTGATGAGTCCATCTCTTCCCTTTCTGGTATCTACATACTTCTGACCAACGTTATTGTACCACTTCATGTACATGAAAGGTATTAAGGTGTTCTTGAATATAGCGAATGATTTTGCTCGTGAAGAATTTGGCCTCATTAGAAGCCTGTTAAACTCATACCACCAAATTTACCAATTTTTATATAGATGAAGCATATTTTGATGTTGGAAATACGATCAGCCTTACTTTGAAGGGATTTTCTATTAGCGATTTCTTTAGACGCTTTAATGCTGCTAACAAATATTTTTTTATTACCTTTCTACTTACTTTAATTTTGTTGCATAAAGACAATAAAATATGTAGATAAAAAAATGCTTTAGAAATTATTCTAAATGTAGGCAATGTAACAGTAACTAAATATATAACAGAGAACATTGCCTACAATTAGGCGTAATTTTCGTTTATACAATTAATTCTTTAAATTAGAAATATGTGAACTAAATACTAAGTGTAGAAGAAATTTTTCGAAGTTATTCTGACATTTGCATATGCAAATTATTTCAAATAAAAAAAAACATAAAAACCTCACTTATTTACAATACAAAGTTCAGCACTAGACAAAAGCTGTATACATATAGATATAGATAAATGCATACAAATATACCAAATTTTTTACATTTTATTTTAAATATTTTTTAAATATATATCTTTACCGCATTTGCGGTGCCTTCCAGTGGTTGTTGCCAATGAAATTCCTCTGCATTACCTGAACACTGGCAGACATCAACAGCAGCTGCAGACCTACAGCTCTACATAGTTGTTCGTGTGATCATCTGTGTGTGTGTTTGATTGTGTTTGTGTGTGTGTTTGATTGTGTTAAAGTGCATTTGCTGCTGTTGGTCATTGCTTGCATGCAAAGTCTAAAATAACCAAGGCATTCTGTTGCGGCTAGCCACGTCGGTACACATGCACTCAAGAAATTTGCCACATCAGTAGTCGCCGCTAGTTTGCATGTATGTATGTCTGTCGTTGTGTGTATGTGTGCGTGCGTCTGTTTGTTAGTGCACTTGACTGCACTTTCCGCTTTAAGCTCTTTTGATACTTTCTAATTTTCTTATGCAAAAAGTTTTTGTTCATTTCTTCTTCTTCTTCTTCTTCTTCTTCTATTTTGGAAGCATATTTGCACACAGTTGATTTACACTTCATAGTGCAACTGAATGTTTGACATATCTATGTGTTGTTGGTGTTTGTATATACTTGTATTTATTTAAAGATATTCTTGCAAACAGTATTCTAGTTTTTTTTTTGCATTTTCAAATTGCGTACGTTTCTGGGACGCTGAAAAATATAGCTTGATTTTATGTTGCTGTCATCGGATCGAAAAACTTGAATCCAGATCGAGCAAGGTGTTAAAGGCGGAAGATTCGTCTCCGTTAGTCTTAGATGTGCATGTTTTCTGAGGTGATAACACTGTCTTGGCAATTGCTACGAAGAAAGCATGATAAAAAATACAGTTAAGGCTCCACGTTGATAAGCTGCAATCGCCAAGCGGATGAGAGCTCTCATCAACAACTCGATATAAGGGAACTGTGAGACGGTAATTCAAGTTAACTACCATTGTTTTTCGGCAAGTTCATAGGTAGAGCTGGTAAGATGTTAAAAAGAACAGTACCTATACTGAAACGATGGTATTCACCGCAACTCGAAGTGTATGAAATGAATATAAATGATGAGAAAACCGAGACTTGACCGTTATCAAGCCCAGGAATAACAAATCTGAAAGAAGAAACGATTGGCCCGTCTGTTGATGAGTTCTTAAAAAAGAAAAAGAAGTATTTCAAATTGTTGGACTTTCTGCCATTAGTCTCACTGGCACTAGTTTAATTTTGTTTCTACTTAAAAGGGGCTCATAATTAACTTTTGCTAGAAATGATTGACAAGCGCTTGTTAGTGATTCGTCTGCTGCCTATCCCGAGGACATCGCTGTAGCATAGTGTGTAAATCTTCACAGATAATGTGTTCTCTAATACACTCTGTTCATTCAGAAGTTGATCGTTTTGATTTCGTAATAAGAAGGTGGATCCTTGGTTCAATATAGCAAAACTGCTCAGAATCATTAACAACTTCTTTTTTTTTTTTGGTAAACAGTGAGCAAAAGTGGCACCTAAATTGTCCAGAGTTCAATGGGCAATTGAAAAGGATAGAAAGTGGATTAAAATTTTGATTGTAGAATGGGAAGAGAGGTAAGGCATCCGCTACAGCCGAACTATCCTTGTAGCTTGTCGAAATCTCCGTTCCGTGGGTTCCTTCGCAACTCGGAGCAACCTTTTTTGAAATGTGACGAGGGTTAAAATGATTTTCTACCAATTGTGCGATTGTCTCAATGTAGGGAGACGTGGTGTTTAGTATATTCGAGCCGTTCTAATGATTAAGTCTTTTTTTGTACTGTGATAGAAACCAATGTAGGGTAAGTTTAGAACATTTTTGCTTTTTTCATGGAATCACAGAAGGCATATTTTGGTCTAATTGTGTCGATGCTCTCCATTCGTTAACCATTTTTATCTTCTTACCTACAATATACACAGTACATATTGTACTGATAAAAGATCATTTAGAGCTTGTCTACAATGATAAAACTGTTGAAAAGCTAAACATGATTAAAGATCAATTCTTCAGGCTGGCAATAATTTCATTAAGTAATCGAAAGCAAGTTAATTATATGAAGCTTTAAGCCAGAAAATGTCGCGCGTTCACGAAGTTGAGTGTGCCAGCAACCCGAGAATCACACGTGAAGTAGGGATGGGTCTAGGAGGATAATATTGTAGAGTACTTATGTTTGAGACCTGTCAAACAGAATATAGCAACGAGGGGCGGCCGACTTTTTCGCGACCTAAAGTAGTTGGAGACGACACAACATTTATTTACTGATAACACTAATTGCGGAACTAAATATCAGTATAAATAACACATTTTTATTTTATTAGGTTCATTAACATTTCGCTCCTGAAACAAATAACAACATTATGTCAACGGAAAGTGTAAATTCTCACAATTTGTTATACCGCACTGTGACTAAATTCCTTGCAAAAAAAAGAAGTACACCGCGAGAAATTTTTGCAGAAGTTTAGTAGGTTCTTCAAGACTCTGCCGCTTTATATACGATGGTGAAAAAATGGGCTCGGCTGTTTTAACAAGGAACCAGCAACAGTTACTGTTTGACCAACCTCATTTCTAATAAAGTATGTAATGTAATGTATGTACACGGTGTGTCCCAAAAATAACCGAACTTTATATTTAAATCATACAACATACAGCGCCATCTATTGAAAATTTGCAACATTAAAAAGATACATTCATCCTCTTTCAAACGCACCTAACTTCATGTAAGTCGGATGACAGATGTAAAAGTGACAGCCATTTCAATAAAACCAAACAAAGAGCAAATATAAAATTTTGTGTCAAACTTGAAAAAAAATTGAAATTGAAGTTTAAAAAATTAAAAAAAAATTGAAAAAATGTAGCAACCGTAACCGAGGTACACACATAAAAAAAATTATGCATACGCTGGTTGATCGTTCCAAACGTTGTGTTGAGTCAAATGGAACCTATTTTGAATAAATAATAACTTTAAAAGATAATATAATATGTATTTTATTTTACATCCAAAAAGTTCGTTTATTTTTGGTACACACCGTGTATAAAGTGAATAAAGTAAGTTATGGTTGTATTTGTTTTTTCGACAATCACCCAGCGGCAATTTTAAAAATTACATTAATTTTGGGACATCACGTATTAATTTATTTATAATTTTTATAAACTTTAAGCATAAATAATTCGAAAAATATTGACTATAAAAATGAAAATACATAGCAATAATCGAAATACAAAAGAGAGAAATTTGAAAACTTTGTGAATATGATTTAATGTAGCAATTTGGCGGTGTCAACAGCTTATCAGCCTCAAAAATCTTGTTATTTATTTTACATAAATTGTAACCCTCATATTTTCTTATTTGCTACACAGCTCAGCTCAGTATTTGTTTTGCTGCTGCCTTACCATCGTTTGCAATAATTTTTCTTCCTGTTTCCACATTTCCCGCCAACTTCCGTTGCCTACAGTCCGCATTTTTTCGTCGTTGCTCCTTTCAATGCATGTTTAACTCTAGTTATGTTTTCTTGTGCTCACGCTGTTGTTGTTTTTGCAGCTGTTCTTTCAACTTGTTTGCCTTCTTGTTGCGCTTTTTGATTTGCTTTGCCTTGCATTTTTAATTACTCTAAAAGGTGCAACCTGAGACCGAAAGTGATTACTCAGCAAGAGCAGCAGCGCTGACGACTTTTATCGCCACGAACGTCAGCAACTACAGTACATACGCATTCACATGCCCAACACAAAGGCAGGAGGAAAAAAGTAAGCAGAGGAAAAATAACAAAAAAAAAAAAAAAAAAAAAAAGAAGAAAGCAAAAATGCTGCCACAGCTGTTGCAACAATCACTATTATTATTACTCCCCGATTGCGGTTGCGTTGCATTCACCGTTGGTTGCATTGCGCTGTTTGTTTGTTTGTCGTTGGATGGACGTTAGGGTGTATAGGGTAGATAAGAAGAAGATGGCGCGCGTAGTTTCTTAAGTGAGCATGTTGCTCATTTTTGTGCCACACTGTTATCCGTCCAGTTTGTTTTCCTTTTCTTCTTGTTTTTTTCTTACTTCTTGTTGCATTTGTTTTTCTACATTTGCTCATTTCTCGGCAGCTAGCAGTGTTGCTGTAATAATGTGCATTAGCGCATAAGTTAAGAGATTTATTTGTGGTTTTTTGCTTATTTGCTATAACAGATAAAAATTGTTGCTGTTTACTTATATAATATTTGAATTAATTTTTTTTCTTTTCTTTGACTTGCTCAGGAAATTAGCAAATTGCATGTCAGCGTCAACGAAATTTCATATTTTTCACTTGGAGCTAACATTTTCAGCGAGATCATAAATTTCTTAGCTACGTTGTTGTATTTTTCATCGTTCATTGTCATATCTACTATTTTTTATTTTATCTTTACGCGTTTTGGTTGCGATTCGGTTTCTTCAATTCTTCAATGGACAACAGCTTATGCATTTAAGATTTTTGTGCCGATAAGATGAAGCTTTGAGAAATTCGTCCTGCAAAGATAATACATATACATGAATGCTCTTCTTCTTTACGCGGTTATAGCCGAATTAACAAGATTGCACCATTTGATCCTTCTTTTCGCTGTCTGGCGCCAGCTGTAAATCTCAAATGAAGCCAGACCACCCTCCACCTGATCCTTCCAACGGAGCGGAGGTCTTCCTCTTCCTCTGCTTACCCTAGCGGGTACTGCATCGAATACTTTCAAAGATTTTATTCAAGTGCTTTCATCCATTCAAACGACATGATTTAGCGGAAGTTATGACTGTCAGCAAGAGCTATTTCGTCCTGTCCTCATTCGCTACCAGACCTATTCGCTTCGTCTCTTTATCAAGTCTCGAGAAAGCAGAGCTCACAGCACGGCTGATGAAGCCAATAAAGTCAATATCATCGCCATACGCCAGGAGCTGTATACTCTTATAGAAGATGGTATCTTCTCTATTCAGCTCTACAGGTGTTATTATTTTCTTCAGCATTACATCGAAGAAATCACACCATAAAGAGCCACCCTGCCTGAAACCTCGATGGTATCGAATGGCTGGGAGAGGTTCTTCCCAAGTCTGACTGCGTTTTTGGTGTTGTCTAGCGTGTAAGTTTTGCGGGGATACCAATTTCATACATACCGGCGTAGAGGCAGCTCCTTTTCGTTTCATATGACGATTCTCTTTTCACGGGTCTTTTCCAAGATTTGGCGCTTGGGTAATATCTAGGCAATGGTAGACTTACCAAGTCTAAAGCCACACTGATAAGGTCCAATCAGTTTTTTAACGGTGGGCTTTAGTCTTTCTTACAATACGCTTGATAAGACCTTATATGCGATGTGAAGGAGGCTTATTTCACGATAATTGACGTAGACTGCGGGAATCCCTTTTTTGTGCATTGGGGCGCATTGTTGTTATTCAAGCGGGCTATTCGAACCTCGTCGGGCGATGAAAGATCTATTTCAATGTCATTGATTTGGAAAAATTCAGTAAACTCATAAGTTAAAAGCATAAGTTACCATATCCACTCTCTGGATCCTACAAGTTCTTAAAATTTTCTGTAAGCCACCGTATCCTGCCGGCCACCTTCTCAAGTTCTTCACACTCAAGCAGCTTGGTTTGTTAATTTTTATGGTCTGCACGTGTGCCTTACTTACATCTTAAATTGTCGGTAACCTATTCCATCCTGCATCTGTTGCGGCTGATCGTAAAAGTTCTCTCAGAGAACAGGAGTGCAAGTCGAGGCACCGAGGCGGGTGAGTATCTTCGCTGCAATAAGATAGTGATCCGAGCCGATGGCCGAAGGTCCTTTGGAACGTACGCTCATTTAGAATACTGAAGACGTCTCAACCTTCAATCCCAACATGAAAGATTTGATTGCGTGATTTTCGATCCAACGTAGTCCACGAGGCTTGATGTACTTTTTTGTGTAGAAATCTAGCACTACAGACGATCATTTTTCAGCCCCAGCTAAGACGATCAGCCTAAGCTCTTTTGAGGATGTTCGCATTCTTAGCATTCATAGAAAGCATCCTTGGTCACATCGTCCTTCTCTTTCGTCGGAGTGTGGTTAGAAGTCAGCGACAAGTTGAAAAATTTTGTCAGTACTCGGCGACGAAGTCTCCTTCTCACAACGAGTCCGTCACAAAATTTGCTCTCCTTTTTACAAGGTCCGAATCGTTTCCATCCTTGTCCTGTCCATGATCCTTAAAAGATTTGTGGAGGTCATTTTCCAAAGGGATGTTTGGTCTAAGACCGGAAGTCGTGAGCTGCTTGAATCATATATAAAGGAATAGTTTCTGGCCACTCCAAGGTGAATGGCTGTCAAAAAGTTTCCAAAGTGATGGCAAACAGTAACAAAGTTTTGTTCGTATTTTATTTTTTTTAGAATTTGAAAAAAAACTCTTCAGAAAAGTTAACATTTCAAAAATATAAAATATCCTGAAGACATTTTGGTTAACTTTTTCGCAATTCTATTATTAACTGAAGCAATTGTTAGCCCTTTAACTGACCAAGGATATTTTTCGCACGCAGCAGCAGGGCGTATACGTAACGTTCTCTGAATGGCAGCTGACAAGAGGAAGAGTGGGAATGTTTGTCTCTTGCGATTTTCACAGTAGCCTGACTGCAGGAAGAAGATGAAGAATGTGAGAAGAAGAACAAGATGGCATGCAATGATGCTTTTCTCTGGCGCGGTTAATGCAATTTTAGTGCTCTACACGCGCGCATACAAATACCATTTTTTTGCCTTGCGGCCGATAAGTAAGCCATTGTTCACCACCGACGGAGATTACAAATAAATTATCACTTAATAGTCTTACTTTGGTGTCGTCGCCTTCCTACCGTCGTTTACCTTTTGATCTCAGCAGCGGTAAAAATCAAATGTAGCCATTTCTTTTTCATTCGAAAGCGCTTTGAAAGAAAGGCAGGAAGATTAATAGTTTAAAAGCATATGGCTTTGGGGAAGTGTGGCGCATAAATGGGAATTTTCATTGAATGCAGGAAAGTTGAAAATTTTCGCTGTGAAGAGAATGAAGTAGGTACTGAATGAAGTAGGTGCGATGCTTGGAAAAATATTTTAATTAAAGGGGGTGTAGAAAAATTGTCTCCTTAAAAGAGTAAAAACTCTTCAAAAAATATATTTTTTCTTAAAATTCTTTTTCTTTTTTTGGTTAAAAATGAAAAAATATTATTTTTTCGGAATTTTTTAACGTCGCTTCTGCTCTCATCTTAGCTATGCTATCTATCTGTCTATCTTTTGTCCTTCAATTTTTGTCTTCTCTCCATTACAAATGCATGATATTCCCAACGGAAGTGGCGCCTAAGTGCGGCCATCGATTAACTTCCTGTAGTGATATCGACATTGAGACCAGATGCAAGAATTTTGTGTAAAATAATGCCTTAAAATCGCCATCGAATTTGCACATAATTTCCAATTGTCCTATATTTTTACATTTTATTTTGAATTCTCTGCTTTGATTTTCGAAGGATATTCCACTAAAACATTTTTCTTGTTCACTGACGTTGTTCGACGCTAAGCAAGTAAATTACGTAGTCAATCGATTTGGAGAAGATGCATTGAAGTGGTTTTACGTGAATCAAGGTGAAAGGAATTTGTGTAAAGTGGGTGTCCTTGAAGGTAATGGTGGGCAATGGAATTTAAAATATTAAAATCCCAATTTTAGTAGGCACATAAAGTTTGTGCTACAAAATTTAAATTTTTTTCCAAAAATTACATAAGACTGCAAAGATTTGGAGAGTTAATGAGAGTTTTTTTTTGGAAAAATTAAATGGTGGACATTATTATAATGAATTTGCTAAAGGTGTGACTGATTAACAGGTATGGATTACACGAGAGCGCTGAAGAAAAGAATAATCATAAGACCATAATTCAAACTGGTAAAATCTGCTTTTGGAGAATTGGTATTGGTCATGAAACAGTTCGATGATCCTATATATGTTCGAGGTTAATATGCGTTCTTTCATTGGGTGCTCAATTAAAAGTTTATATCAACTAAAATATATGCGTTCTGTGGTCAATAAAAGGCTCTAATGTATTCAACGGTTAAATTTCAGTAATGTAGGCTTTGGTTTGACAGTCCTTGAATCCTTTTACTTCTGAGAATCTCAAAAGAAATCTGCTACCCTTCGTTTATTTAGTATGCAATAAATCCTAGTAATCGTTAATACAGAGACAAAAATCGAAGACCTTAGATGAATTTTCGATATTAATTATATTATTATTTTTTTCTTAACTGGTGCGCAATTATTGCCGTATCATCAATAACGTGCCAGTTGCTTCCTCCTTGTACTGATTTGAATCGATGCGGAGACAGAAATTAAAGCCAATCGAGTGGTGACTAGGCGAACAATAAAAAAATCTCTTTTGAGTCGAACAAAAAAATTAATGAAATTTTCGAGTTAAAGTTGAATTCGAATTAATCGTAGGGGGTTATACGTGTAAGTGTTGGAGGACCTTTATCTTCGGCTGAAACAAATTTTTTGTTGGAACTAAAATCTAATCTGTTTTGATATTTTTTCCCTTCTTATTTGCTTTTGTTATCATACTTGGACTATGGGAGCTTAAGCATGTCCGTAGGCGGAATTAGCAATTGCTAGGGTGACCTAAGGTGACCTTTGCCTCAGGAATGCTATTGTTCTCTTATTCAGAATGTAGAAATTTTTTTTTAAATATCGAAGGCTTAAGACCACTTATTCGAAAAATAGCTCTACCTTTAGTTCTTGATAGCAAAGCTTCCATGTTAAGGAGCCAGATGCAGGAAATTATCTTCTAGAAGTTAATATAATCAATTTTAGACCAGTGTTAACTCTCCATTCTGATTATCTTTCCAGAGATACGGTTATACATATTTAAATATTTATATAAATGTAAAGTTTATGTTAAAAATTATACATATGCACTTGACTTGGCCAGAGGGAATGAACTGCAATTGTCACGGAATACGCTGAATTATACTTGAACATTCTCGCTTTTAATCTATTTTAAATATTTATCCTTTGAAAACATGGCCATTAGTAAAACATGTTTAATGTTTAATTTGCCAACTGAAGTAAAATCGATCGTTGCATTTTTACACCAACAGAACAAATAGTTTTGAAAGTAAAATAAAGTAAATTAAAATAAAATAAAACTTATATATAAAAAGCAATGTCATAAGGAAAAATTTGTTTTATTTTTTATTCAGTTAAATTTTTTACACACATACATATTAACAAACGCCATCAAAGTAATTACGCTTGTTTTTATGCCCGACGCTACATGCAAATAGTCAGACAAATGGAACGGTAATTAAATATAAAGCACAGCAACAGCGATGTGTGATATACAATGCAAACGAGTCACAAAAACAAAACACAGAATAAAAAATATAAAAAAAGTTTTTCAATACACACACACACACACACACACATAAATATGTATATATACATATACTTATTACTATTTGCTGCGGGCATGCGTGACGACCAGCTGACTGGGCAGTCATTTGGGCGAATGAAAAACACGCCATAGCGTATACGTAACATTTGTTGAATCACTTTAAATATAACTCAAATTACTAGTGTGGGCAGGAGTGTGACGGCGAGCGCGTGAAAATGCAAATTTTCACACAATACGCGTCAAATGTGAAATACGCAAAAAATTAAAGTAAAAAAAGGGAAAAAAGAAATAAAATATTGAGGGCGTTCTACAACATGCAAGCGGGCAGAGGTTTGTAGTCTTCAATCAAGTGGCCATAAATCAAGTGCAGCACATGCGATAATAGCTAGCACGTGCGGCAAGTAGCCTATAGCATAGGAAGTGGTGGGCTACGGGCGGAAGGTGAGTTGTATAAATGAGCAGATGAGCTTATGAATGCATTTTTAACATACGAGTATATGTAGGTTAACAATACATACATGTGAGTGTGCGTATGGTTTTCTGGTGCGTGTCTATTTGGATATATCAATTTTGTAGATATCTCAAAGCTTTTTCTCATTTTGTGTAAGACTGCATTCTTTTAAAAAGTTGTTTAATACAATCAATGTTGAAAGAAAGCTGTTACCATGAGTCAAGCTGTGACTCTACTACAAGACCTGCTTATATATCAGCCATTTGAAGATAGCCTTGTTGAAGAAGATTTTTGAGTAGTTGACCTACATGATAGCTATTGGCTAGCCAAATTGCTAAAGTTGTTAGCTAGCAGCACAGACAATCAAACGTTGCAATCGGTTGCCGGTTTATGGTCCGGCGAGGTCATTGGACCTTCCTTTTTCGAAAATGAAGCTCGAACAAGAGTTGCAGTGAATAGATCACGATATCGAGAGATGATTAGCGATTTTTATGGCCGAAATTAGATGATATTGATCTAGACAGCATTAATTTTCAACAAGACGACGTTACGTGCCACAAAAGCAACAAAACCACCTATCTTTTGAGGAAAAAGTTGCCGGCGGACTTTTGACTGAAATGTGCTTTTTCTTTGAATACAAAAATCACACTTCCTATTGAAAAACTCTGTAGATTGGAGCACGACTTATTTAATGCATGCACGGGCCTTTAGAACCATCTCATCTATCACCACTTTCTCTTTGGTTTCTGTTATGTGACTTACGCGAGATTTAATTTCTCTTAGCAACATTAGGGCTTCACTTTAACATCAACAACAACAAAAGAAACAGCCGCAATAACTTAAGTAGCAGCAGCAGAACATCCAGACAGAAAGTTCTGGGATGGATTAATTTTGGTAATTTAGCGAGGTCTTTAAAAATCAAAAGGGGAAGTGCAACGGAACTGCAAACAGATACTTTTTTCTCACAGCGAAGACTCGACACACCTTTAATAAATAAATATATATATATATATATATATATATATATATATACAAGAGATTCCTACGTAACGAAAACGCAAGGGAAGGAAGTGTTTGCTGTGAGTGTAAACGAGGTGCCGATAACATGAAGCTTTAATGCAGCCGGCGCTATCGAACATGCGAGGACAGCAACATCAAAAAAGTCTGCAATTGTACACACACATACATAGTTGCAGCTATCGAAAAATATATTGAACATTTATGCAGATAAAGCTATGCAGAAAGAACCAGCCGGAGTTCAGCTACACCTGAGTGCAATTCCAAATTGAAATATTTCACATTCACAACGCAATAAAAGGTGAGTCAAGTGGTTGAAGGTGAAAAGCGATGAGTAGTAGTAAGATGCTCGCATGACGCACAGGAAAGTTAGGGGAATGGGGCAGGTAGAGTGGTTGAAGTGAAGAGTATGCAGGGTAAGCAGGGAATGGCAACTATTCGACAGTAATTGAGTAAGTGTTGTGGATGCTCGAGCGGCTGCTCGACTTCAGTAAAATCTTACATATAAATACACACACACATACACACACAAACAAACAGTTACAGTTACTGGTGCTACCAAATTGAGCCGCCTGCCCAGCACAGCACAGCACAGACACATTCATCAAATTGAGCGACAGCGTACCCACTTCAAAACTCCCAATTTATTTGAATCTCTTGTCGGTTGGGCAAACAAGTGTGTACGCATACATACATACATACAAGTACATATGTGCGTCTGCGTGTAGTTTCAGTGAACATCCGGCATAGTACATAACACTTGTGTGCACAGGAATTTTATTTTACTTTATGCCTGCTTTGTTAGTGTATTTGCATTTCATATGTTTTTATTGTTTTTTTTTTTTAGTTGCAAAACAAAAAACAAAAAAAAAAACAAAATTGTTTTGATGTGTGCAAACCTGTGTAGTGAGCAATTTACTTAATTTACTACATTGCAACTCCACAATGCAGCATACAACAATAACAACGAAACCAACAAGTGTTAGTAACTTCTTTATGGTAGAAAAGGGAAGGATAAAAGCTAAAACGAAAAAAAATTAATAAATTGAAAAAAAAAAACAAATATAGAATCTAAATGATAAAAATGTAGAAGTGAGCAGAAAAAAGCATTAATAAAATAAGTAAAAAATAACCTCAATAGAGAATGATGAATGACCAAGGACGCTTTGTAAGGACGTTATGTAGAAAATTCGCTCACATACATATTTGCACTTATTTCGATAGCAATACAAACAAATTTGCATACAAACAAATCAGTTCATCGTTCAGAATAAGCTATAGGCCTATCTATTTATTAGAAGACGAGCACCACAATATATAGTGATCCATTTCGAGGATCCCGACTTTTTTAAAGAAAAAAAAAATAAAACATTCAAATTAAAAGGGGGATGTTCATTACAAATCGAAAGAAAATTTTTTGGCATTTATTTTTTGAAGATTATCTCTTTAAAATGTTGCTCGCGGCTACGTCTATGATGGTCCATCCGCTGAGTCCAATTTTCGATGACTCGACTCGATGATTTCGACTGGTAACTAATGAATGACACGCCTAAGTATGATGTTTTGTGTCAAGGCCTAAGTCGAAACGGGATTGTCCGGATAGACTTTACATATCCCCTCCGGAAAAAGTTTAACGGTGTGATATCTCACACGATCTTAGTGGCCAATCTACTGGCCCAAAACGTGAAATTATTTGGTCACCGTAGTGTTCCCTCAATAAATCCATTGATTGATGCGATGTGTGGAAAGTGACGCCGTCTTGTTGAAATCAAATATCGTCGTGATCACGAGCTTCAATTTCATGCCTCAAATAGCCGCTTATCATGGCGCGATAACGTTCGCGATTGTTGTTTATGTTCTCACCGGTATTATTTTTGAAGAAATATGGATTGATGATGCAACCGGCCCACAAACCATATCAGACCGTTGTTCTTTTCTGAATAAAATGGCACCTCTTGAATCTCTTCAGGTTGCTCTTCATCCCAAATGCGGAAATTATGCCAGGCAATATCGCTTGGGAAGGTCGAGTGGCTCCAGTTCTTTCACAGGCTGTATTATGTCAGTCCGAGTTGCTGCAAACGGCACCGAAACGACTCTCCACGGTCTTCGTTTACACTCTCAGCTTCGGTCGCTATATTTTTTTCATTGCGAGCTGGATGTGCTCTATTCGATCGACTATTATCCAGTAGTGAATGCTGGGTCTCAAGAGGAGAGATGGAGTTGCGAATAGTACGCTCAGTAGGCCAATTATGTTAACCATAATTTGAGCGAAGCGCGCGAAATATATCCTTTTCAGAACATGAATTTTTGTAAAAAAGTTAAACGATTTGAAAACGTTGTTCAGGCATAAGTCTTTTCATGATGAAATGTTAAACAATACGGAACAAAAATAACCTGAATTAATATGCGACTCGATTAAACAGTACACACCAAAAGAATGCGCTGAAATAGTTCAACTTTCTATTTAAAAAATTATTATGTCATGTTAAATGGATGCCTTAATAAGCAAAATTGCCATTTCTGAACTACTGAAAATCCTCAATTATTTGAGAAACAGCATATATTTGACCAAAAAGCTATTGTTTGGTGTGGTGTTTGTGCGGATATGGACATCGGTCCCTATTTTTTCGAAGACGATAATGGGCAATGATAACCGGATTTTGTAATGCCCATCACTCGTGATAATGGTTTGAATGGCTTCTGGTTTCAACAGGCCGTAGCAACATATTATACAGCTTGGCAAATAATTGACTTGCTACGACCCTCATTCCTCAGACGAGTCATATCGAAATATGGTAATGTTGACTCGCTCCCAAGATCTCCCGATTTTTCGGCAGCAGATTTTTTTTGTGGATATTTTTTTTGGGAAACATTGACCTAAAGGACTTAATCTATCTAAAATATGACTTGACGTTAATCTAAAGTAATAAATTAGAACTTCGAGGCCTTTCTCTATGAGAGGTGGCGATAGGGTTCCCATAACGCTATGTGAAAAGGAGGAGTCTGCTGATTGACTCCTTATGATGCCTTTAGTTCTTTCGGCAATGCGCTTTTAATGTCATTTACGGGGTATAATGGGGTATTTGCGGCTGTGGTATCCGAGTAGTTAGCGTACTGCCATTCGGAAGGCTCGGGTTCAAATCCCCCATCACCCAATAGTTATGGAAAATTAATTTAAATAAAAAAATTAAGTTAAATTTTCTAACTGCGGTCGCCTCTCGGCAGGGAATATCTACCCCTCCGAGTGTATTTCTGATATGAAGTAAAGCTCTTCATAAAAAACCGTCAGCCGCTCGGAGGCGGCTTAGTATAAACTGTAGGTCCCTCCATTTGTTGGAAAAACATCAAGACGCAAAACCACAAATTGGAGGAGGAGCTGGGATGAAAATCTCTTCAGCGGTTACATAGCGCCACCTATATATTTTTTACTCATATATATATACGTATATATTGGTGTATGTTATTGTATTTTTTCCAAAAACTTTAGAATTCGAGCTGGTGCATTTTCAAAAGTCATGAATTGTTGTTCCACAAATCTGGAAGTTTTCTATTTCGAATTGCGGCATTATACTTGTAGATGGCACTCTTTATTGACTCTTTGACCTAGTGACAGAAGTTCTTTATGTTACACTAAGCTATTGAAATGCACATAGCTTCATAGGTTTTACTTTCGGCCGCACTTGTCGAGCCTTTCCTTCTAAGCCTGCATCGGTTGGCAATATGCTGGGTCGACTAGGGCATTCGTCATTTTCTTCTCTTGATATAACAATCCACGAAAAATTTGATACAAGCCCCTTAATCCGAGTTATGTCTATTAGCGTTAAGCAAACAAGTTCTATAATCAAAGCGAAATTTAGAATTCTTATTGCTTTTTAACGCACCCATTTAAAGGAATTTACAAAGCAAGTACCCCGTGTATTTGAGATCACAGAAAACAATAATGATAGACTCCGCAGGGCAAAGGATAACGCAGCGTCATATTGGACTACCTTGAGCGGTGATTGCGGCAGATATCACTCATGCAGTTTTATCCAAAACATGGTGTAATAACATTTGTGGAATGCCAAATTCCAAAAACGGCGACCGAAAAATGTGTTAGTTTAACGAACTATCTCTGCCAGTTCACCATTTTAATAGTGAATTTAATCATTTCAATGCATTGTTGAAGCTTGAATTGTTCCAATTTTATTACTGGCGTAGCTTTTATTTGTCAAATGTCAAATAACTACAGCATGGGAAACACTTTATAATGAAAAGTTTTACATTAAATTGCCTGGAAAGCTTGTTATATTTTTCAAAATGCTTATTTCGCTAGACGCAAAGCTATAATATTGACTCACCGAGTTCTTTATGCTCGGGAAGTTCTTAAACAGCTGTGCTATGTATCAGAAACTCCAAAGTTTATGAATTAATAAATTTTTTCATTTGATGTTTTTTGAAGGAAGTAAAGTTTAAAGTTTTATTATAACAAGTTTAACAAATGTAGCTTGGCTTGGCCGTACGCATGTACTCGTACGTGATACTCTGTATATAAGTACTATACATGACGGCATATAAATACATACCTATGTAGGCTTCATCATAATCATATCAGAAAAAATACTGTATTTCACTTTAACCAGTCTACACCATTTCCGCCTCTTTATTCAAACGTTTCGGACATATTTTGCAAGCGTTAAATTTATTGCACTATTGGGCAACTAGGTTAAACATTTTTCACGTCTCCTGCCGCACTTATACAAATGAACGTATTTAATAGTGGATATAGGTATGTCTGCGATCATGCTTACAAGCATAAAAAATATAAATAATAAAAATATAATTAAAAAAAAACCAAACCAGTTTCTAAATATGTGCATATCGATGTACGCAATAAATATATCTACACTTGTAATAATATTTTAGCTATGAAAAATTATAATAAATAAAATAAAATAAAATATTTAATAAAGGTAAAATGCATGTGCATGAAAAACATGACCTTTGCTGGCCGCATTTTGTCAAAAGCGATGCAAAAAAAAAAAACAAAACAAAAAAGTAAAAAATTTAATAAAATCAAGTATATGCGTTTTTTGTCGGCATGATTTTCCAACATATTCGATGTGCGCGCGCGTGTGTACCTGTGTGTGCTTACGAGTATGTGTTTCTGCATATAGTTATGCACTTGAGCGCATTTTTCCCTTACACATATGAAACTCGTCATTTCACCGCAAACGATTGTTGCTGTCGCTGCTGTTTGGCTTTTGACAGCGTCAGCCTGTAGGGAAATCAGAAATGTTTTTTTTTTTTGGATATGCATATGCATATATTTTATTGCGAAAAAAGGTCAAGCGGATATTTTTTCCATAATATGTACAATATATGGTATTTGTACCTAGATGCTTACATTTTGGTTGTGGGGCACTTAAGTGCGAGAATATTTGTACATTTGTATATGTAATTTGATGCAAAAGGCAACACTTCAGGTGCTCCAGTTTAGTTTACATTACAAGAACCAACAAGTTTTTAAAGTATTTGTGATGGAATTAAAATATCCTTAAATTTTTACAGAAACAGTATTTATTAAAGCGTAAATCCATATTTTTTTCTTTTATTTGTCAATTTTTAATGCCGAAAGAGTAGCTTTGAAGAGAGGTTTTTTTGGTTTTCGGGTTTCAGAAATTTGAAGCGGAAATATCTTCCTTACCGCCGGACACCGTTTTTTTTTTTAGAAGATCGGCTACAGGAACAAGAGGATCCACTATTTTTTAAAATTAATCATTTATTGTTAAACTACATTAAATTCTGTCTATTAATATTGTTTCTATTAATTTATGGAATAAAATGTCTCCTAATATTTATTATATTTTGTAAGTGGATATAACTCCTTATTGAACTAAAGCAGTAATTTATTAGTCATTAAAATTCTAAAATTTATTGTTAGGCTTAAATTAAGCAGGTTCAATAAATAAATTTCTTTGATATGTAAAAAAAAGTCGTTGAACTATAGTGTTCCCCATTGATTGTAACATTATGGCCGACCTCGTTTTTGGTAAAATATGGACTAATGAGGAAATCAAACATTGCTTTTTGAGGATGTATCGTTTTTGCAATGCTGCAATGCTGCTGCTGTGCAGTTTGACAACGGAATTCTCACCTTCGTCACTTTTCTCACCAATTTCAAATGCAATTTTCACCTGTCTCTCTGCAGCTTTAGATAAAAGAAGCTTTGTCCCACAATGCATTTGATTGGATGTAGAACCTAGCCTTTTTCATATAGTTTGTTTAAGAGGTAAAGCCATTCTTGAGGTTGAAAACTAGACCCATTTTTAAAAATTTTTTGTAGGAATATGGGAAAACGAATAGAATTTCTAATTAATCATTTCATTGAACATATATTGAAGTAAAAAAAGAAATATTGAATATTGAAAGAATATAAATGGCGGTGATAAAGTCCATTATTTAATCCATGTTTTTTTGAAATGCGAACACGGGAGGACCGATTTCTTCTAAAGGATGAGACCTAGAACAGAAGAGTAAAAAGTTTTATGATTTAGAAACTATGGTCTTTAGAAGTACGTGCGGATTTCTTTTTTAACTAGTTTTCGCGATTTTTGACCAAAAATACGCACTAAATTATTAAAAAACAAAGTTTACATTTGAAAACGGCTACGTACTTCCAAAAAAAAAAAAAAAAAAAAAAAAAATTGTGAAGCTACCATCAAAATTTCAGATATGCAATGGGGCACTGTTAATGTAATCTGCTCTCCCAGTTTTAAAAATGTGATTTTGAGAAAAACGCGTTTAATGTTTTCATTGTACTTAGCGTACGCACTGAGGGGCTGCAGCAAAATAAAAAGTTCAACTATTTAAAATATATTTTTTACTTTAAAACCAATTTCTAGGACCCAAAGTTACCATGTGAGCAAAAAAATCCTAGAGTGGCTTTACCTTTTAAAGTAAGTTAGATATGATTTCGATATTTCTCCAAATTTCTTGAGGCTAATAATGCGTCGTCCATGCAGTGAGGCAGGTATGAATGAGACGTTAGGTTAACTCCTCTGAATCTTGCTCGAATTAGCTGGATCTAGTCTTAGATATCACAGAGTCAAAAGAACTGCAGAAGGGTTGAAAACTGAATATGAAGACTTTTGTCCTATATGACTACTTGTTTCGATCGCAAAAAATCGAATCTTCTGGCACTACAAATAGGCTCGCTTTATTGTAACTTAACCTAACGTAATATGGTCTTCTAGGTAACCATGCGAGACCAAAATCTACTACACTATTATGGTCCATAAATCGTTGGAATGATCGCAGTTTTGCATTTAATCTTAATATTTCAGAGTTATACGCATCATTAAGTTTTGCGTAATGTCAAAGTATTTATTAATCACTTTGGAAAAATACACTTTCAGGTCCTCCTTGTAGATTTTAAATAGTTTGTTACCATACCTATAAATCTTATAACAAACCATACCGTAACTTTGCGAATCATATTAATCCATAGTACATAACCAGTGATCTTATGGATGTTAAGCATTGCTCATAATATTTTCATTATCACTTGAGATAATTTTGCATAAACTCCTCAACCGTTTTGTAGTGGATTTGGTGGTATTGCCAACCAGTAAACAAAGTAGTAATCCTTAGCAGCTTCCAAATGTCTGATGCATTTTTATTTTTTGTTCTAGGACGAAAAAATTTAGAAAAACTTCTTTTGAATATTAAAATGGCCATTTTATTATAAAAAGTATAACGTGCGACCGCGTTAGCCGAGTGGTTAGCATTGTGTACTGGCTACCAACTTCCAAAAGTTATGGAAAATTACTTTAAATACAAAAAATTAAGTTAAATTTTCTAATCACAGGAGTTCTATATTGATGGGATTATGAATCGTAATAGTCGAAATGTACTTGATTGAAGTAAATTAAATTCATTAAATAACATAAATATTGTAAATATGATAAGGTTTTCATGAAATAATTTTCTTTTATAAAGTTTGAAAATTGGCAATATACGTGAATGTTTGCTTTGAAATGCTCGAGGGTTAAAGGTTTATCCGCCCAAACACGATCTTTTACGTGGGGCCACAAACAAAGTTCATCGGTGTCAAATCGCACGATCTCAGTGATCAATAAAGCTATATTCGCTCTTAGTGTGTGACATGTGGTACTATCTCCGAAAAGTTATATGACCATACGAAATAAGTCTCGTCCCTGAAGAAAGCTTCGTTCGAAAAACCGCCTTTCACTACTTATTTTTCAAGCGACCGATCAGCGTACTCATATGTATGGCGTTGTCAATACCTATTTAGATTGCTTTAGTTGTTGAGTGAGCTGGACTATATACGGATATAGGTGTAAGATAAAGTACTAAATACGCCGTATTGTACCGAGAAATGTACACAATCGAGCCTTTGGCTGCACTTTCACTTATTGTAGCGATATTTGAAGTGAAATGAGCAAATGGATAATGCACAAGCCTTACAATTTCAGTGTTTTTCAAATATTACCAAATGCTTGAGCAACTGGAAGATTACTCGTATGTGCACCATAATCTGCGCTTAAAGCTCCTTAAAGCACGAAACGTGACAACTTTTCAATCACTATTTTTGCAGTAGGTTTTAACAATTTTGACGCATTGTACGGTTGTAAAGTGATCCCTTTTCATGAATGTCTGACTTTTAACTAAAACAAAACATATTTTGTTTGACAGTTAAGTGTGACAGATGTCAAAATAAAACTCCGTACTTTTGTAGCGACGAAATGGATATTTCCATGCAATGACACGTGAGGTGAATGGAGCAGAACAGAATTTTTCGAATCTGGTTACTTAGTGGAATTTTCGGTGCGGTCTACTTTCCCTTTAAGTTATTATCGTAATTTTTAATATATCCACTTACAGATCGCTTCATGTACTCTTCTCTAACGGTGCTTACTTCGAGAATTGTAGAAAAAATTAATTTACCATTACAAAACTGGAAATAGATATTTTAATTCACCATTAAATTGAATAGCAAATGTACTCCATAAGAATATTTTATGAAGTTGGCTTTCAGTGGCACACGTCTCAACGTTTTGCTCACCCATGATTTGGACCATAAAAGCACAACGCAGCTCAGAACGCTTCAACCACAAATGGTTGTAAATTTTATAGAAATGTAACAGCTATTTGAATGACTTCAAGTGTGGTAAGGACGAACTCATGAAAAGTTTGCCATATTTATTGGCATAAGTATGCACATGCATACAATAATAATAACAACAGGCTGATAAATGTAAAATTGTGTAAAGAAAATAAATAAATGAATTAAGAACAAATCAATACATATGCATACATATGTACATACTCAAGTGTCGATATCTGCTGGCAAGCATATAAGCTTTGAAGAGGAAGTACATTCACTCAGCTTCCATCCACATACTTAAAACGCCAGAGAGTCTAAAACAGCTTGTTTGCATCTCGACTGGCTCCCCAGTTGCCGCGGCCGCAGTCGGCAAATGGAAAACCACTTGAGAATGCAGTGATGCAATGAGCCGCAGCGGCAATTCCCACAACGAGACTGCTTGCCTGCTTGCGTGCTCGTCGGCTGCATGCCTCCTCCGTGTCTTGCTGGCAGGCTCATTGCTCCGGGTGCAGCTATGAATTGATGAGTTCCCCGGCGTTCTGTGGCGGCGTTAAATATGCGTTCGATTCTTTACTAGTTTTGTTCTTGTTTTGTTTTTTGTTTTTTCAAAATCAAATTGCAAACGATTCGATTGCACAATTTCCAATTTGCAAGTTTGTTGATATGGAAAACGGAATTATGCTACTGGCAATAAAATGCACAAAAACAAGCGTGAGCAAAAGAACACACAAATGCATACGTACGTACAAGTCAGTGCAGAGCTCGGTTGGTTGTGCGTCGGTTTTATCAGCCCCATCAGCTTCGACGTGCACTCTCTCTCTCTATCTCTTACTTTAACTTCCTCATTCAGCCTTTTAGAAAACACTTAACTCAATATGACACACAAAAATGGGCATAATAATAGACATGCATGCTTACATACGGTGTACAAGTAAATGTTCCTTAGGGTAACTCTAAGTGAGTGATGCTTTGAACATTGAATACTAGAAGAATAAATTTATACAGATCGGATCAGAGCGATGAGTTGAGTTGATTTGACCATGTCCGTCGGTCTGTCTGAAAGTATACTCGTATTAGCCTCTCAGTGGTTGAGATATTTGGATGAACACACAGATGAATTTTTAGGTTCTAAATCGGTCGACCATATCAAATAGCTCCCAAACAACCGTTTGTTCAGATTGAGTTATTTCTGCCTTCTCCAAATTTGAACGAGCGCAAGACGAAATATCTCCTACACTCTACAAGTACTCGTATATGGGGCGGAGGTATGGATGATGACAACATCTGATGAGTCGGCGAGAAAAAGGCTTTGCGTAAGATTTTTGGGGTTATGGACCGATGGAAAGATGAGCTTTACGATATATACGTCCACATTGACATAGTATAGCCCTTGAGGTCTCTCTTTTCAGCCAGAGGTTGTCATATATCACTGCGGCGCTACTGTCATAACAAGCTTGTGTGAGATTCATTTTTTTCATGGATACCGTCAGCTCAAGACGCTTATACGCAGGGTGGTCGTACTTTTACAAAGATCAAAGAGAATGACTCTAAGAAAGTTCATCAATTCAATCCACCTGCAGAAGAGATATTGCACCGAATGAGAGGTTACGACCCTATATGCCTCACTGCCTTCACATAAATGTTGCAGGACTTATACTAAAATATGGAGAACTAGTGTGGGGGACGACATTAAATCATAAGTGCCATATTAAATCTTTGGAATAGGTGCAACGTACCTATCTACTTGGTATAGCCGTAGCGATGCGGACTACTACTAAAAGCCATTCTCTACAATGACTATTCGAAGGAGAGATTGTGACCATAAATAAAAGTGCCAAATTGGCAACCGATTTAATGGGAAAATCTGTCAGATTTCTGGTAGAAAGTTAAGCGGAAATTACGGCTATTAAGTGTGTCGTACTAACATCCATAAAGTTATAGAAAATTAATTTAAATAAAAAATTAAGCTAAATTTTCTAATTGCGGTCGCCCCTCGGTAGGAAATGTCAACCCCTCTTAGTGCATTTCTGACATGAAATAAAGGCTTCTAAAAAAAAGCCATTAGCCGCTCCGAGGCGGCTTAGTATAAACTGTAGGTCCCTACATTTGTTGGAAAAAACATCAAGACGCAAAACCACAAATTGGAGGAGGAGCTCGGCCGAATATCGCTTCAGCGGTTACAAACACATTAAAACACAGTGAATATCACTTAGGTCTGACGTCGCACTGATGTAGAAGTCCATGCAAAGGCAGAGCACACACAGAGGATGACGAAACTTTTGAGTAGTACCTCTGCGAGTGTCCGGCCTTCAGCCAATTGACACGTTACCTCTTTCATGATGTCTCCAGCTCTTGCCACGCGGGATTTGGAAGAAACTAAAACAATTTATCAAATGCTTAGTTGGGATACACGGCGGAGCATAACGAGCCTGCTAAATGGCTTCAGTGCAGCCCCTTGTAATTAGAAACTCAACCTCCCTCATTGAACTAACCGACCAACCAAGCAAAGCTTTATTACTGAGAAAGGCATAGAAAAGAGTTGTATTATTGACTTGCGGTATGATTTTGCATCCAGGGGGATCGGAAGTAAAATTTGTAACAAATTTTGAACTTTCAAGAAATGTATGAGGAGCGAGCTCAATTAAGTGGAGCGCACGCCCTAATAGGTATATGTACGTATATATGTGCATAAATTTAAATGCCGCATGTACTCGTAAATGCAAGGATTTAGCCGCACTTCCCCTCTGTATAATTTGAAATGGAACCATCTTTAACTGCTTGTGGTACAACCAAATTCGCCATGTATTCGCACAAAAGCCGACTACGGTGCGACGCTGCTAACTGCAAACAGCACTTGTCTGAAGAGTGTTGCGCCAGCCTTCAAAATTTCAGCAGGCTTATGTGCTCCGCATATGCTAACGTATGTGTGTACGTGTATGCTTGCATTCTATTCAGCGCCTGTAAATATGTGTTGGCGTGCGTGCATACGAGTACACATTTGCTCATATAAAGTGTTGATTTTCTTTGCTTTTTTTATCGTTATTTGCATTTAATAGTTGTTTTGCTCGTTCTCTTGCTGTTTTTTATGTTGATGTTGATGTTGTTGCCGCTTTTGTTGCTGCTTTCAGTTGTTCGTCGTCGTGTAAGGCTTGGTAACGCCCGCATTTTGAAGCTTTTGTGTTGACTTGTAGAACTCAATCGAACGAATGTTTTATTTGGCTTTTGCATTTAAAAGCAAATAAATACGAAAGCGCCCCCAAAGGAGTCATTCCGGCATTGGCACAATCAAACCAATGCATTTGCAATAACGGTAAAATATAAATATGATAACCCAGTGAGCGAATAATTAAAGTCGGACGTTCAAGAATCTGAAAAATTTCAGAAAACATAAAGGTATGAGCAAGGACTTTTCGTTTTTGTTTTCCTTTTAAACAATGATTGCCTAGGTTTCTTATTAATTTGGTATACCACCTATAGACCTTCAAGCAGGCCCATTGTGATGTGTGGGTGTGTTAAGGATTGGAAAATTTTAAAGTCATGAAAATTAGCTTCAAGGTTTTGTATGCTACTTCTTCTAAGCGGATTTATTTTTTGAGAGATCTAAGGGAATGAAATTCCCTCTTGCAATACCGGATCTTTCTCAATCTTACATTGTCCGTAGGGGACATTTTGTTAAAGAAAACCAATAATGACGATTTCTTCTTTATCTAATTTTTTTTTGTAATCGAGTCCCATTACAAGTTTAGATAAAACTTCTAAGCCATTCTTGTATCTACTCTCCTACTGGCTATCGATGCCAGTAAGAGGTTTAAAAAAAAGACGGATAAATGTTTCTCCATGCATCTGCCTTTATTTAAATGCCTCAATGCGTTCTACGGCTACAATGACGACTTAAATTTCATGTTCCAAGTCATGAATCGCCTCCAGTGGTTTAGGGAAACACTCATACTTAATGGCTTCTGATAAAAAAAATGCAACGAACAATGCTTAAAAAGACTGATTATTTTATATTTTCTTAAGGTGATAGCCTGGCATATATTTTGGGAAATATGTGTGATTTTAAATTTGCTTTGCTTATTGGGTTATCAAACGCCTGTTCGATTCATACGAGCTAAGTATGCATATTATGTGTACACATACATACATACATACATACATACATGAATACATTGTAGCTACACATGTATGCACATATATGACTTTATGAGCAACAAATACATATATATGTATGTATGTATTTACGTGTGTATGACGCTATTATGGTCGTGCAAGTACAAGTTGTTCGGTATCCACCCGCTTGTTGGGGCAGCGCACGCCCGCCTATCGTTCGCTTTTATTTCGATTTCGATTCAATTTACTTTTATTTCCATTTTGTATGCGCCTACTTATATTTTATGTGCGCCTTTTATGCCGCACAAGTGCCTTTGCATATACAAATAAAATAATACAATATAATATATAGTATATGCATACATACATACATGCATATACACATAGTTATGTATGAGTATATGTATGAATGCAAAGCACGCCAAAGGATACTTCTTTGTTTTCGTTGCGGAATAAAAATATATATATTCGTATACATATGTATATATATATATATATATATATATAATCAGATATTGGCAAGCAGTGCCGTTGCATTTGCGCTTCAGTAGATGCACACATATAAATATACACGTATGTATGTGCATTCATAAATATATATTAGGCTTTGTGTGAGTGTATGGGAGAAGATTCAATGCTTGTTTTTAGAGGGTTTGCATTTAAATTTGCATGTTTACTTGCAAATATCATTGTTGTTTTTGTTGTTGTTGTTGTTGTTGTTGTATGTTTGTGAAAGTCATATTTTAAGCGCCTGATAATGCTTACAAGCGTGCGTGCTTTGCTACATATTATATACGTATATCCATGTATGTATGTATGTACATTCTCCATGGAATTTGCTTTCTTTTTTATGGCTCTTCGTCGTCTCGTGTTTGTTGTTACTCGCGCTTTTTCAGCTAGTTAAAATATTTGCTAAAGAATTTAAAGTAATTTTCTTAAGACAGAATCTGTAAGTATCTCTGCAGTTGATATCACTTTGCTGTGAAAATAAATGCGTAGCGTTGCATTAAAGTTACGAAAGTTTCAGAAATGCATTGTATGGGATTAGAGTGGTTTTTGCTAATGAAGTGTTGATTGAGAATTTTTTGTATGATAAATTGATATATAAATATGATATGAAATTGGTAAATAAATTACATACCAAATTATATGAGATTGAACTGGCAGTAGTTAGATCATATTAATAGATTCATTATCTTAATAAACATTTTGTTAAGAAACCATATTAATAAAACTGTATTTTTTACGTATGTACATATAAGCTAAAAAAATTTTTGATTACCTTCAAAATTCTCAATTCTAATTTCTATGTTCGACGCTACAGTACCCAGATGTATTTCGTTACAGTTAATGGTCCAAAAAAAAACGAATTTTTAAGATTTTTTTTTTTGAGAAGTCTTTAGAATTTATTGATTCAAAAAGTTTACATACTTATTATGGTATTATTCAACAATATTTTAATCCTTATAACTAGTAAAAATATTTCTCTGGAGAAGAGCTAGAGCTGATCGCCAGGAGGTCCTCTGAAAAAAGACGTCTTGCGGTGACCACTCTATCTCTGAACTGGAAATTAAAAAACCAAACGAATCAGTAAAAAAAAATTTTTGTCAAAATGGCGCTTTCTCAAAGAAAAAAGTCGATTTTTCAGCGAAATTTCGATTTTAAATTGTTTATATAAGCCGAAGGCCCTGGCATCCAGTGCTTTAGTTTGTAAGTGGAATAATTATTAATAGTTGTTTCTCTTTTAAATAAATAAAAAAAAAAATAAAAAATAAATTGTTTATAAAAAAAGGTATTCATCGGAAAAATAAAACCTTAAATTAATCACTGAAAAATATATTAAATATATATATGTTAAAATTTTAGACAAATCGGTTCAGCCGTCTTCGAGTTATAGTGGTCACCGACTTTGAAAACACCATTCTGAGAAAAACGCGTTTAAAGTTATACTTATACTTCCAAGCGCTCCGAAACGTCTTTACAAATGTGCGTGTAACTTCGAAAATATTTGCCAGATCGATTTGAAATTTCTTGTGTGTATTCTTAAATATATGTAGATACAGAAAATAAAATAAAAAAAATCGATTTTTTGAAAATCATAACTGTATACATATAACCCCTTAAATAAACATTAAAAAAAAGTCCAAAATTCTACAATTTTTTTGTATTAACATTTTGTATTAACATAAAATCAACGATGTATGTATATATTTTAATTTTTACAGTATTTAAAAAAAAAAAAACGTTTATGCTTCATTTCTACTCAGATTTATTCTACTCGGGTAGATTAAACTCGCAAGCGTAAACACTTTTATACCGCATAAATGCGTGTTGAGTTGAGATCAGCTGATTTGCATTTAACCTGATTGAAACAGAGTTTCCGTGTTGTTAACTTTTTGCCAAAAATGCAATTATACCTATACCTAAAATTTTACCAAAAATTACTCAAAGTTGGGCTTGGCTGCCCTGATATTAACTTCATTCTGAATTCACCTCGAGTAGAACATTTGACTTTATGTTTGTAGGCTTAACCTGAGTAGAACAAACCCGAGTAGAAATGAAGCATAAACGTAGTAGTAAACTCAAGTTTTACATTATTATATTTACATTTTTTTCTCTTTTTAGGTTAGTAACAGGAGTAGGGTTGCAAATAAGTATTTCAATTAGGAGTAAATTCATTGTGAGTTTTCGAGGAAAATAATTCAGGCAAATATTGGAGTAAGTAGATATAATAGGTAAGTATATATATATAATGTCAATCATTCCTTTGTCGGAAAAACAGACGCAAAACCACAAATTGGAGGGAGAGCTCGGCCGAAAAGCACCAATTATATGTATATATCAATAATCAATCGCTTGACATTGACAAGAAAATAAATTAAGTTGAGAGAATTTTAATTTTTTCGAAACTGTTGAACTGAATTGCTTGTGGTATCCAATTATTTTATTTGTGCCAATATTTCCCGATGCCTTTCTAGGGCCTTTCACTGTATTTATCTTTTCTTCCGATTGCATTTTTAAAATTCTAAAAATCCATCATTTGTTCTGACACGTCTTAGAATAAACTGTTGGTCTCCCTATTCGTTGGAAAAAATTCAAGACGCCCTTCATACATTGAAGGGAAGCCTAGAATAGCATTAATGGTTATAAGGGGAGGAGTATACCTGAATATTTATGGCATATGTCAGTAGAGCTGCAGTGGAGCGGACATATGGAATGGAAACTAGTAGGTACTTGTGATATATGGAAAATTTGGAGTTGGATTCAAGGTGAGAGAGGACTTCAGTCGGCGAGTCTTGGTAGAAAAATGCATCCCTCAATGAACACATTTTTAGATTAGACATCGAAAAGTCGCAGACACAAAATAGAGTCGAAGGATTTTCTACTCGCCTCCTGTTCTCCGAGACTAGGTATCAGTAAATGGTATGATTAGGATTACCGTACTGCAGTGGAGATAAAAAGGCTGATTACCTTGACCGCAACATGCACTGTGTGGGAAAGATATATTTCTTCTTGAGTGGATTATTATCAATGGAAAGAGGAAACTATTTGTAAAATTAAGCTAAAAATGTTTATAATTTTTATGTCAACAAATCTGTTTTTATCAAAAGCATAATAAAATAAAATTTAAACAAAAATTTCATTTTTTTTTGAACGCTACACAATAAAATGCTGCGGTTAAATATATTAAATGATCAAAATAACTCAATAATTTTAATGAAACTGTGTGTTAATGACAGCAGAGTAAAAAGTTTTAAATTGAAAAATTCTTAGCGAAAAAAGTTGCAATTGAAAAAATTAAGTTCCATAATGGCATAAAATGAAAAATTTCAGCATTTCAGATCATTTTAACGAGCAAAAAATTCCAATACAACAACAACAATAGCAACAACTGAATAACAAGTCATGCAGCAACATATTTAAATAAAGTTGCGACAACAAAAAATAAAAAAAGGCAAAAATTAAAAAAAAAAAACTAAAATAGTTTAATGTAAGTGTATGTATGTATGTTTATGTATGTGTAAAAAAACATAAAAATATGTATACAACAATAAAAAAATTGTACAAAAACAATAGCAATGTTATGACAATATGTTGACCACGTCGTGTAAGAATAACATGCCACAAAACGCAAGTAAGTTACACATACGTGTACGCAACATATACAGACATGTAACATATGTTTGTAGCACATGCCCACAAACACACACATATACTATACCGGCGGCCAATAAACATTAACCGCCGACACTTTGGGCAATGCGGCCAAATCCAATGGAAGTTGCCGTCCAAACACATGCATATAGTTATATGTATAATGGCAAATACATTCATATGTACATATGTATATACTTTCAAATACATATATACTTATAGACTTTAACTGCATACACACACACATACACACACACACACTCATATCAATAAGCCGACATGACACCTGCAAACCAAAAACCTGAGGGCAGGCACAAAAAACCATACAAACACTTACACACATACACGTACCCACAAGGTGACGTCGCCAAGTGTCAAAGTGTTAGTGTGAGGTCAAACACCAAGCATGAGCTGCATGTCAAGTGCGAATGCAGCTATGTATGTTTGTATGTATATATAAATGTGTACATATGTTTATGTGTATATATATGAGCATATGTATGTGTAAGTGCGATCCGTATGAATGTATGCTAGTGCGTTTGAACTCGTTGTTGCATACATAATTAATTGCAATTTAAATGCCACAACAGTAGATAGGTTGACCTGACCTGAGCTGACGGACCAAACGTTCGTGCACCAATAATGTTGCAACATAAGTGCACACCTACACATCTGCACATATGCCTACATAGATTTGATGTGGAGTTATTTTGACACGCTCTGACCAAAATCGAATAGTGTTGCATGCAACATTAACCATTCGAGCGGGAATGCCGACTTAAGGTTGCAACAATTTTTGTCGTAAGGAAATTCGCAATTTCCGTTAGCCTGACCGATTGCAATGTTGTTGCAATACCATAACAAAAACGTGTATGCACTGTATGTTTGTTGGTTTGTATGCGGCCTTACCCACTTCCAAATCGGAGGTGCACAAATGCACTCCGGTGATTATTGACGCAGAAACTGTTATGCTGCAAGCATAGTTGCTATCTCGCATGTACCACATATGCTTTGCACGCTATGTGTGAATTGGGAATGCCTATTTTCGGTTCTTTTTGTTGTTATGTTTTTTGTTATCGACAGTCTCATTCATACACGTATACTCATCTAACGAGCTACCGAGAAGGCACAACAAACCTTCCTCCTTTGGTCTATCAGCCGCAGTCGCACACTTGCAGTCAGCGTGCCAGTCGTCGCTCTACCCCTGGCCACTGACAGTTCCCACTCTGTTGGCATTGATTGCCGGCTGCCAATTGTAGTTCGATTTACTGTCGCTGTGTTTGTTGATGCGGCACAGTTAAATTGCTTTCGGCGTTAGTTGGAGTTCAGTTCACTTTGCTCTGGATGGTTTTGGGATATCAGTTGTGTTAGAATGATAGTCGTTGCTGGTGGCTCTCAAGTAAATTGCCATGCAACAGAGATTTTGTTGTTGGTACTTTGACTGTGTGCTTACTTTAAAGTTCAAGTTTTAGTGAATGGAATCTTCACTATAGTTAATTGGACAACATGTTACTAAAAATTCGCTTAAGGCAAGTTAGAGGACTTTCTCAAGACACATTTAAGAGTACCATGACATCCAGTTCTGAAACTTCCTCTTGTTTGGATCGTTGAAATGGGAGGTTGAGAACATGATGCCTATGCCATAGAACAAGATTATTGTGCTACCCTACATGACTTAACTATACTTTCGCGAACTTTTCGCTCGATTTAATAAACTTGTTTAATATCTTGAAACCATGTGCCTCCATCTCCGTAAGGTTGGATCTGGCGGTGCCGTGAAAAATGTGACGTCTCAGTCGGCTAAAGGCCATACACTGACAAATGTAATTTTCCAGCATCTCATCTTCAGCAAATACTCTGCTCTCAGCCGATGCCATTTTACCTAGGTTATGGGGTTGATATCTCAGGGATAAATGCCTCGTAAAATAATCCACATAAATAAGAATAGTAGAAGTTTTCGTTTGCTTTTGCTTTGTGTTAACCTAAGTGCCTGAATTGCCGCTTGTCTATCAAAAATTTGATAGATTTTCCCATTGAAAAATTTACCCTTTGTTGAGATAGTCCTCACCTGCGCTTACTTGCGTTGCTTTCAACATGCTACCTTCAGCGGAGTTTCTTTTCAAGGGTAACATCGAGATACTTAACGAAGTTTGAGGGTAATATAATATTATCTCTTAAACACTTTCTTTAGTGG
This sequence comes from Ceratitis rosa, assembly GCA_037013455.1. NCBI lineage: Eukaryota > Metazoa > Arthropoda > Insecta > Diptera > Tephritidae > Ceratitis > Ceratitis rosa. The sequence goes on from JAWMAG010000006.1 coordinate 26,271,192, forward strand.
TTCCTCTAGTGCTCTGAACAGCGAAGTCTCTAGATATCTAAGACTCTATGAAATGAATGCCTCATAGAAATAAAGGAGGTGTCCCAAACGTCTCACGCATGCCTACCTCCTAGTACTTTCCACATGTGGCACTGCTATTAATGCTCATTCTGCTCTTGTGTGATGCTAATCAATAAGCCTGCCACTGTTCGGCTGTCCTTTTGAGATCAAGTCAGCAAAAATTGGGTATGCTCTCCTTCGTTGCCATTGCACATGATCTTGGAAGTCTTGCATGCTCTTAAGACATTCAACTGGAATGCATCACTCTTTCAGCTTACTTGGAAATTTCAGTGTCCATATTCCACAGCGACTTTCATATTTCATGTACCTGTTTTATCGCCAGATTCCGTTCCCCATAACGCCTTGGTGGTCTGGAACACAGTATATATATGAAGTTGCAAGGAATCTGTTTTAATTACTCTATGAAAGGCGGCCGCGATATCCTAGTGGTTAGCATTATGTACCGCCATTTCTGCCATGAAATAAAAGTACCTGATAAAAATCCAACAGCTGCTTGGACGAAGCTCAGAATAAACTGTAAGCCACTCTATATGTTGAAAAAGATCAAGAAAATCGCTTTAGCAGTTATTAAGCGCCAACTATATACATACGTAAGAGTATTTATCTACATTCACACATTACACTTGCTCTCTGAAATTATTCTTCCATTTGTTTCTTTCTTATAGAATTAGATTGAAGGAAAATTTACAGGAACAGGTAGCTTATAGGGAAGGACTGCCGAAGTATGTTTGCTTCAAGCTTACAAAGGCAAAAGAAAAAAGGATTTTTTATTATTATTTTAATTTTTCGTAGCATCATCTTGTGCAATCAACAATCCATATGAGGTTGATTGTGTTTCATCGTGTTCGTGTTCTTCGCATTTAGGAAGTTTGTGCAAGCTCAGTCGGATCCTCTTGACTTGCTCCAGATTATATCTTACATTTCTAGTTCACTTAGATTTGAGCACATGCTAGTTTTGTGTCTTAACTATTTACTTCTTAGACATATTTAACTGTGTAGCTACTTTCAACTGAGACTGACTGCCAACTACACGGTGTTTTATATAATAAATGCAATCAGCTCATGCTCATGCTCACATACCCACACCCAATCTGTTATGAATATTTAAAACACACAGTCTTTTCGAAACTCAAAAGACCCGTTATAAGTTACAAGCAATGCATATTTATATTTTAAAAGCATAAAATACTTCATTTTTCTATTGCTCTTCATGCACTTGTTGCTGTTGTTTTTATTATAATATTAATGCTAATGGGAATATTATAATGTATGTTTATGTAAATATGCATGTGTAAGTGTATGCACCCACTTGTATTAATATGCAAGTCAAAAGCGCTAAAAATTGCATATAAATGGAAATGTTAAAACTAGAGGGCGCCAGAATTTTTTTTATATTATGCGAAGGAGCAGAGTAGATGGATGGTGAGGGGGCGGAGAAGGGGGCTAACCTACTACCTGTGAAAACTCACTCTTTAAAAAGCAGGATTACAGGAGATGTGCAATACGCAATATACATACAAACAAACCTATAGTACATACAAACATATATGCTCGTATAAGGTCATTCCATACCAAACGTAACAAAAAATAATAACTTTCTGAGCGAGCTATGCTTTTTGATTTCGCTGAAATTTGGCATATGATTTAATTAAATGCTAAAATTGACAGAAATCGAACTAAAACACTTTTAAACAAAAGTGACAAAATCATGAAGACGGCTCAATGAATTATTTCATAATTAAACAATTTGAAAATATTTGGTATTACTGAAGGCAAATGAATTAGACTCTATCCCGACAAAAAATTCCTTTTGAAAATAAATCTCTTTTCTCTCATTTCATATTTCTTTGAATAGAGTTGGGTTTTAAGAAAATTGTTGAATATTAATTTGGAATATGAAAAGTATTTTTGAACAACACTATTCAACACTATATTTTCGACAATACTTTCGTGTTCCGAATTTGAATGTAGACGCCAAATTTTGTATATCTGCATTATTCATTTCGCATTTTTAGCTCATATAAGATTCTGAGAGCATTTATACCTAGTTTATTACCTAGTTTTTTGCTCAAAGTGGATTTTTAGCATTTACTTAATATTTTGATAGGAATATTGTTTTAATATCTGAAGCAACGTTGTTGGCATTGAAAATACGAAAAAATTCCAAAACAAAAAAAAAAAAAAATAATAATAATAATTTTCGACCTCAAAAACACAAAAATTACCATTGTTTGACCATTTTTCAACGTTTCTGCCGATATCTCAGCTTAAGTCGAAAAATATCAACTTTTTTATATTTTTTTCTTTATTTCGAATCAAAAAAAAAAAAAATATTTTCATTTCATTTTATACCTATTATGCCCATCTTTATAATAGCCTCGTTCTCCGCAAAGGTGGTGCATCATCATCATCATCAGCTACATCACGAACATCATCTGTATCAGAGCCAGTAAAATCATTTATTGGCATATTATTGGCTATGTTTTCTTCATATCTGTTCAAATTCAGGTCTTTGGTGTATTCATTTTCAAATTGGCTTATTTTTCTTGACCACCAACAACCTTCCGCAGCAAAAAGGCAAATGTATGTAAAATCCAATTGGAAGGGATGGTTCTTTGTTCATTCTGTGCAACAGCACAGCCTTCAGACTTGTCATTGAATAATCGCCATTTATCGACGTTGCATTTCATTCCCAATTTTCGTAACAAACCTGGTATATCATTGCAGTAAGTGAAGGTATTTTCATCGTTAAAAGTATAAAATTTCTGGAAATTAGCTTGCCGTTTCCGGTATGATGTGGAGTTGACATTTTGCTGTGTGAGTACTCTGCTTTTCAAAACTGTGGTAATCCATTGCGTTTTGTATGAGGGGGTCGCAATCAAAATCCTTTGGATTATTATTTGGATTGATCCAAGCAGTGCCTTCAAACTCGGATGAATTTTGCGGAGACGGAGGCTTGGGTAGATCGACATCAGGAGCGCGTTTTTATGCAAATACACGTATGGCAGTAGCTGTGGTTTCATATTCTTTTTTAACTTATTTATTTTATATTTTTTGAATCCAACAGCAGATTTGAAGCATGCGTATTATCTAGCTTAATATAGTCCCTGTCGGTCTTTTTGCCACGCCTACAACCTGAAGAAAATTATTATTTTTTAATATTTTCGGTTATTGTTGTTGTTATTGTTGTCATTGTAACGATTTATTCAGTACGTATTAGGAGCAGGCAACATCCGACTAAGACATCGAGTTCATGCAACGGGATGTCCAGGAAACTAGCTGTTTAGAAGGGGTCGCACCAGAGCGTCATGCGGGATGTCTGGCAGGTCATACGTTGTCATACTCAAATTTGTATAAGTAGGCCACAATATCCAAATTTTCGTTGTGCCATTATTATTCAAGTCTCCCAAGGCAGATCGAGCTCTTCGCCTGTAAAGAAGCTATGAACAGACTCTCGTTCATTAGCGCTTAGAGCCTGTCGCTACACCGTTCTCTACAGCGCATTTTGTGTGGTGCTGAATGTAGTCCTTGTTGTGTTTCCAGCCGATCTCAGTCAGAATCCTATTACGTTTAATATGGAATGACCCTATATAGCTACATACCTATATTATATATGTGGAGCTTCAAGTCCGCTCAGGCGTACAAGATGGCGAATGCATTAGATATAAATGCACGTTTATGCTCTAGCGCATGGTGGAAATTGCAACAACATGCAATGGTAGAAAAAAAAAAAACAACAATAATCATATTGGCATGCAGCTGTGCAAAGCTTGTTGCTCGTTTCGTCAACGCGTGTGTTGCGTTAGAATTTTTCCTTGTTGTCGTTGGTGCAGCGCGAATTGCTCAACGCTGCAATGTTGAGCTTAACAAGGCCATATGCATCTCGAACGACAATGTGCATCACTGCTGCAGCTGATGCACACACACACACACCCACACCTCTGTTGTGACTTTTGTTGCTGCTCTTCCTCCTGCTGCTGTTATCTTTTGTTGTGCAGTGCTTTTGTTGTTGTCCTTGCTGACGCTGCTACTGACTGTCGCTGTGTGCTGTGTGTCGCACACGCATCTGTGCACGCTTTGTACTTTGCCAAGCATTCGCAATATCCTGACAAATTTCCAACGTTAAGCGACGCCATAAATCACAGCGGTAATGCCAAAGTCAAAGTAGATTGAGAAGGCGAAGGGGCTGGGTTACAGCGGCGATCAGTTGCGAGATAAGCGTGCAGCCACGCGTGACTTGAACGCGCTCAAAAGCATTTGCAGCACTTTGCGTGTGTACAAACCATATTTTGTTTTTGGAATACACCAACAAACGAGTACATTCGTCTACGTATGCATATGCAAGAGCATCTGTAAGCAGCACTTGTCATTCTTCACGCTCATTTTCTCATACTCTTCCCCATGAAAAGTTGCGCACATGTCCTGTTGTATTGTTAGTTATTTGCTTTTTTGCTTCTTCTTCTTCTGCTTCTGCTTCTTGTTCTGCTTCTAACTTGGCTTTGGCTTTGAAAGTTTATTCCTCATGTGAGTTTTAAACATTTTTATTTACTTTTTTTTTTAGTCGTGTGCAACACGTAATAATATATGTTGCATGCAGCATGTAGCACACATACTTTCATATGTACGAGTACTATACGTTAATGTATATTCATGCTTCGCTACTTTATGCATTACGCACTTCAGTTGCTGTTGTTCGTTTTGTTGTGGGACAGCAGTTGCATTTTCTATTGTTAAAATATTTATCATTTCACTTTAAAACAAAAGCAACACTAACAACGCTCAAAACATTGTACTGTTGCACTAAGTCATCTGTAATCGTGGACCTGGTTTGATTCTAAGCTTCGTTTAATGTTAGTTGAACTCAATTTCATATTTTAAGTTACCTTGTTGTTTACAAAAAGTTGCGCCAGTAATTAAAATGGAGCGATACAAGCTTTACCAATGCATTTATATTAATAAATTTCACTACAAAAATGGTGAAAACCGGGCGGTTCGTAAAACTAAAACGTTTTTTCGGAAAAAATAGACGTTTACAAATTTTTCAACTTTGCTACGAAAATTCTCGTTACGGTGAATTCATCGGTCCATATTTCTTCAAAAATAATGCCGGTGATGCCTGAAAACGAAGCTCGTGATCTGGGCGACATTTGGTTTCAATAAGACGGCACAACTTCTCACATATCCCATCAGTCAATGGATTTGTTGAGAGCACATTTCGATGAGCAGATAATTTCACGTTTTGGGCCGGTCGATTCGCCATCAAGATCATGTGAAATCATACCGTTAGAATTTTTCCTGTTGGGATATGTAAAGTCTGCTGACAATCCAGCTTCGATCAGGCCTTGTGGCAAAACATCTACCCTTTTCAATTTATCAAGTAGGCTAATAATTTCTTCAGTGCAGAAAGTACTTCTGTGCTTCTCGGCGTAGAGCTTGACCAAATGATTTTCAGTGTTTCTTCGGTCGATGAATAACTTACCATCAGGAGAGTTTTCGGTGACTTAAATCAGTAGTAGTAAAATGGTGGAAAGTCCAGGCCATAAAAACTTTCTTATTTAAGTTTTTGCCTGGTTATGAAAGAAGAACGTATGTGTCCTGACGTTTTCATGAAGAAACTTAACACTTTTTCTATGGTTCAGTTCACATTAAAATCCATCGGCCCTTCCCATGCGGCTTAGAATAAATTTTAAATCCCTTCATTAGTTAGAAAAACATTAAGGTGTACCTATACCACAAGTTCCGTTCCAATCCCTTTATACACTCAGCATCGACGTGCTTGTTGGCAATTTTGTCTTTGAAGTTGTTTGTGGAGTGTTCCCGGTTTTCCACCATGCTTTTTTTCCATTTTATGTTCTTGCGTTTAATCTACTCTTCAGCGCCCGTAGTGAGTTTCATTTGATTTTGTAGCATTTCTAATGCGAGTCTCTGATAGTAATTCAGTCAATCAACTTGGTATGCCTTAATTGATGCGGCATCTAAACAAATGATTCCAACCTGACACATAAGTGATGCCTAATGCCTCTGATCTCCTGACTGTTTACACGTCGGCCTTGTCTGGCCGAACAGAGCTATGTGTATCTTTGGCATCGTAATTTTTGGAATGGTGCTTACGCGAGGAGCATAAACCCTTGTTGGACAATGCAGTTTCAGGGTTTTTATCTTTTTTTATTGGAAAGAAAACAATATATAACGTACTCCTTCGGAAATTTTACTAATCCGATTACATCAAATCAATACTTTTGTAAAGACAGTTCTGTAAATTGCCGTGTGAGTGAAAAGTTATCTTGATTTAAAAAAATCTTACCCGAAATAAAAGTATAAATATCATATAATGATTTGCTGCTTTCAAAATTTTTCTTAGATTTAATTGAATATTTTTCAGAATTTTTGCCACAGCATGAAGTGGAGAAAATTGGGCACGAAGTTTGAGATAAATATAATTCTTGACTCGAATCCCAGCCGTTGTGCTTTCTGGCTGAACCCAACAATCTGCTATTCCTCAATTTTTCTGCTATTTCCTATTTTCTTACATCCATGCTTGGTTATTTTTATAAGCTGATGCTTGGGGCGAATATATGATGCCTCAATCGGCTGAAGATAGTGTGTCAAGATTTTCTCCACTTCTGTATATGCCCTGCAGCCAACTGATTTAAGCTTGCCTAGTGATATCGCAGGAGCAGTTGCCACGTTTATATATCTTCAAAGATATTAAATTGCCAGTTTAATCTATGATATGCCTTTGGGGACCCAAGCGGTGCTTTGTACTCTTACACATTTTTAATTTGTGTTGATGCATTTACATAAGATTTTTCCATTAATATAATGCCAATAATCTAATCTTGGAAGGCAGAGTTAAGGTCGTTGAGTTTAAAGATGCACTAGTTATTGTGTGCTCTTTTCTGCCTGTCTCACATTTAGACCAATCTAATAGCCTTACTTTCCGTCCAGCCTTCCTTGCTCGAGAAGGTGTTGGTCACGTTCACGAATGATTGATGACCTTCGAAGATGATTTTAATTTCTCGGTTGTATTGGAAATATACCAAATCCCTCACGGCTTGGAGATTGGAACCAATTGGCTAGAACTTTTAGGCGGCTACCATTTAGTGCTGATGCATACCCCTCTTGCATATTGCGTGGTCTGATGCATTTTTTTGTCAATGCAACGGTTGAACTCAGTAAAGAGGACGTTGCACCTGTACATACACGTATGTATTGTGCTTCATATGTTCATATGTGAGCCATACGCGTTACTAGTAGAAAAACAATACACTAATAGCCCTTCTGCAGGTATTCCAAGCTCAAAGCGCCTTATAGGCCTCGATTTCAACATGTACTCTTCAGCTGAGTCTTTTAATCAGAGATTACACCGATACCATATTAAACAATTTGGATATTATTATGATGACTTTGTCGAAGGAAATATTTAGGTGTGGTACAAACAATATAAATCACACAGAGAAAGCATTGAATACGAACAACGTGCTACAAACCCAAAACAACAACTTCTAAGTAACAGCAAAAAATAGATTGTCCCATAGTTGTCGATTGAGTTAAGTTAGTTTCAGTTAGCATTTTTGGAATGCAAATCTCAACAAGCTCAATAGACCTTAGCATTTGGTATCCATTGAAGGGATTCAAAGCCATTCCTGCCGATTAATATCAAATGTTTTTCGAGAATTGGAAAAGTCGTTAGCACGTGCATAGCAACGGGAGGATAGCCTTGAAGGCAATGAAACAGATTTAGAAAGAAAAAATTATAATAAAAGTCATTTTAGAAAATGTCAGCAGTATATACTCAATGGGTGTAACATTTGTTTTTTAGAAATATTCCAATCACATCTCTACTTACCGAATAAATCGGTCTAGCCGTTTTATGGTTTGCTCCAATTTTTGTCAAACTCTGTAATATCTGTAACATCTAAAATATATAAAAAATTAATTTTTCTAATTCCCTCGACAGGAAATATCAGGTCCGAATGTATTTCTGATATTAAGTAAAACCTTCTTATAAAATCCATTGACCTTTCGTAGACGACTTAGACGACTATTGGTCCCTTAATTTGTTGGAAGAAATTAAGACCCACACAACAGATTGTAGGAAGAGCTTGGCGGAAAATTGGTTGTTATAATTTTGGACAAAAAAACTGTGTTGAAATATTCTTGGGTAGTCATAAATATGATAGTGTTGAAGCCGTTAGTCATCACAGTTTGGAGGCCACTGTGAATGTTCAGCAACTGTTAATGAGCTGAGCCAATCTAAAATACTAATAAAAGGTTATACGAGGTGAATATTTCGTAATTATAATTCTAAAATTTTTGAATCTAAGAAACAGTTCCTCTTGGAAACAATTAATATTGTCTACAAGTTCTTTTCTTGTGAAATTATTAACGCTTTAGAACTTACGTGCTCGTTACCGTATTTTTTATGCACAACAAAGTGGTGGAGTACGTGAATCAAATATGTATAATAAAAATTAAAAAAAAAACCATTTTAGAATTTGGAAAAAAAAATGTGAAATTTTTTTTACTTATCCATAAGTAAGCTATGACACATACTTTAACAAAACGCAATAATTTTACTTTCGATTTCTGAATTTAAGACGTAGTCATCAACTCAATTTGATGAGTACAGAGAGGAGAATTGTATAGTCAGCCATGATATAGTTTGAAGCTATGAGTATAAGAGTGATATAAAAAATATTTTAAATACTTTCCAACAGTCTCGTTACATCAACTTTTTTTAGAAATC